>JACEEZ010022325.1:12500-262500 GCA_016584305.1 Chionoecetes opilio | reverse complement strand
AGCTTTAAAAGGAGGCTGGACCGTGTTATGATTGGGGATGAAAGGTGGATGTAGGTAGTGTTAAGTAACAGGAACTACCACGTGTAGGTCTCGCGGCCTCTTGTAGCTTCCTTATGTTCTTATGCTACCCTATTGACGAACATGTAATTGATTCCTGAAGGTTTATACTCAATGCAAAATATAAGTTAGCTGACAAAAATAACTGTAGCTATCCTTTGTTTCAGGAGTTGGCGGGAGGCAAGTTTGAAGAGCGCCTCTCAAGCTTCAGGAAGGAAAGGACTATCACCTCTTTAACTGAAGTCTGAAATAAGCAGGGTTATTATTTTATTTCTTTCATTAACTGAAGTCTCACATTAGCAACCCAACCACCAGCGTCAGTTTGTCTGCGTCTACGTGGGCTGGTGGAATGCTCTACTTGCCTCGCAGCCACGCCTTGGCGGTGCAAAGGATCAAAACTTCAAGGAACTTGTGACCGCCTGGCTGCTGAGGTGAAGGCAAGGAGATCACAATTATCTACAGTTGGGCTTTTAGCTAGGGAACACTAACTATGTCTCTTTTAGCCTGTAAAATGTCACAATCTTTTATGTAATGTATGGTAACATACGCTGTATGTTGTTTTTGTAACTCAGTATAAAAAAGAAGAGAGAGAGTTATTGAGAGAAAGAGGAGAGGTTGAGGCAATGGATAGAGATAGTTGGACGCGTATCATTGACCGTCTAACCCCATAAGACATGGAAAAATCTGACGTTAAACAAAAATAATGATGTTTTTCTCGTTGGCAGGTTTGCCCGAGGTGCCGGGAGGAATTAGCCTGGAAAGTAAAGTACAAGAAATACAAACCCTTGTCACAACCCTAAAACCTGCACCCGATGTCACCAGAAGAATATTAAGGTACTGATAGAGCTGATTCACTTACTCTCTTAGTCATGAAGCAGTACCTTTGTATGTAGTTTTAACTGCTGGTATTTCTTTATATGTGATGGGAGTACTAGTAGTAGTAGTAGTAGTAGTAGTAGTAGTAGTAGTAGTAGTAGTAGTAGTAGTAGATTGAATGTTATAAATATATTGCTGGCATCAAAAGAGTTCATATCATAAGCTGAATGTAGAAATAAGAGGAAGATATGTGCTGTGATCATTTGATGTATGACTTACTCTTTAAAGCCGGCCACACACACGCAGGCCCGGCCCAGGAAAGGGGCGTGGCTAGAGGCGGTCGGTGTGTGTGTGTGTGTGTGTGTGTGTGTGTGTTGTTTTTTTTTTTATCCGGCGGGGCAGCCTGTCACAGTGGCCGGATGAAAATTATTGATTTATATTGATTTATATTATTTATTGGCTTCCAATAAATCATATCTTAATAAATAAATCTTAATAAATAAGAGTACCGGAAATCCACAAAGAGGAACGTGAGCTGAGATTTAGACCTTTATTTCCGTTCTGACGAGTTTATTTGAACTTGAACGGCCAACCGTCCAAAGACATGTTTTGATCTACGCCAAATGCCAAATTCTTTAAAACCGTCAAATACGCTCTATATATTGCCTTCCGGTTGATACCGCAAATCCATAGATATGCCGGCAAGCTTCCAATAATTCAAGCGGGTGGCCGGCAGTACCGGAAATCCATAGATATGCCGGCAAGCTTCCAATAATTCAAGCGGGTGGCCGGCAGTACTGGAAATCCATAGATATGCCGGCAAGCTTCCAATAATTCAAGCGGGTGGCTGGCAGTATTGGAAATCCATAGATATGCCGGCAAGCTTCCAATAATTCAAGCGGGTGGCCGGCAGTACCGGAAATCCATAGATATGCCGACAAGCTTCCAATAATTCAAGCGGGTGGCCGGCAGTACCGGAAATCCATAGATATGCCGGCAAGCTTCCAATAAATTGAGCTTTCCGGTAATATAGTTCCGTTAAATTTTCTGTTAGAAGTGTAAATAAACATAGACTGTGTAAATAGACAATGTTATCCAATTATAATTAATGTTATTATTTCTGTCATTCATTAATACACGAGAAACTTGATATAGCGAAATAATTCATCCAAGTCTGATTCTCGTCAATCAAATTTCCACTAAATCTAACTTCCGTTTCCGGCTCCTGATACAGCTTGATATAACAAATTGTTTTGTAAAATCAGAGCGTTTCCAGTAAATGCTGTTTCAGCCGTGGTCTTTACAGCTCCCCAAGCCTGCCCAAACACGGGGTCGGCGGCCGTTAGCAGAACCCCACCAAATATTGCTACATTCATTGGAATTTTCTGCTATATCAAGCTTACTCTTGATTCATAGTAAATTCAATTTGGACGCTAAATAATTGAGGAAACAACAAATATTGTTTTCAGATATTTTTTTTTAATTTTTTTTTTTCTGAACATGAAACTGACATTAGGAAAGCCTTTTTTTCGGTCTATCCGTAGTATTCAGCATACTACAGTACCCATCCGAGTTTGCGGTCCTCTTGTTTCGCGCTGAGTCCTAAATTCTTACCATCCCGACTCGCGCATATCTCCCCGAGTTTCGCGCTGCTTCGTACATGTGCGGGACACGTCTTCCTACAGTTGGTGTCACGCGCGCTACCTTAGACCAGGGTTGCCAGGTGGCCGATTTTCTGGCCAAATTACTGAAATTTGGCCATGAATAGTTTTGTTTGGCCGTTTTCAATACCCCGAGTTTTGCGATCCTTGAGTTTAGCGCTATGCCTTCGGAAGAAAGCAAGCGCGAAACTCGGGAAGGGACTGTATTATTATTTAATTTTTTTACATCTTGGCCTATAGCACCTGTAGGCAGTGAGCTCTAGGGGTGAGATGGTAGGCCCTGGAGGTACACTTGTGGGCTGTGATGGTTGGCCCTCACCCGTGGTGGCGCAGGCAGGATTCTTATAGTGACGCCTGTGATTAGAGGTTCACGCCGCCTCCCTGTGTCCTACGATGCATTCGCAATCCAAGGTAGAGTTAATAGGCAGGGCATGTGGGTGTTCTTAGGCCACTCGACGGTGCAGAAGATTTTAAGTGGATTTATGGGTCTCACTCGGAATCGAACTCGGGTCTTTGAGAATGCCACCCGGTGATGCTAAGCACTCTGCTACCGCCTCCCCATATCGTATGTTTCTTTTAGCCTGTAAATGTTACAATCGTTTATGTAATGTAAATGGTAACATACGCTGTATGATGTATTGTAACTTGATATAAAAAAAGAAGAGAGAGAAAGAGGAGAGGTTGAGGCAATGGATAGAGATCGTTGGAAGCGTATCATCGACCGTCTAACCTCATAAGACATTGGAAAATCTGACGTTAAACAAAAATAATGATGATTTTTTGTCTCCTGGGCAGGTTTGCCCGAGGTGCCGGGAGGTATTAGCCTGGAAAGTGAAGTAGACTCAAACCTCGGCTATCGCGCCTAATTGGTGCCGCTATAAGCGCGCTATGACCGAAATCGCGATAGCCGAACTAATGGTAATAATTCTAATTGGTGCCAAGACCCCAAGATGACCACATATCTTACCACTTTTTTTGTATTTTGGTACTTGCAACCAGTAACTCAGTATGTGGTTAGAAGAGCTCTTTTCCTATCCACTTTGATGTGTTAAGAATGATGGGGACATTAAAAATCAACGGAAATGCCTCATTAGGATTAGGTTAGAAATTGTCCAGGAATAGGTAGGCTTACCCTTAGACTTTATCAGTTATATATGTTTATGTATTTTCGGCCTTATGTCATCTCATAGAGTGTTTAACGGATATATTTTACGCCATCCGCATACTCTGCTCCCCTCATAAAACTACTTTCAACTTTCCCCACCCAAAACCCCACATTCCTGACAGGTCTCCAGGTTTGTTATGGAGGAGGTGGAATGACTCCCGCGCCACTTACTGTCGGCGGCGGGCGTCCACCCCTCACGACGACACGTTGTCAACAATTTGTCATCTGCCTTACTTGTGTCATCCAGAAGAAGACTGACCAAGTACCACGCCGGTGATAGTATCATAGGACATCACCAGGACTCATAGGGTTTCTTAACGGATCCCTTAACAGCACTTAACAACACCAAGAACTAAGGAGGGGGGATAATGGCAAAATGAGGCATTTCCTACGTTCTTTAATGTGACCATCATTCTCAACTCATCAAAATACATGGGAAAAGAGCACTTTTGACCTCATTCTCAATTCCTCGTTGAAAGTATCAATTTTATCCAAACAAACCGCTGAGCAACGCTAATTTTGTTTTATATATCTACATATATATATATATATATATATATATATATATATATATATATATATATATATATATATATATATTTTTACATTTGTACCTATAGCGCCTGTAGGCAGTGGTGACCCAGGGCTCGAATGGTAGGCCCTGGAGGTTCACTTGAGGGCTGTGATGGTTGGCCCTCGCCCGTGTTGGCGCAGGCAGGATTCGTATAGTGACGCCTGTGATTCTTATAGTGACAGGGGGGCGGCATGTGTCCTCCGATGCACTCGCAATCGAAGGTAGAGTTCATGGGCAGGGCATGTGGGTGTTCTTAGGCCACTCGACGGTGCAAAAAGGTTTTGGTTTACTTCGGGGATCGAACTCGGGTCACCAAGAACGCCAGTCGGAGACTCTAACCACTCTGCTACCGCCTCCCACCCAAAATATTGACAGTTTCAAGGGTATTTGGGAACACAGTCTCACAGTTTCAATGTTATAATTAGAGATCGGGAAAATATGTGAATACATAAAAATCTTTTTTCACATAAGTGTGTTTTGCAAAAAAAAACCTAAATTATGATTTTTGCTAGAGATTACCTAAAATGGCCTAAATAACAACATTTGTATCCAATCTCTGCAAGTGATAACTTCATGTCCTGTCTGTCCACTGATGGGTCAGACTGACAGCGGTATTTCAGTCTTCTGATTTATGTCTAATTATTAGAAATGAGTTAAATGTTAACAGATTTTGGTGAATGATGCCAGGGGTAACGAGTATATACCGTGCACTGCAGCACTGACATAAAATAATATCTTCCGCTTTATGTAACTAAATACTTAAATTATTTGTAACTGACTCGACTTCGAAGATCGACTTCGTGAAAAGTTTGAGGCAGTATTGACAAGAAACCCAGATATTGAAGTACTATATTCCAGTGTTGTAGGTCTCGAGACCGGTCTCGAGACCAGTTTGATGTGGTCTTGGTCTTGGTCTTGGTCTCGTTTGATGTGGTCTTGGTCTTGATCTTGGTCTCGAAGCTTCTGGTTTCGGAGTTTGGCTCGAGACCAGGTAGAGACCAGGGTTAAAAAGTGCATCGCGGCGTGGGGAGGTCGGAATTTATTATCATACACGGAGAAAAATCATGGCTGTTTCGATTCACGGCGCGCCATACAGCGTTGTACTGTCTATAACAGCGTTTCCCAACCGGGATTCCCCGGAACCCTAGGGTTCCGCGAGTGCTAGTTAGGGGTTCCGAGAGAAACTGTGATATTTATTTATTATTATTTTTTTTTTTTTTTTTACATCACAAAGGACTGGCCAAGGCCACAAAAAAAGTGGTAACACAAAGCCCGCTTAATTGCCAGTCCGTAAAAATAAGACAGTAAGAGAATAAAGAAAGGGGGGTGGGCCAACTTAGTTCGGGAGATGTATTGTTACTCTTCTCTTGAAAAGATTTAAGTCGTAGGAAGGTGGAAAATAGAAACAGGAAGAGTTCAAGAGTTTACCAGTGAAAGGGATAAAAGCGTAAAGATACTTATTAACTCTTGCATTAGGAAGATGGCCAGAATAGGGATGAGAATTAGTAGAAAGTCTTGTGCAACGAGGCCGCGGAAGGGGGGTAGGCATGCAGTTAGCAAGTTCAGAAGAGCAGTGAGCATGAAAATAACGATAGAAGAGAGCAAGAGAAGCAACATTGCGGCGGTGATTTAAAGATTGAAGACAATCAGTCAGAGGAGGGGAGTTGATGAGACGAAAGCTTTTGACTCAACCCTGTTTAGGAGAGCTGTATGAGTGAATCCCCCCAAAATATGTGAGACATACTCCATACATGGGCGGATAAGGCCCCTGTACAGAGCAAGCAACTGAGAGGGAGAAAAAAATGAACGCAGACGCCACAGGACACCTAACTTCTTAGAAGCTGTTTTAGCAAGAGATGAGATGTGAGATTTCCAGTTCAGAATTTTAGTAAAGAACAGTCCAAGAATGTTCATTGTAGTAGAAGGAGATAGTTGAGTGTTATTGAAGAAGAGGGATAGTTATCTGGTAAGTTTTGTCGAGTAGATAGGTGAAGAAATTGGGTTTTTGAGGCATTGAACAAAACAAGGTTTGCTTTGCCCTAATCAGAAATTATAGAAAGATCAGAAGTTAGACGCTCGGTGGCATCTCTCCGTGAATCACTTAGTTCCTGTTGAGTTGGACGTCTAATAAACTACGTTGAAAAATGCAGGGTAGAATCATCAGCGTAGGAGTGGATAGGCTTTGAGTTAAACTTGGAAGATCATTAATGAATAGTAGAAAGAAAGCAAATTTCATTATCTAAATTGGCTTCAAAAATAACATTTCCTTGACCATATTTTTGTTCATATGACATTTTGCCTTCATTTATCGTATGCCTTTTTAACATTAGCAATAAACGATTAAGTTATTGTAGTTGTTATTATCTGTTTTCGTTTTCTGTATATGTGTATATATATATTATATTATATTACTGTGATATTGGTTATTTATGTAAAAAAAATTGTGTTTACAGATATGGTTTGATTTTTTTGTGTGCGAATGAAAATCTCCGTATGAGGTCTCTTGAACAAATAGTTTGATTTCAGTTATGTATTTTTTTTTTTTTTTGCATTGTGAATAAACTTAAGAAAAACGAAAAATACGTTAAGACATAGACGACTATAACTCTGGACTGTTCACGCGACAATGTTTTGAAATTGCCAGGCTGCATAGCGGCCCGCGGCCCGCCCGACAAAAAGATATTGTCGTCTATGGACTATCATATAGACTGGTTTATCAGTATATATGATATACTGTAATCTTCGTAAATGTTTGTTCTATAATATTATCAAATAAAAAACGGTAAAAAACGCTAAAGAAATGCCATTACGAGACTCTGAAGAAATATGCATGAACTTAATATTCACTTCAACTTTTCGCCATTTAAAACTTTGCGAGTCAACTTTTATCATGAAGGGTATCAATAGAAGCGCAATTGTATTAGCTTTGCATTGATATATTTCGTTTTCTGATAAATGAATTAAAACCATGCATAAATTAGCGTTAGATAAATAAATAAAATCATCAATCGGGTAATTTTCCCGATTGACGATGTTATTTATTTACTTATATATTTCGTTTTCTGATAAATGAATTAGCACCATGTATAAATTAGCTTTAATTTAATAAATAACCTCATCAATCGGGAAAATTACCCGATTGATGATTTTATTTATTTAGTTAACGCTAATTTATGCATGATGGTAATTCATTTATCAGAAAACGAAATACATCAATGGAAAGGTAATACAATTGCGCTTCTATTGATACCCTTCATGATAAAAGTTAATTCGCAAAGTTTTAAATGGCGAAGAGTTAAAGTTAATATTTAGTTAATGCATATTTCTTCAGAGTCTCGTAATGGCATTTCTTTAGCGTGGTTTACTGTTTTTTATTTGATAATATTATAGAACAAACATTTACGAAGATTACAGTATATCATATATACTGATAAACCAGTCTTTATGATCCGTATATATATATATATGAATCCGAGCGGCCCTCCGACTTAAGGGCCATTGTGCAACAGGTCGATATTCCGTGCGCAGTCCAGATTTACAGTGGTTTATGTTTAAGAATAAACGTTAAGAATAAATGTATTTATTGGTTAAACCAGTTATCAGAAGAAAAAAAAATATAATATTTTTCTTATGAACTTTAAGTTTATAAAAGAGAAAGAAAGATATTAATAATGATTTATAAGAATTTTTATATAGGGGTTTCTGAGATATGACAATTATTGCATAGGTTCCACAAGGGTAAAAAGGTTGAGAAACGCTGGTCTATAGATACTGCCTGACTAGCTCTACGGTGATAATGCATGATCTGAGCCCTGCGAGCGCTGATAGAGGGCGTACGAGTCGAGAGAACATGCATGACGTGGCCATTCTCGCAGTGATAATCTCCGTTTGCACGCACACATGTTTGCAGCTCTGTTCACCTCCGTGTACTTATTATATGTGTAGGCCTATGCAATCCCCGCACCCTTCGTACACGTACACCACAGGTTTAGCTAGCTCGCTTGGTAAACGTAACCACAAAAATTACTATTTTCCTGTGTTTGTTTATTCATGCCAACGAAGCAATGAAAACAGAAATATTTTACCTAGATGTTCAGTTGTTCACATATATTAAATTTTGGTCTTGGTCTCGGAAGGTCTGGTCTTGGTCTTGGTCTCGAAGGGTCTGGTCTTGGTCTTGGTCTCGGAGGGTCTGGTCTTGACTACAACACTGCTACATTCAGTCAAAGAAGTTTTGCAAGGAGAGGACAGAAGCGGTGTCACATTTCCTGAAGGAATGGGGCCAGCAGACATAGCAAATCTGAAATTCGCCCCAGCTGCCAATGTGGATGTAGAGAGGAGCTTCTTAGTCTATAAAAATGTGTTGACTGAGAGAAGACAGCGTCTTACAGAAGAAAATCTGAACAAAGTAATGGTTACAAATTGCTTTTATAATCGTTCAGCTGTCTGATTTTGTTTTCACATTTCTGATTTTGTTTTCCTGCATTTTTCACGGAAATAAAGCACTGATTAAAACCACATATTTTAGTTTTTTTATCACATATTTTGGTGAAAATACATAACATAAAAAAAACCTAAAATGGCCAAAATATAAAAAAAAATCCCGATCTCTAAAAATAACATACGATAATCAACTGTATACACATGTTCTCTTTGTTTGAGTGCTACTATAGCGTGCGGTCTACATCGGGGCCTGCAGTCTACGCTCCCCTAACGTGCGGTCTACAAAGATCCCGCCTGACCTGACCTGACTATCCCATAACTTTAATGTGCATTCTAACAAGTCCACACCTGACCTGACCTTCCCTGACCTGAGTACCGGACCCTACTCAACCTTGTAAAATAGGAATCAACGAAGTAATGTCTCAGTATCCTCCTAAAATTCAAGCCGAGAACATCAGTCTGACACTCCTTTACAATACTGTTGAAAGAATTATACAGAAGTGTCATCTGGACAGAAGAAACAGCGGTTACGTTTTTACGTGAAAGCAATCTTCTGGACGCACCACAAGAAGCAGAGCCTTGTCATCGATGTGGTAGTGTTATGCAAAAAAAATAAGTGACAGGGATGGGGAATATCGGCCTGTGCTTAATAAATTACTTACTAAAGTTTAGTTTTTTCTATAATACTTTACTTTTATAATAGACAATATCATATAGCAATAGTAAGTTGCAGCCTCAAGTGTAAGAGTGTAGAGTGTAAGTAGCGAGTAAGATATGTAGACCGCACGCTATAGTGTAAAATGTCCCGGTAGACCGCACGTTATAATGCAAATGTCCCGGTAGACGACGCTATAGTAGCACCTTTGTTTGTGTATGTATGTATTTCCTGGCCTCAACAGCTGTTAAGGTGACCTAATAACATCCACATGCTGCCCATTAACTCTACCTAAGACGGTGAGTGCATCGGAGGACACGGGGGTGGCACGAGCCTCTAATCACAGACGTCACTATAACAATCCTGCCTGCGCCACCAAGGGCGAGGGCCAACCATCACAGCCCTCAAGTTAACTTCCAGAGCCTACCATCCCTGGTGTGGCCGCCTTCCTGGTCGAACTTGGCAACCCAGCGTCGGACACTCCTTGGACACACGCCAATTTGTTTGGAGATTGCCTTTGTTTGCTTACCGGATTTTTTTAGGGCAATGATCTGAGCAATGGTTTCTGCCCTAAAATCCTTATTCTTGCCCATATTGACAACACAGGGGGCTCAAAGGGAGCGGCGGTGCAAGTCGTGAGGGAGCACAAGAGGGACGGATCGCGGAACAAAACCTCTCCCTAAACCGGCTAATCAACAACTGACTGGTTTCCTTGGCGGGCTCAGAAGCTCCACCTACGTGTACGTACGTACTACGCCACTCTGTGTAGGCGGCACAATGCAATGCCTCGATTTTAGGTCCCTCTTAATGTTGAAGCAAAATTCGACATATAATTAGTCCACCTCGCCCTGGGCGGACTAATTTAATGTCGAGCACTGTATATACCATATTTTACAGCTTATAAAACGCTGCATCTTGGAAGACGCACCCTGATTTTGGAAAGAAATTTCTAAGAAAAGAAAAGAAAAAAGCACAACCAAAACTGTTGTCCGATATACAGTCATTTTCACACAAGAACACACTCACTATTCATTATCTTCATTTAGCACTGCTCATCAGCCATTTTCATTTTCTAGCTTGTATGCGATAGTATAGTTATTGTGAATCGTCATGTTGGCTGGCTGAACATGTAGGCTACACGGAGGTCGGACGGCGGGAGTGAAAACAAACACGCTTGCGGCGGTGTGCAGCTGCGTGCCTGCCTGTTGTGGCGATCAGCTGAGTCTGCCTTTGTCGTCCTGAGTGTAAACACCTCTCACGTCCTCCCGTGCCTCACTACGTTGCCTGACTCCTGTGCCTCACCACGTATTGTTTGAATTTTCCTGTATGCGTGTAGTATTTGTGGTGGCTGCATGCACATAAGTATACAAACTTTCATCTAATGTAACAAACAAAGTTCCTTATACACAGAATGGCTGTTGGCGCCAATCTGCCGAGGCGGAATAGCTCCCGCCAGTACCGCAGTAAATAGCACAGCGTGAAGACAGATTAGTTGATTTGAATGTCTTATGGTATTTGAAATACTTGTAACAGATAAGTACTGAGGTTACATCATATATGAGGCTGAATTGAATAGCTACCTAAGCTAACCTACAACATTCCTCTTGGAAGACGCATGAGTGTTTTTCTGGGTATTTTTTGGGGAAAAAGTTCGTCTTATAAGCCTTAAAATACGGTAATAAAAATAGATAAATAAATAATAATAATAATAATAAAATAATAATAATAAAAAAAAAAAAATATAAAAAAAAAAAATAATAATAATAATAATAACAAAAATTAATAAATTACGACGCTCCCCTCGTGTGGTGTGTGACTTCTGACCCGACAGCTGAGAAGGAAGCTCAGTGTGGATACGGAGACGGGACCACACATAATAGCTACACACTGTTCCCTACATTTCTCCATACATGCATACACTCACCGTGCCTTCGCCTAGAAAACGAAATAAAACAGTCAACCTGATGAGGAGGAGACAAGGGAAGGAGATAATTGTATGTAATAATTAAATAGAAATAACATATTAAAAAGACAAAAGCATAAGCCCAAACTCACGACAGCTAAATATACCTATAAATCACAAGAGAGGATTAACACTACACTCAACCCTCGGCTATCGCGCACTATAGACTATAATAGAGGCCTCTTCCATTTGCGACATTTCAAGAACCAGTTCACGGAACCCAAGAGTTCAGGCGTTCCATTTGCGCACGAAAACCTGGGTCCGAGGCAAAGCGCGTAGTGACTCAGCAAAACCCGTGAACTTTCTCTACTCACATTGCGAGGTGGGTAGCTTGGGTAGAGTTTTCAGTTCATAACAAACAATGGTCGCCTTGGGCCCTATTTCTCTTATCGTGAAGGGTTTTCCGCATGCACGAGTCGGAGAGGATGTCAGACGGCATAAAAGAGGCATACATGGCTGGTGGAGCCATGCGTTCCCGCATCTTAAACTTGATATGATCCTTTCACATAGCAGCTAGCTGAGTTATATCTCTCGTTATCTCTCTCTCTCGTTATCTCATTATCTCTCGTTATCTCTCGTTATCTCTCTCTCTTGTTATCTCTCTCTCGTTATCTCTCTCGATATATCTCTCTCGTTATCTCTCGTTATCTCTCTCTCGTTATCTCTCTCCCTCTCGTTATCTCTCTCTCGTTATCTCTCCCTCTCTCTCTCTCGTTATCTCTCTCTCTCGTTATCTCTCTCTCTCTCGTTATCTCTCTCTCTCTCTCGTTATCTCTCTCGTTATCTCGTTATCTCTCTCTCTCTCTCTCTTCTCTCTCTCTCTCTCTCATCTCTTTCTCTCTTCTCTTCTCTCCTCTCTCTCTCTCTCTCTCTCTCTCTCTCTCTCTCTCTCTCTCTCTCTCTCTCTCTCTCTCTCCTCTCTCTCTCTCTCTCTCTCTCTCTCTCTCTCTCTCTCTCTCTCTCTCTCTCTCCTCTCTCTCTCTCTCTCTCTCTCTCTCTTCTCTCTCTCTTCTCTCTTCTCTCTCTCTCTCTCTCTCTCTCTCTCGTTATCTCTTTCTCTCTCTCTCTCTTAAATTGCCTCGCCAGCTGAGTATGTTTGTAAACAAAAAACGGGGTTTTTGCGTTCCATTTGTGACACGCGAACCCAACCCTGAACCCAGAACCCAACCCTGAACTGAAAGAACTGGTTCATGCAACTTGGGCACAAATGGAAGAGGCCTTAGACTATAGATAAATAGATTACAAGAGAGGAATAACAATATTTATAAGAAAACAACCAGCCAACTCTATGTATCATAAAGAGCTGTGGGAACAAATCAACATGCATTGTTTTCGTTCATATGGGAAGACAGGATGGAACGTGTGTGTGTGTGTGTGTGTAATGTGTGCATTTACCTAGTTGTGTTTTACAGGGCTCACGCTTACCAGGGGTGTGGAGTTGGATTGAAAAAATTCAGACTCCGACCCCGACTCGGCTCCCCCCTCCCCCTCCCTCTCTTCTGCAGTACAGTAGTAGACTTACTGCATTACATATTTTCAAGTTCATCCGTATTATTACTGTATATTGTTACGAACGTGCTCCTGAGACAACTCGAGCTCAAGTTTGGGGGGAAGCCGTGGGTTTGTTGTGGCCCAGGCCGAGACCAGACCACGAGGAGCGAGGGACACAAGGGAGGTGACGCGAGGCCCGGAGGAGACGCCGCAGGTGCCACAGGAAACAGGGTAGGGCTACGGTGGTGTCACAGGCAAGCCCAAGGTAGAGGTATTGTCCGCTGTGGCCTAAAGGCGCCTGGGTGAAAGGTAGCAGCTGGCTGTGTCCCTGTGTGTGTGCAAGGGCGTGAGCGTGGCTGTGGGAAGGTGTCGTTACCCGCATCGTCAGGATGTGGTAACACTGGTAATGTATTAGACGCATAACAGCGACTGCAGTTGCAGTGTAGGAACATTTATGGCTACGACGGTCGACAAGTGGCTGGGCCTGTGTTACGACTGTGGGCGTGAGGCTGTCTCTGTAGTGTTACCTAGTACAATTATAATCTGGAAAGGATGTGATTGTGTTATTCTGCATGTGCCTGAGTGTGTGTGTGCCGTGGTGGTGATGTGCCAGTGTGGGGAGCCCGTGCTCAAGGCCTTAGGGGATTCATTGCTTCTGGTCCCGACTAGACACATAACCGGACTCAGCCCCTCCTCCCCATGCGTCTGAGGCCAGCCCAGTGTGGGAGGTAATATAGTTGGGCGGCTGTGGAGGAGCGGGTTTGTAACACTGGTGTCAGAAGTGGGATGTTGTTGTGTGCTCTGGTCGGCGCCGTAGAGTGAGGGCCAGTGAGGTACGGACACGGGCCTAGAGGTACGGCAGGCGCGCCAAGGGATACGGCACACCATGGAGCCCGGAGGTGTTAAACAGCCGACTCTGGCTGACATCTTGGGGGCATTACGAGCACAGGCGGAAATGACACGGGCTCAAACAGAAGCCATTGCCAGACAAACAGAAGCTGTGACAGGTTTGACACGCGGGTGTGTGAAAGGTTCGACGCCCAGGCAAGGCTGATAAATGAGGGTCTGGAACGCGTTTTCTGGCCGGAGGAGGAGGACGCGGGCGACATGGGGCTGGTTCCTCTAACCAGCCTCGAACCCAACGAGCAGGCGGCAGCAGAGGAACCTACCTCGGTACCAGTTGCTGTGGGTGATATGTCTGAGCGTGTGGCTAGCGGTGGGGCCGCGGCTTGTGACCCAGTCGTGGGTGTGATTGTGAAGGACGAGTCTGGGGGGGAGAGCGCGGTCGCGGCCTGTGAGTGTGAGGTGGTGCGTGTTGTGGAGTGTAAGGAGAGCGTAGGCCTAACCTTCTCGCTACCCACCCCACCCAGCTCACGCGAGTCTCCACATGGTCGCGCGGGCCCGAGTGCACGTCAGGAATGTGGCGACTTGCGACAAAGGCCGCAGGAGCTTGATGCGCCTGTGTCGTGGAAGGCCTTTCGGGCCCAATTCGCGACGCTGGCGAGCGGCGTGAAAGGCCTGCGCGGCAGGAAAGGACTGGTTGGTGGCCTGCGCGGCAGGAAAGGCCTGGTTGTTAGCCTGCGCGGCGTGAAAGGCCTGCGCAGCAGGAAAGGCCTGGTTGGTGGCCTGCACGGCGTGAAAGGCCTGCGCGGCAGGAAAGGCCTTGTTGGTGGCCTGACGCCCAGACGGGTGCGGGTCAAGAGTCCACTGTGGAAGGGCAAGAAACCACTCACTTCGCCTCGGCATGGAACCACCGCAAGAAGAGGCGCCGCCGGAGTGAGCGTGGGAGGCTGCACCGCAAGCATTGGAGGCCTCGGAGCGCCAGGACGAAAAGGGCGCACCTATACCTGCCTCCACCGCGCTTTCGGGGGGATGAAGAGTAGTTGAGCTACTCCTGCAGTGTGTGGCCCCCACCGAAGCTGGTACAGGTGGCGGTAACAGCGTGTTACGACGGTGGGGGGAAGCACCGTGCCCGCTACCAGGCAGAGCCAGCCACAGCGTGCTGCTGTTAAGCCCTGTCGCACCGTCACCGGCGCCTTGCAGTGGAGGGCATGGTCGGTCGGGAAGTCGTGGCGTCTTTCCCGCGGAGACTGGAGCAGTGGAGCCGGGTTAGAGCTGCGGAGGCCCAGTGGAATGTGAAGACTCCTGGGCCGTGGTTACCTCTGAGGCGGGCCAAGGGGTAGAGGAAGTCCCCCTGTGACCTGTGGCGGACGCTGTGTTGTGGCGCCTGGTTGAGGTTGCAGCTGTGTTCCTGCTGGTGTGTCTCGCGTGGAAGAGGAGGGCGGCCTGGTGTGACTTTCCAACACTGCAGTGGCGGCTGGTGGATGGCGATGGAGGGACTTGCAGTTGTGAAGCTTTAGAGGGGTAACGTTTGGTAAAAGGTGGTTTGTTTAATGATGGGGCGAGTTGCCTTCATTTGAGGATTTTGTGTAGTATATGCATGTAACCATGTATTATGATTTTTCTGTTTCTTTTTAGTTTTGGCTGGCCGAGGTCGACCAGTTTTTGTGAGGGGAGGGCAGTATTACGAACGTGCTCCTGAGACAACTCGAGCTCAAGTTTGGGGGGAAGCCGTGGGTTTGTTGTAGCCAGACCCAGGCCGAGACCAGACCACGAGGAGCGAGGGACATGAGGGAGGTGACGCGAGGCCCGGAGGAGACGCCGCAGTAGCCACAGGAAACAGGGTAGGGCTACGGTGGTGTCACAGGCAAGCCCAGGGTAGAGGTATTGTCCTCTGTGGCCTAAAGGCGCCTGGGTGAAAGGTAGCAGCTGGCTGTGTCCCTGTGTGTGTGCACGGGCGTGAGCGTGGCTGTGGGAAGGTGTCGTCACCCGCATCGTCAGGATGTGGTAACACTGGTAATGTATTAGACGCATAACAGTGACTGCAGTTGCAGTGTAGGAAAATTTATGGCTACGACGGTCGACAAGTGGCTGGGCCTGTGTTACGACGGTGGGCGTGAGGCTGTCTCTGTAGTGTTACCTAGTACAATTATAGTCTGGAAAGGATGTGATTGTGTTATTCCGCATGTGCCTGAGTGTGTGTGTGCCGTGGTGGTGATGTGCCAGTGTGGGGAGCCCGTGCTCAAGGCCTTAGGGGATTCATTGCTTCTGGTCCCGACTAGACACATAACCGGACTCAGCCCCTCCTCCCCATGCGTCTGAGGCCAGCCCAGTGTGGGAGGCAAGTTAGTTGGGCGGCTGTGGGGGAGCGGGCTTGTAACATAAAATAATAATAATAAAATAATAATAAAAAATAAAAAAATAAAAATAATAATAATAATAATAATAATAACAAAAATAAATAAATTACGACGCTCCCCTCGTGTGGTGTGTGACTTCTGACCCGACAGCTGAGAAGGAAGCTCAGTGTGGATACGGAGACGGGACCACACATAATACGCACTGTTCCCTACATTTTTCCATACATACATACACTCACCGTGCCTTCGCCTAGAAAACGAAATAAAACAGTCAACCTGATGAGGAGGAGACAAGGGAAGGAGATAATTGTATGTAATAATTAAATAGAAATAACATATTAAAAAGACAAAAGTATAAGCCCAAACTCACGACAGCTAAATATACCTATAGGTCACAAGAGAGGAATAACACTACACTCAACCCTCGGCTATCGCGCACTATAGACTATAATAGACTATAGATAAATAGATTACAAGAGAGGAATAACAATATTTATAAGAAAACAACCAGCCAATCACTATGTATCATAAAGAGCTGTGGGAACAAATCAACATGCATTGTTTTCGTTCATATGGGAAGACAGGATGGAACGTGTGTGTGTGTGTGTATGTGTGTGCATTTACCTAGTTGTGTTTTACAGGGCTCAGGCTTACCAGGGGTGTGGAGTTGGATTGAAAAAGTTCAGACTCGGACCCCGACTCGGCTCCCCCCTCCCCCTCCCTCTCTTCTGCAGTACAGTAGTAGACTTACTGCATTACATATTTTCAAGTTCATCCGTATTATTGCTGTATATAATATCGTAAATTCGTAGAACTGATCAGTGAATTCTAATAACTTATCATTCTGGGTGGGCATTTTCGAAGGGGCTCTAAACTACACCTCTTAGCGTCCTAAGACCGACTTAGTTATACCGGGCCAAGAAGATTACTAAGAAAGCATTTTCGGGCGTCATCTTAGCCTCGTGTAAGGGGACAGAAGGCCAACCCTTCTTAGTGCCACCTAACCAATCAGCGCGCGCGACACAAGTCTGTATTTGGCGGGAAATACGTATATCACGCCGAGTCTCTCTCTCTCTCTCTCTCTCTCTCTCTCTCTCTCTCTCTCTCTCTCTCTCTCCTCTCTCTCTCTCTCTCTCCTCTCTCTCTCTCTCTCTCTCTTCCCTTCTCTCTCTCTCTCTCTTCCCTCCTCCTCTCTCTCTCTCTCTCTCTCTCTCTCTCCTCTTCTCTCTCTCTCTCTCTTCTCTCCTCTCTCTCTCTCTCTCTCTCTTCTCTCTCTCTCTCTCTCTCTCTCTCTCTCTCTCTCTCTCTCTCTCTCTCTCTCTCTCTCTCTCTCTCTCTCTCTCTCTCTCTTCTCTTCTCTTCTCTTTTTCTTCTCTCCTCTCTCTCTCCTTTCCATCTCTCATCTCTGTCTCTTCCTCGTCTCTCTCTCTCTCTCTCCTTTTTTTCTTCTTTTATTTCTTCTCCTCCTCTTCCTTCTCCTTGAGTTGCCAGTATGTATTTCTGCTAGTCACAGTGCAGTGTACACGCCGAGGGAGTCTCTCTCTCTCTCTCTCTCTCTCTCTCTCTCTCTCTCTCTCTTCCTCTCTCTCTCTCTCTCTCTCTCTCTCTCTCTCTCTCCTCTCTCTCTCTCTCTCTCTCCTCTTCTCTCTCTCTCTCTCTCTCTCTCCCCTTTTTTTCTTCTATTATTTCTTCTCCCTCCTCTTCCTTCCCCCTTTTCATCCTCCACACACACATCATAGCCAGTATCAAGGGCGTAGCCAGGAAAAATAATTGGGGGGGGCCACCTCCCAATGATGGTTGAGGGGTGGGTGCCTTATCAGCTGGGGGTCTGAGAGGCGCTGTAAACTCCCCAGAGAATTTTTTTGAAGACATGACTTAATTGGGGGCATATTGAGCCCTATGGGGGGTCATTTATTGGTTCTTTGCATGATATTCAATATAGTAAAATTGATGAAACTATACCCTACACTCCTAAAGTAGATGTGTTGAATTCGAGAGAACTGGAACCCAAAATGCCAGGGGTCGCTGGCAGTTTTAACTCACTTTTTTGATAAAAGTTGGTCTACTGGAAAACAAAATATGGGCTTATTCCACTGCACTTAAAACACAAAAGTATAATATTAAGAACGATTTTCTTCTATATGTATATTGTATAGAAGCCTGATTCTGTAAAACATTGTATATAACCAAATAACCAAGGAGGTTATAGTTGAGGAGGCGAGGTAAATGCTACTCTATGATATTATATAGTCAATAACGTATGTTTAGAAGTTATCTATACCTAGGCAGTCATATTTTCCTGTTATTATTGTGTATCAATCAGATAGAAAGCCTGGAAGTGCAATGAGTCGACGCGTGAAGTGGTAATGTTTTGATTCAATCTCCCCGCCACTACTCCCCGCCGCGGCGTGTCGCCTCCACAATTATAACCTACATTGTCGCAGCAACAAGCCGATTTCGGCATTCTTTATTCTTCGTTTTTCCAAGGCATTGCTTATTGTATTTTGACAAGCGTTTGCCAGACGCAGCAGTACTGTCTTAGAAAACAGTGTGAACATCGCCTAAATTTTACATGCCACAATATACATGTAAAAAATATATTAAGCTTTGCTACTCGAGGCGAGTAATTTGCATTAAATTGCTATTATAGAACGTTCCATCGTAATGCATGTCATCCATATAGTAGAACAACAGAAGAACTATATTTTTTGGTATTCAGATGCGGTGCATCAATGTTTATCGCGAAATTAATTTATGAAAAATATTAGTCGCGGAGCCAAAACACAGTAGACCAACCTTTGAGTTAGAACTGCCAGCGACCACTGGCATTTCTCGAGTTTCAGATCATTGGAATTGGGGGGGGCCATGGCCCCATTGGCCCCCCCTCTGGCTACGCCCTTGGCCAGTATGTGATATTATCGTGAATAACGACATTTTTTTTCTGGTGTGTTTTGATATGTTTAGAATTAATCTGCTAACTGTTTCTGTCGCAAATCATATCTATTCCGCCCAGCCCACCCCTATATATATAGTATATA
The DNA here is from genome assembly GCA_016584305.1 of Chionoecetes opilio. NCBI lineage: Eukaryota > Metazoa > Arthropoda > Malacostraca > Decapoda > Majidae > Chionoecetes > Chionoecetes opilio. Next base: position 243,437 of record JACEEZ010022325.1, on the reverse strand, counting down.
TATAGCCCACACCTATATATATATATACACATAGTGTATTATACAGCCTAATATACTATATACAGTCTAAAATATATAATATATAACCAATAATATAACCATTGTTGTTATGGTGACGGAGAAAATTGCGGGCTAAGACGATCCCAACCCTGCCTTAGTTTACACTCGCTGCACTGTCTTAGGCGGAGCGAACTTTGCTTCCGAAAATGTCCACCTAGCGCTAAGATGGTCTTAGTCCCCTAAGATGGTCTTAGTAGTGTTCCAAAATGCCGCCCCAGTTGTTTTTAATTGATGTTTAAGGCAGTTGCGTGCGTAAGGATGTCAACCGGTAAAGATTTTTGGCGAACACTATATAGGTCGCCTCCGTGGTGTAGTAGCTAGCGTGCCTGGCTACGAATCTGCGGGCCCTGGTTCGATCCCGGGCCAAGGCAAGTCGGTGACCAGCTTACCCGGCTGTTCTTCCTTCCTTTCGGGGTTGATAAATGGGTACCTGGGGTAACCTGGGGAAGGTAACTATGGTAACCCGGGAGTCACACTAGCCCTGTGTCCCGGGGTAACGGGTCCTCACCCACCACAGGCTCTAAGGGGTAATGTCACGGAGATGAGCATCGAATGCCACGCGCAGCATAGCGTATGCTCCCATCTTTACCTTACATATATAGGGGGGTCATCCCGATGTTCCGCGGTGCGTATGTTCCCCGCCTCCTATGAGGTACCTTTGTTCCCCGGTACCGATGATCCCCGCCTCCTAAGAGGTACCTTTGTTCCCCGCCTATGTGTTAGTGATATTCCCCGGTATCTTTAAGGTGCCAATATTTAGGTAAGGTTAGGTTCAAAGGGTTCAAAAAGTATAGGTTCAAAAGGTTAAAAAAAATCAGGTTTAAAGGGTTAAACAAATTTAGGTTCAAAGGGTTAAAGGAATTTAGGTTCAAAGAGTTAAACAAAATTAGGCTCAGGGGGTTTAAAAAATTTAGGTTTAAAGAGTAAAAAAAACTTAGGTTCAAAGGGTTAAAAAAAATGTAGGTTCAAAGGTTAAAAAAAATATAGTTAAAAGGGTTCATAAAATGTAGGTTCAAAGGGTTCATGAAATTTAGGTTCAAAGGGTTCATGAAATTTAGGTTCAAAGGGTTGAAAATAATAGGTTCAAAGGGTTCAACAAATTTAGGTTCAAAGGGTTCAAAATATTTAGGTTCAAAGGGTTGAAAAAAATAGGTTCAAAGTGTTAAAATATAAGTTCATGGGGTTCAAAAACTTTGGGTTCAGAGGGTTCAAAAGGGTTGAAAAAATTAACAAGAGATAACGGAAAACATCGGCACCGGGTAATATAGGTACTTCATAGGTGCCGAGAAACTTCGGCACCGGGGAACACCGGTACGCACCCCTATATAGGTACCGTATATAATATTATATATTTAGTAAAAGCGGGACATTCATCAAAGAATTATCAAAACGCGGGAGATTACAGTCCGGCCGTAAGGTTCAATTGTTTACATCATATCATTTTCATCAGGTAACTGCTATAATCACATAATATTTAATGATCTTACCTATATAAAATGATAAAATACTGGCAGAGTCGGGACTGTTTGTGGTCTATCTCTGATGACGTTCCTTGTCAAACTGCTCAGTACCTAGCCCAGTTTTTGAGACTTAAGCCGTGTTTTTGTTTTCCAAGCACGTCTTGTTTCGGCGACTAACCCAAGATTTGCTGTTATTATTATCATTATGATCATTATCAATATTATTTTATTATTATTATTATTATCTTTTTGATTTTATTATCATTATTGTTATAATATTTTTTAGTTTCCCTATTATTTTTATGATTATTTTATCTGGTTTATTATTATTATTATAACTTATTAGTATCATTAATACCATTGAACTTTTATCTTTAATTATTATTATTATTACTATTACTTTTTATTATTAAAATCATTATCATCATTTATTTTTAATTATTATTATTGTTATCATTTCAAGGCGTAGACGGAGACACGTGAAACGCGATTTCTTCAAAATAGTTTGGTAAAGATACGATCGAGGGGTCAGTCATATCTGAGGTGTGACTCTCCAACACACCACACAACACACACCACACACACACACACCCCACACACACACACACACAACACACACACACACATGGAGAGGCGGTAGCGGAGTGGTTAGCGTCTCTGACTGGCGTTCTCGGTGACCCGAGTTCGATCCCCGAAGAAAACCAAAACCTTTCTGCACCGTCGGTGGCTAAGAACACCCACATGCCCTGCCCGTAAAACTCTACCTTCGACTGCGAGTGCATCGGAGGACACAGGGGGGCGGCATGAGCCTCTAATCACAGGCGTCACTATAAGAATCCTGCCTGCGCCACCACGGGCGAGGGCCAACCATCACAGCCCTCAAGTGAACCTCCAGAGCCTACCATCCGAGCCCTGGGTCACCACTGCCTACAGGCGCTATAGGCACAAATGTAAAAAGAAAAAAAAAACACACACACAATCACACACACACATATCTTTAAAATAATTATATTAATAATAAAATAATAATAATAATTTGGATGATAATAATAATAACGATAATGAAAATTTGATCTCAGCTAGATTTTTATAGTGACGCCTGTGTGATATGTAATGATCCGTTTTCTGTGATGATCTGCCCTCAGGGGTAGAGGGAGGGAGGGAGGTTTCACAGAGCGGCATTGTCAGCTGAGCTGCAATCGACCAATGATAACACGCGCCTCAGATTCTGAGGCTCTGAGCCAATGAGCGTGGCCCACTCTGTGCTGCACCTGCCTCCACCTCTACAACCCACCAGCCCACACTCCCCAGTCCCACCCTGACACGACATTTCTCATATGGTTGCCCTGCATATCCCTGACCTTCCTCCCAAACACTCAGCTGGCATCATGGCAGCAACACACTTCAGAGAACTAGACCTGTCCCTCTACCACCATCACCTCAAGGTCTACACTGACGGCTCCCACTCCCCCACCCTTCCTTCTACTGGCGCTGCCATCTACGATCCCCGCTCTAACCTCTGTAAGACATGGAGGCTGCCTCCTGAGGCTGACGTCCTGACGGCGGAGCTTTTCGCCATCCGCCAGGCCCTGGCTTACCTCAACACCACCTACACCTGTACCAGGGCTGTGATCTACACGGACCTCTCTCTCCATCCTCAGCTCCCCCTCTCCCGTCGCCCGGCATCCTCCACTGTCCTCGCACACACCCTTCAACGGCTACTCCTCTACCTCACGTCAGTGGGCTGGAAGATCACCTTGCAATGGCTGCCTTCCCACTGCAACATCCGGGGCAACGAGGTTGCTGATGCTGCCGCCAAGATGGCACTCTCCGAGGTAAACATCACCCCCTAACCGCTGCCGCTCTCCACCGCCAAGCGTCTAAACTCCAAAAAATGCCGCTCCGCCTGGATAGGTCGCTCGGCGACGCCCTCCGTGCCACCTCCATGGGTCAATACCGCACAGACTCCTCCCCGCACCCATGGATAAGACAAACGTCCCGCGTCTTGGATGTCGCCCTCGCCCGTCTGAGGATCGGTCACACAACACTCACTGCACACCTGCATCGTCTGCAGCTCACGCCCGACCCGTACTGCCCCTGGTGCAGGAACGTCCCGGAGTCCATTGAGCACTTCCTGCTACAGTGACCTCGCTTCCACTCCCACCGACAACTTCTACGTGGTCAACTCATCGCCCTGAACGTCACCACCTTTGACCTGTCCACCCTGCTGGCCGCCGCTGCCGTCCACCCATCACAACGCCCCACCGTCATCCGCCTCACCTGTGCCTTCCTGAGGAAGACTAATCAACTCTCGAGACTGTGATTACTTCACGGCTGTACACCAGGGCGAATATCGTCGACTTCGACATCACTGCCCTTCAACAACAACAACAACAACTGTGTATGATTAGGGTGACAGGGAGTTTCGTACACAGGTTTCGTACCCAGGTATTGTTAGTTATTTCGTAGGTATTATTTTACGACAGGACCAAACTTCCCTACACAATAGGGAGCATGGTTTTTGTGTACCTTATTGTATTCTAAGAGACATTTTATCTATGACCTTTCCGTCGCGAATAAATAGTTTCGGAGATATAGAACATTTTAGGTGGGAGGAGGAATACGTCTCCTTGTATACAAAATGCCTCCCTCTTCCTCTTCTTGTGACCTGCATCGCTTTTGTTTGGGATTTTATTAAACTTTATATTATTGGACCCAGTTAGGAGGTTAAAGGATAGGTAAGGTTAGGTTAGGTTAGGTTAGGTAAAGTTCAGGTTAAGTTAGGTTAGGTAAGGTAGCCACGGGTGCGCCTCCGAAACAAAAGCAATGCAGGTCACAAGAAGAGGAAGAGCGAGGCATGTAAACAAGGAGACTTATTCTTCCTCCCACCTAAAATGTTCATATATCCGAAACTATTGGTTTGCGACGGAAAGCTCAAGGAGAAAATGTCTCTTAGAATACAATAAGGTAAACAAAAACCATGCTCCCTATTGTGTAGGGAAGTTTGGTCCTATCGTAAAAATTTACCGTTTCGTACACTGATTGAGTTTTTTCGTACATATCCGGTGTTGTTTCGTAACTTTAGTAGTCAAGTTCAACTCTGAGCTGAGTGTACGAAACGACTATGGTTTCATATAGACTACGTAACAACTTTTTGGTGTACGAAACAACTTGTGTACGAACTGACTGCAGCCCATGATTAGAACCCGTATTTCTGTGTATCGTTATTTAGTGTGTGTGTGTGTGTGTGTGCTTGTATGACGCTAACTACCACGTGTACGCCTAACCACCCTATTAGAGCTGCCTGATCGTTTTATCACGCTATGAATCAGGCGCCGTATCTATAGCCAACAAGAAATACGGCTAGTTGGCATTGCCGTATCTTTAGACCCAGACACCCTAGGAACACGCCTGCCGTACCTCTTGCCGCGGCGATCTAATTAAATAAAGTTTAGGGTATTATTTTACACCAGGACCGAAATTGCCTACACAATTGGGAGTGTGGTTTCTGTTCCCCTTATTGGATTCTAGGAAACATTCTCTATGAACTTCCGTCGCAAATCACTACTTTCTGAGATATAAGAGGTTTTTAATGGGAAGGAGTGTATATGAGATATGAGAATTAAACTAACCTAACCCCACCTTTTGACTCACTAACCTAACCTAACATAATCCCACGCTTTAACCTCTTAACTAAAGCCAAATCTGCATTAAAAAAGTGTCCGCGGCAAGGGAAGAACAGAGGCGATGCAGGTCACAAGAGGAAGAAGAGTGTGGCGGACGTAAACACGTGTCTCTCGCCTCCCTATAAACAACATGTCATTATCTCCAAAAGTAATTATTTGCGACGGAAGCTCATAGAGAGAATGTTTCCTAGAATCCAATAAGGTAAACAAACCACACTCCCAATGGGCCCCAGACATAACTACGTCACGGTTTGTTTACATCGGTGCATTGTGGGGATAAGGCGGGGTCGCCGCGGGTGGACCTACGAAGGGAAAACTACGGCGATGGAAGAATTTCGAGTTATTTTGCGCGAAATTGATATTCCAGGTGCTATATTACTGTGCTCTGTTCTCGCTGACAACACTATAGAGAAGACCTGAGGTAATGGCTGATGTGCAGAGGCTTCTAAACCAAGAAAACAGTCATAACAGATCCTCGTCAAAAGGTAAGCAACTGGTAGGTACGTAACGTGTCCCTACTACTTGCTTACTTCTTAATGAGGCTCTGCTGTGACTGTTTTCCTGGTTTAGAAGCCTCTGCACATCAACCATCACCTCAGGTCTTCTCTATGTTGTCAGCGAGCACGGAAATATAGCACTTGGAATATCAATTTCGCCCAAAACAACTCGAAATTTTTTCATCGTCGTAGTCTTCTCTTTGTAGGTTGTACATATTCATGGTTATGATAATATTAAAGTACCTTAATAATTGAGTTCCTTTTGTTGTCTTTTCTCATAATAAGTAGGGTATTATTCTAGTGTTTGCCCATACTCCCCCTCTCCCACAAAACAAGCTTGGGGACCTGGGGGAATGCGGGATTTTTGGCTGGGGTACAAAATATGCGTCGCAACCACATAGTTTTTGAGTTAGGGGTGTTGTAAAATTTGCCTAGATCTAGGGAAAATTCATTGGATTTCTTCTGAGTCCAGAGACATGTGAACCTGACGATCCTCACAGAATGATGACCGAAGTGTCGAGAACACCCCCAACCCCCCGCTAGGAGGTTAGGTTATATATATTTGGTTAGGTTAAGGTAGGTTATATTTGGTTAGGTTAGGTTTGGTTAGATTTGGTTTGGTTAGATTTGGTTAGGTTAACTTAGGTTATATTTGGTTAGGCAAATTTCTCTAGATATAAGGTAATTACCCTAGATCTAGGGAATTTTACCCCCCATACACAACTCTTAAATTATGTGTTTCCGACGCATAATTTGTTCCCCACCCGAAAACCCCGCATTCCCACAGGTTTCCAAACTTGTTTGGTGAACTTGGGGGAAGTGGGAGAGTATGGGCAAACACTATAATTTTATATGTGGGGTTTAATATTTAATGTGGGGTTTTCGGGTGGGGAACAAATTATGCGTCGGAAACACATAATTTAAGAGTTGTGTATGGGTGGTAAAATTTCCTGGATCTAGGGTAATTACCTTATATCTAGAGAAATTTGCCTAACCAAAATTAACCTAACCTAACCAAATATAACCTAAGCTAACCTAACCAAATCTAATCAAACCTAACCTAACCAAATCTAACCTGCCCTAACCTAACCAAATATAACCTAACCTTCTAGCGGGGGGTTGGGGGTGTTCTCGACACTTCGGTCATCTTTCTGTGAGGATCGTCAGGTTCACATGTCTCTGGACTCAGAAGAAATCCAATGAATTTTCCCTAGATCTAGGCAATTTTTACAACACCCCTAACTCAAAAACTATGTGGTTGCGACGCATATTTTGTACCCCAGCCAAAAAGCCCGCATTCCCCCAGACCCCCTGCATTCCCCCCAGCAGGTCCCCAAGCTTGTTTTGTGGGAGAGGGGGAGTATGGGCAAACGTGCACTAGAATAATACCGGGAATTTTACCCCCTATACAACTCTTAAATTATGTGTTTCCAACGCATAATTTGTTCCCCACCCGAAAACCCCGCATTCCCACAGGTCCCCAAACTTGTTTGGGGGAAGTGGGAGAGTATGAGCAAACACTAGAATTTTACCAAATTCCCTAGATCTAGGGTAATTACCTTATATCTAGAGAAATTTGCCTAACCAAAACTAAACTAACCTAACCTAACCAAACCAAATATAACCTAAGCTAACCTAACCAAATCTAACAAAACCTAACCTAGCCAAATCTAACCTAACCTAACCTAACCAAATCTAACCTAACCTCCTAGCGGGAGGTTAGGGATGTTCTCGACACTTGGGGCATCATTCTGTGAGGATCGTCAGGTTCACACGTCTCTGGACTCAGAAGAAATCCAATGAATTTTCCCTAGATCTAGACAATTTTTACAACACCCCTAACTCAAAAACTGTGGTTGCGACGCATATTTTGTACCCCAGCCAAAAATCCCGCATTCCCCCAGGTCCCCAAGCTTGTTTTGTGGGAGAGGGGGAGTATGGGCAAACACTAGAATAATACCCTACTTATTATGAGAAAAGACAACAAAAGGAACTCAATTACTTGGTTTACTTGGTTTACTTGGTTAGATTTAGAGGGTCTTCCTCACAGCTGTGGTGGTCCACCGCTGCTGCCAGTCCGAGAGTCTACTTTCAGGAGAGCCATCTGGTCTGGCACAGAGTTTGAAGCTGCCCTGCAACAAGCCGTGTAGCCTGGTACGGGAGGTATTATTAAGGTATTTTAATATTATCATAACCATGAATATGTATACAACCTACAAAGAGAAGACTACGACGATGAAAAAATTTCGAGTTGTTTTGGGCGAAATTGATATTCCAGGTGCTATATTTCCGTGCTCGCCGACAACATAGAGAAGACCTGAGGTGATGGTTGATGTGCAGAGGCTTCTAAACCAGGAAAACAGTCACAGCAGAGTCTCATTAAGAAGTAAGCAAGTGGTAGGGACACGTTACGTACCTACCAGTTGCTTACCTTTTGACGAGGCTCTGTTATGACTCTGTTTTCTTGGTTTAGAAGCCTCTGCACATCAGCCATTACCTCAGGTCTTCTCTATAGTGTTGTCAGCGAGAACAGTGCACAGTAATATAGCACCTGGAATATCAATTTCGCGCAAAATAACTCTAAATTCTTCCATCGCCGTAGTTTTTTGCCTTCGTAGGTCCACCCGCGGCGACCCCGCCTTATCCCCACAATGCACCGATGTAAACAAACCGTGACGTAGTTATGGGTAGGGTCCATTGTGTAGGCAATTCTGGTCCTAGTGTAAAATAATACGGTCTGTTCTTTATTCACGTGTGGTCAGGGTATGTGGAAGCGCCCTTACAAAAAATGTCACATTATTTGAATGGGATATTTGGATGAGTAATAATGTAATTCTACTGGTGAATGGCGAGGCTGTGTTGTAGGAGTGTGTGTGAGGCTGGAGACAGGGTGTGTGTACAGTGTGAAGGCAGCGCGTGGCTCTGTGTCCTGACTGTGACCACTGTTGCAGGTGCTGAGGTCACAGTCCCAGCTGGGTGTTCTGCTCCACACTGGCATCTCGCGCTGGCATCCCTAAAGCTTCCTGCAGGACCGGCCACCATGTGTGCTGCCGCGAGTATTGCTGTGGCAGGAAGCAGCAGCACCACCAGTGGCCGGGAGCAGCAGCAGCTGTCTGCCTCAGCTGTGGGGAGTCACAGAGTGATGGCAAGAATCACCTGGAGGCAGGCAGCTCAGGCCAAGAAGGAGAGAGGCAGTTTTGTTGCTCACAATGTAGTAAATCATTCAGATGCAAGAGTGAGCTTGAGAGACATTCCCGGGCACACAGTGGCGTCAAGGATTATGAATGTCTGGAGTGTGGGAAAAAATGTAATCGTAAGTCTCATCTCACCCAACACACCCTGATACACAGTGGTGTTAAAAATCATGAATGTCTGGAGTGTGGGAAAAGATTTACTCAAAAGTCTAGCCTCACCCATCACACCCTGACACACAGTGGTGTTAAAAATCATGAATGTCTGGAGTGTGGGAAAAGATTTACTCTAAAGTCTCACCTCACCGAACACTCCCTGACACACAGTGGTGTAAAAAATTATCAATGTCTGGAGTGTGAGAAAAAATTTACTCACAAGTCTCACCTCACCAAACACACCCTGACACACAGTGGTGTTAAGAAATATCAATGCCTGGAGTGTGGGCAAAGATTTACTTACAAGTCTAACCTCACCAGACACACCCTGACACACAGCGGTGTTAAAATTCATGAATGTCTGGAGTGTGGGAAAAGATTTTATGTTCAGTCTCACCTCACCCAACACACCCTGACACACAGCGGTGTTAAAAATCATGAATGTCTGGAGTGTGGGCAAAGATTTACTCAGAAGTCTAACCTCACCCAACACTCCCTGACACACAGTGGTGTTAAAAATCATGAATGTCTGGAGTGTGGGAAATGTTTTACTACCAATTCAAAACTCACCACACACGCCTTGAGACACACTGGTTTGAGGGAGTTCAAGTGTGATGTTTGTGGCAAGTGTTTCAAGACAAAGAGTGATATTGCCAAGCACATGAAGATCCACTTTTGAGGTGGTGTGTTGTGTGGACAAGTGTGGCTGTACCCGTGGCTGTGGGAGTGTGTCCTGTGTGGCAGTGGGTGGTGGTGGTGGTGGCAGCCGTGCCCTTGTGTTCTGTGAGGGAGTAATGGCCCAGCAGTTGTTGGGTTGGCAGTGCAGGTGTGACTTTCATTAAATGCATTTATTTGTTTAACTCTGTGTTTGTGTATATCTTTATTTTATCTCAGGGTTGGCAGTTTGTTTATCAGTTTAAGAAGAGTGTGATGGTGGTGGAATTAATGGTGAAGGTGTTGATGTTTCATTGCATCAAGACATCAATAAGAATAGCTGTTAATGTCTCAATGAAGAATATAACTCCTACCATACAAATAACATACTCCTAACATACATACATACAAAATATGGTAAATTTTTACGATAGGACCAAACTTCCGTACACAATTGGGAGCATGGTTTTTGTTTATCTTATTGTATTCTAAGAGGCATTTTCTCCATGAGCTAGTACGAAAACCCCACATTAAATATTAAACCCCACACATAAAATTCTAGAATTTGCCCATACTCTCCCACTTCCCCCAAGTTTACCAAACAAGTTTGGGGACCTGTGGGAATGCGGGGTTTTCGGGTGGGGAACAAATTATGCGTCGGAAACACATAATTTAAGAGTTGTGTATGGGGGGTAAAATTCCCTAGATCTAGGGTAATTACCTTATATCTAGAGAAATTTGCCTAACCAAAATTAACCTAACCTAACCAAATATAACCTAAGCTAACCTAACCAAATCTAACCAAACCTAACCTAACCAAATATAACCTACCCTAACCTAACCAAATATAACCTAGCGGGTGGTTGGGAGGCGGGTTCTCGACCCTTCGGTTATCATTCTGTGAGGATCGTCAGGTTCACACGTCTCTGGATTCAGAAGAAATCCAATGAATGTTCCCTAGATCTAGGCAATTTTTACAACACCCCTAACTCAAAAACTATGTGGTTGCTACGCATATTTTGTACCCCAGCTAAAAATCCCGCATTCCCCCAGGTCCCCAAGCTTGTTTTGTGGGAAAGGGGGAGTATGGGCAAACACTAGAATAATACCCTACTTATTATGAGGAAAGACAACAAAAGGAACTCAATTAATAAGGTATTTTAATATTATCATAACCATGAATATGTACAACCTACAAAGAGAAGACTAGCTACGACGATGAAAAAATTTCGAGTTGTTTTGGGCGAAATTGATATTCCAGGTACTATATTTCCGTGCTCGCTGACAACATAGAGAAGATCTGAGGTGATGGTTGATGTGCAGAGGCTTCTAAACCAGGAAAACAGTCACAGCAGAGTCTCATTAAGAAGTAAGCAAGTGGTAGGGACACGTTACGTACCTACCAGTTGCTTACCTTTTGACGAGGCTCTGTTATGACTGTTTTCTTGGTTTAGAAGCCTCTGCATATCAGCCATTACCTCAGGTCTTTTCTATAGTGTTGTCAGCGAGAACAGAGCACAGTAATATAGCACCTGGAATATCAATTTCACGCAAAATAACTCTAAATTCTTCCATCGCCGTAGTTTTCCCTTCGTAGGTCCACCTGCGGCGACCCCGCCTTATCCCCACAATGCACCGATGTAAACAAACCGTGACCTAGTTATGGGTAGGGTCCATGAGAAAATGTCTCTTAGAATACAATAAGGTAAACAAAAACCATATATGCTCCCAATTGTGTACGGAAGTTTGGTCCTATCGTAAAATAATACCCAAAATATAAAATGGCATTAATATAACATGAATCAATCAATAAATCATATAATGTTTGGTAATATTTGAGTATTTGATATATTGAGTTAATTTAATGGAGTATGGCAATCCTGCGCTGGTTTGTTGACATCGAGGCGGCGGGGACCACGTGGCCGCTGTCTCAACCTATCAGTTTTACTCACCACGGCGACGTCCCAGGGTGATTAAAGGGTGAGTAAGGGTGTGTGTGTGGTTGTGGGGTGAATGAGAGGCTGGGAACAGATTAAAACAGGTCAAATGAATGGTTTAAATTGGGTTGTTATTAGTGGGAGAGGGGGAAAGACAACTGTGTATGATTAGGGTGACATGGAGTTTCGTACACTAGTTGTTTCGTACCCAGGTATTGTTAGTTGTTTCGTAGGTATTATTTTACGACAGGACCAAACTTCCCTACACAATGGGCCCCAGACATAACTACGTCACGGTTTGTTTACATCGGTGCATTGTGGGGATAAGGCGGGGTCGCCGCGGGTGGACCTACGAAGGGAAAACTACGGCGATGGAAGAATTTCGAGTTATTTTGCGCGAAATTGATATTCCAGGTGTTATATTACTGTGCTCTGTTCTCGCTGGCAACACTATAGAGAAGACCTGAGGTAATGGCTGATGTGCAGAGGCTTCTAAACCAAGAAAACAGAGTCATAACAGAGCCTCGTCAAAAGGTAAGCAACTGGTAGGTACGTAATGTGTCCCTACCACTTGCTTACTTCTTAATGAGACTGCTGTGACTGTTTTCCTGGTTTAGAAGCCTTCGCACATCAACCATCACCTCAGGTCTTCTCTATGTTGTCAGCGAGCACGGAAATATAGCACCTGGAATATCAATTTCGCCCAAAACAACTCGATTTTTTTTCATCGTCGTAGTCTTCTCTTTGTAGGCTGTACATATTCATGGTTATGATAGTATTAAAATACCTTATTAATTGAGTTCCCTTTGTTGTCTTTTCTCATAATAAGTAGTGCTACATCATGGTTTAAGTGTTACTTGACGAGCCAATGAATACTCTCGAGTCTATACCAACATCACCAACCTTTGCTTTGATTTATCTTATTACTCCATCCATAAACAAGTTGCATAACCACGGTGACATTACCCATCCTTGCCTCATGTTACCTGCATGGTACTGTCGTCTACCGATATTTTTGCCCCTACACAAATCGGGAAAACTTGCCGACAGTAATGGTTAGGTTGGTATCCGGTCATTTCGCCCACATGACATTTCGCCACACCATAGAGTCATTTCGCCCACAGGTCATTTCGCCCACACTACGGAGTCATTTAGCCCACACTATGGAGTCTATAGGAGCTAGGAGGTTAGGTTATATTTGTTTAGTTTGTCGAGAACCCTCAACTAGGAGGTTAGATTTGGGTAGTTTAGGCTAGATTTGGTTAGGCTAGTTTAGATTAGATTTGGTTAGGTTAGGATAGGTTAGATTTGGTTAGGTTAGGTTAGCTTAGGTTAGATTTGGTTAAGTTAGCATATCGGTGGGTCAAGCCCCCTGCTAGGGTAGGTTAATTTTGGTTAGGTTAGGTTTATTTTGGTTAGGCAATTTTCTCTAGATATAAGGAAATTACCCTAGATCTAGGGAATTTTACCCCCTACACAACTCTTTAATTACGTGTTTCCGACGCATAATTTGTTCCCCACCCGAAAACCCCGCATTCCCACAGGTCCCCAAACTTGTTTGTGGGAAGTGGGAGAGTATGGGCAAACACTAGAAATTTAGTCATTTCGCCCAAAGTTACTGGTGGTTCATTCCATTTCTGCCAGAGGAAGATATAGTTACATGACTCCGTGACATGGATCGTGTGGGCGAATTGACTTTAGAGTGGGCGAATTGACTCTTATATGTGGGCGAATTGACTTACATGTGGACGAAATGTCTTGTGGGCGAAATGACGAAAATTGCCTTACCAAAATAAACCTAACCTAACCAAAATTAACCTACCCTAGCAGGGGGCTTGACCCACCGATAACCTAACCTAACCAAATCTAACCTAAGCTAACCTAACCTAACCTAAGCTAACCTAACCTAACCAAACCAAATCTAACCTATCTAACCTATTAGATTTGGTTAGGTTAGGTTAGATTAGATTTGGTTATGTTAGGATAGGTTAGATTTGGTTAGGTTAGCTTAGGTTAGGTTAGGTTAGCTTAGGTTAGATTTGGTTAGGTTAGGTTATCGGTGGGTCAAGCCCCCTGCTAGGGTAGGTTAATTTTGGTTAGGTTAGATTTATTTTGGTTAGGCAATTTTCTCTAGATATAAGGAAATTACCCTAGATCTAGGGAATTTTACCCCCTACACAACTCTTTAATTACGTGTTTCCGACGCATAATTTGTTCCCCACCCGAAAACCCCGCATTCCCACAGGTCCCCAAACTTGTTTGTGGGAAGTGGGAGAGTATGGGCAAACACTAGAAATTTAGTCATTTCGCCCAAGGTTACTGGTGGTTCATTCCATTTCTGCCAGAGGAAGATATAGTTACATGACTCCGTGACATGGATCGTGTGGGCGAATTGACTTTAGAGTGGGCGAATTGACTCTTATATGTGGGCGAATTGACTTACATGTGGACGAAATGTCTTGTGGGCGAAATGACGAAAATTGCCTTACCAAAATAAACCTAACCTAACCAAAATTAACCTACCCTAGCAGGGGGCTTGACCCACCGATATGCTAACTTAACCAAATCTAACCTAAGCTAACCTAACCTAACCAAATCTAACCTATCCTAACCTAACCAAATCTAATCTAAACTAGCCTAACCAAATCTAGCCTAAACTACCCAAATCTAACCTCCTAGTTGAGGGTTCTCGACAAACTAAACAAATATAACCTAACCTCCTAGCTCCTATAGACTCCATAGTGTGGGCTAAATGACTCCGTAGTGTGGGCGAAATGACCTGTGGGCGAAATGACTCTATGGTGTGGCGAAATGTCATGTGGGCGAAATGACCGGATACCAACCTAACCATTACTGTCGGCAAGTTTTCCCGATTTGTGTAGGGGCAAAAATATCGGTAGACGACAGTACCATGCAGGTAACATGAGGCAAGGATGGGTAATGTCACCGTGGTTATGCAACTTGTTTATGGATGGAGTAATAAGATAAATCAAAGCAAAGGTTGGTGATGTTGGTATAGACTCGAGAGTATTCATTGGCTCGTCAAGTAACACTTAAACCATGATGTAGCACTACTTATTATGAGAAAAGACAACAAAGGGAACTCAATTAATAAGGTATTTTAATACTATCATAACCATGAATATGTACAGCCTACAAAGAGAAGACTACGACGATGAAAAAAAATCGAGTTGTTTTGGGCAAAATTGATATTCCAGGTGCTATATTTCCGTGCTCGCTGACAACTAATAGCGTATTTTGGCGACCGCTCTGGCCCGGTCTGGACTGGGCTAGTCCCGGGCGGTCACTGTTTTTGCGAGGCAGTCTAGAACGGTTCAGCCCAGTCCAGGCTGGTCCGACCCACATACCAGGACCACCTTGGACCAGTGTGGGGAGAACTGGCGCATGCGCACTACAGTCAGCGGGGAAGGCGACCAGGAGCTTCTCGTGGTGCTGATAAGACATGAAACACCATGATGGCCGACCATAAGACTAAAGTATCACAGGCGTGGTAGTTGTAAAGTCTTCAGCACAGGTTAAAAGGCGGACGACAAAAAGGATATTGACAAGATGGACGCCTGCCGCCTCCACAGTTCAGTTCAGTACCGCCCACTCGATCCCCCAGCCAATAGGAACGACGAATGGGACGGGGCCAGTCTCGATGTATTTTCGCGACCATCAGTCCACCCTGACCCGGTCCGGACTGGACTGAACCAGGGCGGTGAACGTCACGAAAATGCGCTAATAGAGAAGACCTGAGGTGATGGTTGATGTGCGAAGGCTTCTAAACCAGGAAAACAGTCACAGCAGTCTCATTAAGAAGTAAGCAAGTGGTAGGGACACATTACGTACCTACCAGTTGCTTACCTTTTGACGAGGCTCTGTTATGACTCTGTTTTCTTGGTTTAGAAGCCTCTGCACATCAGCCATTACCTCAGGTCTTCTCTATAGTGTTGTCAGCGAGAACAGAGCACAGTAATATAACACCTGGAATATCAATTTCGCGCAAAATAACTCGAAATTCTTCCATCGCCGTAGTTTTCCCTTCGTAGGTCCACCCGCGGCGACCCCGCCTTATCCCCACAATGCACCGATGTAAACAAACCGTGACGTAGTTATGGGTAGGGTCCATTGAGAGCATGGTTTTTGTTTACCTTATTGTATTCTAAGAGACATTTTGTCCATGAGCTTTCCGTCGCAAATCAATAGTTTCGGAGATATAGAACATTTTAGGTGGGAGGAGGAATACGTCTCCTTGTATACAAAATGCCTCCTTCTTCCTCTTCTTGTGACCTGCATCGCTTTTGTTTGGAATTTTATTAAACTTTTTATATTATTGGACCCAGTTAGGAGGTTAAAGGATAGGTTAGGTTAGGTAAGGTAAGGTAGCCACGGGTGCGCCTCCGAAACAAAAGCAATGCAGGTCACAAGAAGAGGAAGAGGGAGGCATGCGTAAAGCGTCTGATTTCCAGTGTCTGCCGCTCCGCCTGGGATAGGTCGCTCGGCGACGCCCTACGTGCCACTTCCATGGGTCATTACTGCACCCATGGACAAGGGCGTAGCCAGGAAAAATAATGGGTGGGGGCACCTCCCAATAATGGTTGAGGGGTGGGTGGCGAGCGAAGCGATCGAGTCTTATCCGCTGGGGTCTGGGAGGCGCTGCAAGCCCCCCAGAGAATTTTTTTTGGAGATATGACTTAATTGGGGGCATATTGAGTCCTATGGGGGTCATTTATTGGTTCTTTGCATGATATTCAATATAGTAAAATTGATGAAATTATACCATACACTCCTAAAGTAGATGTGTTGAATTGGGGGGGGGCCATGGCCCCATTGGCCCCCCCTCTGGCTACGCCCTTGCCCATGGATAAGACAAACGTCCCGGGACGCGTCTTGGATGTCGCCGGTCGCCCTCAGCCGCCTGAGGATCGGCCACACAACACTCACAGCCCACAGCACACCTGCACCGCCTGCACCTCACGCCCGACCCGTACTGCCCCTGGTGCAGGAACGTCCCGGAGTCCATTGAGTACTTCCTGCTGCAGTGTCCTCGCTTCCACTCCCACCGACAACTTCTACGTGGTCACCTCATCGCCCTGAACGTCACCACCTTTGACCTGACCATCCTGCTGGCCGCCGCTGCCGTCCACCCGTCACGACGCCTCGCCGTCATCCGCCTCACCTGTGCCTTCACCAGGAAGACTAAGCAACTGTCCCGACTGTGATTAATTCACTGCTGTACTCCAGGGCGAATATCGTTGATTTCGACATCACTGCCCTTCAACAACAACAACTAAGGGTGAGTAAGGGTGTGTGTGTGGTTGTGGGGTGAATGAGAGGCTGGGAACAGGTTATTACAGGTCAAATGATGGGTTGTTATTAGTGGGCGAGGAGGAAAGACATCTGTGTATGATTAGGGTGACAGGGAGTTTCGTACATTAGTTGTTTCGTACACTGATTTTGAGTTTTTCGTACATATCTGGTATCGTTTCGTAACTAGTAGTCAAGTTCAACTCTGAGCTGAGTGTACGAAACGACTATGGTTTCATATAGACTACGGGATACAGTGGATTCGGGCCGCCACTTGAATCAGGCCGCCTATATTAAATGCATACCAAGCAGACAGGGCGGTGCACACCCAGTGGCGTCACCAGGAAAACAAATTTGGGGGGCTTCAGCCCCGGGGTGGTGATGGGCTATCCAGCTGGGGGGTCGGGGGGTAATT
Source organism: Chionoecetes opilio (assembly GCA_016584305.1). NCBI lineage: Eukaryota > Metazoa > Arthropoda > Malacostraca > Decapoda > Majidae > Chionoecetes > Chionoecetes opilio. The sequence continues at coordinate 226,071 of JACEEZ010022325.1, read as the reverse complement.
TTGAAAATTAATCAGTTCCAGGGTAATTTTGAGGACCAAAAAAGAGAAGAAAGTGGAATTAAGCTTTAATTACATGACACATAAATTAATAGAGTTATACCATGCATCATACCATATTAACTAAATATGATAATTTGAAGAAAATTTTTATTCTGCTTATACAAAATAATAAAATTGCCATTTTTCTCTCTCCACTAACAAACACAAAGGAATTGCACAATGTATGTTTTTGGTTTGTTTCTCAGTAAGGTTTTATCTTGATAATGAAAAAAATATATAAATATAAACTTACAATATATTCAAGGTATTTCCCTTATTGCACAAAAACAGGTACATGGGATACTGTAGTTAAACAGAATAAAGTACATGATCATGATAAAGTAACTAAAAGCCGATTTAACCTGCCTCCCACTGCCTTACCCTGGCACCCACTGCCTTAACCTGCATACCACTGTGTTAACCTGCCTCCCGTCCTGTGTTACCCTGCCTCCCACTGCCTTACCCTGGCTCCCACTGCCTTAACCTGCCTTAACCTTAAGGGACAACTTACGAGTGTATGGCTACAATAACCTTACGAGGGTGGGCTGAGGGAGATGCTCGTACCGAGCCGTCACTCCCGTACGGTTATCGGTGGCCTCTGGGTGGGGAATATAGGGATATTCTAGGGATATGTGTGGAAAATTCTGCTAACCAATCACAGAGCAGCGCCCTTCATGACGCGGCTTTATCTAGCCAATCATCATGCTCTCAGCTGTCAGGGAGCCCGATAAATAAATTTAAAGAGACTTCAAATGCCGCTGTTATGCTAAAATCGGCCTCTTTCGGAAATCGTCCCGCAGACGCTTATTTAACCTAAATAACTCTACAAAACTTAACACAAACCTATCATAAACCTTACCTAACCTAAACCAGACCTAAATATAACTAACCTAAACCTAAAAACTATGTTTGCCGGTGTTGAGCTAAGATTGGCTGATTTCCGAAATAGGGCCGATTTTAGCTCACTATCGCCAGAATGTTACGATAATACATAGCTGCCACATTAGCCTTTCAGCGTAATATTCTCCCACTGATTACTACAGAGACGTACCCAGGGTATACCTTGATGCGCTGATCATAGGTTCGAGTCTAGCGTGCCCGAAATTAGTATCTATAGACCACTGCTGGCCCGCGACGTACGTATGCCGTATCCGTGGCCCTGGCGGTACTCTGTTATAGTGGACGAGAACTGCGCGTTCGCTCTTTAGGTCAGACAAGACACACGGGGGGCTAACACCTCACTGTGACACACGTGACACTTGTGTGCAAGGATAGTATAACTTTATAACATCCTTGCTTGTGTGTGTACGTGCGTGTGTACTAGTACGTCAGACATTTGATACCACCACCACCACCGGATCATTATAGCGGCCAAACTTGTATGATGAACTATACGTTTTGATTCAAGAAGTCGACCGATATATATATTTAATATATAGGTTTGCCCTGATATGAATTTATTACAAGTACTATAGGTATTGTATGTTAAATATGATATATATGGAGTCAATGAAGCAATAAACACATCACATTTCAAACAGGCAAGCATGAAATGGCTCTATAATACACAATAAACATAAAGTATAGTGATACAACTTGTAATTTATTGTTTGTTGACGTCTAGCCGCTTCAAATTTCACTCCCTTAGGGAGTTAAGGGTGCTCCCGACCACCCTTAGCCTCGCGGTCCCGTAGCAAGTGAAAAAATGGTTTGAGCATCTCCCTTAGAGGCGCTACGAGGTAAAAGTCCCTTAGGGAAGTACTTACGGGCCCGTAACTCTTTCGAGCATCTCTGCCCATATACTTTAGGTTGATTCTAATATATTGTTGGATAACTGAAAATAAGAATATGTACGAATATAATATACATTCTAGATGTTTGTGGACTTTAGTGTTCCCACAGAATATTGAGAACAATAACCTTGGGTCGAGGACTCGAGGCCTACAAGGCTACAATGCCATTGCTATACTGCCTGTTTTTATGTCATATTACAGACAGCGACAGTCACTGTCTTGTATTAGCTTTCATACACACTGACAATATCTTTGAACTAGGCAATAGATAGATATTCGTGATCTGCAAAATTCACATGCAATGATATTTGCTCAAGAAAAAAATACTTCCTTTACCTTAAAATTCAACAGTCCTCTTCCTTTGCATAACATGTACACACTGAAGCGATTCAAGCGAAGCTGCGTAGCATGATTGAAGTCATGAAAGAAAACGAATCTGACTGAGAAGTCACGAAGTGAACGGTAACTATTTTGTCAATTTAATAACCCAATGCAGGGATCAGCTTGGTTTGGAAGAGGTAACGGAGGTTCTATAGAATATCTCTATAATAGAATATACTTAGTAATTTCAAGGTTTGTTAGCAAACATATTTCAACATTTAAATGAAACATCAAACCAATTTTTCTATAAAAGTGTGAAAAATAAGGTTTTGCTCTGGCATGGAAAATTGGATAAATATTCCTTTTTATTGTTTTTGGGTAGCAGGCTACTAGCAGCAATTTTGGGGGGGCTCAGTCCTTGACTTGGGGGGGCTCAGTCCCCCTTAGCCCCCCCACGGTGACGCCACTGTGCACACCGCCCTGTCTGCTTGGTATGCATGGCCACACTTGGCAATAAAAAGCCTCTTAAAACAGTCAATTCCCTAAAACGTCTCACTGGTCACTCCCGCTCGCTATTATCAGAAAAAATTGCAGTATAAAACCACCTTGCTTTCCTTACTTCCTCCCTTTTGTACCCCATGACACACCTATTACTCCCTTCACTATATCCCCCTTCACTCCCTGCTCTATCTATATAGCGCTACAATCCCCTGACATTCCCTGGCTATTGCAAAGGTTACAAGTGGAATCTGTATAGCGGGGTCCACAGGTGTTGCCACATATCGCAGTCGTGGCGGTATTTTTCAAGTCACTAATAATTACTACCTATTACACGGCCTGTAGAGGGTGTTGGTGGCGTAGCGTGGTGCTGTAGGAAGATGGTATATAGTAGCTACTAGAGGGGCACGTGAGAGGGTTAGAACTAGAGAACGAGAAATAACGCAGGAAAATATACCATATAGGTAGTGGTGGTGGTGGAGCTTACATTCAAGCAGCGGTGCCGCTGTTCCGATCTTCAAGCAGCGGGGCACAATATTTTCACATCATGTATGTCTTCCATTATTAATAATATTGTCTTCCAGAATCACTGATAATAAATATATTTTAAATCAGACCTTGGAAACAGCATTATTTTGATATTGCAAAACTTAGTTACGTATAATGTTCTATAAATTGTGGCACCACCGCTCACGCAGCCCGCCAAAAGAATTGGAGGCTCCGAATCTTTGCCTCCAGGGGCTACATTCAGAGAGGCTAACTTCCGGTCTTCACGACCTAGCGACTTCCAACAGCTGTTTTGGGCAACTTTTGGCATTCTGCGAGCACATTGATGACGTACTTAAAGACGTTGAGCTGTCAAAAACAGACAACTACCTCCAGGTAGTTGTAGAGCACGCAATATACATAAAAATACTCTTAAATTGAGTATATATGATGTTTTCTGACTCAAGAACTGAACAGGGCAAGTATACAAATGAAATTAGGCCATATTACAATGCCATCCGCTCGTGATGAGTTTGTTATGAGGTGATGGGCCGAGTGGCCCAACTTGGGCCACTCGGCTTGGGCTTGGCTAAGTAATAGGCAACAAAGGGTTACAATTAATGGTTCCAAATCTGAATGGGGACTGGTGACAAGTGGAGTTCCACAAGGGTCCGTTTTGGGCCCATTACTATTTTTGATTTACATCAACGACTTGGATAGTGGGATTAGCAGTGCTATCAGCAAGTTTGCTGATGATACTAAGTTAGGTAGGATTATTGGATCACAGTCTGACGTAAACATATTGCAGGGAGACTTAGATAAACTTAACGAGTGGGCAGTCAGATGGCAGATGGAATTTAATATTGATAAATGTAGCGTTATGAATGTTGGTAGAAAAAACCCTGGTAATAGATACACCATAAGCAATGTATCGCTGAAAAGATCAGAAGGTGAAGAAGATCTTGGAGTGAGGGTGAGCCCAGACCTCCGACCTAGGAAACAATGTATTGAGGCCAGAAATAGAGCTAATACAGTATTAGGATTCATTACCAGAAGTGTTAAAAGTAGAAGTGCGGAAGTTATTCTAAAGCTTTATCTGGCTCTAGTCAGGCCTCACCTAGACTATGCAGTTCAGTTTTGGTCTCCATATTACAGGATGGATATAGTGTTGTTAGAAAAAGTGCAGAGAAGGATGACCAAAATGATACAAGGGATGCGTAACTTTAGTTATGAGAGGAGATTGAAGTTATTAAAATTACACTCACTCGAGAGACGCAGAGTAAGGGGCGATCTGATAGAAGTTTTTAACCCCTTCACTGCGGCTGGTACAAATACGGTCTCTCAGGTATTTAAGGGTTCACTGCGGCTGGTACATATATGGTTTCTGTATTTAAACTGCGTGCTCAATGATATTATGGGTAAATATTCGTTGTGATAGGCTTGTATGGCAACAGTGTCAAGTGTTGCGATATAATAGAACCTCTTTTTCTGCTTGAGTGAGTTAGTATGACTAATAAGGTCAAGCGGTACAGTACGACGTGTTGACGCTGCCGCGCCCTCTACTTCAATGGCGAGGCTAAATAGTCAAGATATTCAATATATTCTTGATGGATATAAAACAGAAGTATGAATGAATGAATGAATGCATGAATGAAGCATTTATGTACCAAAATAAGCTGTATTATGTTGAGTAGTAAGTAGTTTCATTGTGCGTCTGGCAGCACGGTCACGGCCCTGTTGCTGCACTTTGACGTAACTCTTCACTTAGCTGGTAGCCTCCACCAAGACGAAACATAGATTTTCTGGTATGGAATGAGATCCTATTCATTTAGGCACTTTAAAATATGATCAATAATTATTTTATATTTTAATTAAACCTGCCGCACAGGGGGGTAGGCCTATGAATTTGATATCCGCAGTGAAGGGGTTAAGTGGATAAAGGGATTTAATAAAGGAGAGGTAGGAAAAGTTCTTACGGCTTTTAACCAGGGTAGAACAAGAAGTAACGGATTCAAGCTGGAAAAGCGTAGATTTAGAAAGGAAATAGGGAAAAACTGGTTCACAAATAGGGTGGTGAATGAATGGAATGGTCTCAGTAGACAGGTAGTTAGAGCTGAGTCAATGGGGAGCTTTAAAGGGGAGCTGGATAGGTTCATGGATGGGGATGAAAGGTGGATGTAGGTAGTGTTAGGTGACAGGAACTACCACGTGTAGGCCTCGCGGCCTCTTGTAGCTTCCTTATTTTCTTATGTTCTTATGTGGCGAACGGCGGCATCTAACCATGACTCACCACACGGCTCCGCGACAGACAAGGTATTTTCCTCATCCTTCCTCTTACCCTTTATTCTTCCCTTCTTCCTCTACCTAATTCCTCCTTCATCACCACTACTACTACTACTACCACTACTATTACTGCTGCTACTACTACTATAGCCGTGTTTTTGTCGTCCAAGCATCGTCTTGGTACGAAGACCGTTTTTTCTCGCAATTGAAAACGGATTGGTTTCTGCGACAACAACACAACAAGCTTGGTAGGGGCCGAAATAATAATCGGTCTAAAACATTGCAAACAATATCACAAAGCAGTATAACACACATTTCAGCAAGTGTTATTGGAGTGGTCTTCGTAATCCAAGACGGTGCTGGGACGATAAAAACACGGCTTATTACTGCTGCTATACTACTACTATTACTGCTGCTTCTACTACAACTACTACCAACTACTATAAGAAAAGGTTAGGAGGAGGAAGAGGAGGAGGAGAAGGAGAAGGAGAAGGAAAAGCTAGGAGGTGGAGGAGGAGGAGGAAGAAGGGTGGAGCATTTTGGTGTGGATGATAAATTTGTTTATAAACACAACTGAGAGCGTGGAAGCCTTGTGATTGGCTGAAACTTTTTGAGAAATACTATGTGATTCGCTGGCGAGGCTGTGATGTCATTGTACTCGCTCAGCTAATCAGCTATCGAAGCCCATAGCGACACCGTAGCGCCACTCCCATATCTCGTACCAGAATCCCCGCGAGTTCCGGGTTGTACAAATAGAGGAAGTTAGTTAAGCTAAACACCATGCCCTTTAACTCTCTCTGAATGTCTGCCCTGGGGCAGACATTCAGAGACCCGGCGCTCGCGGGGATTCTGGTACGAGATATGGGAGTGGCGCTATGGTGTCACTATGGGCTTCGATAGCTGATTAGCTGAGCGAGTACAATGACATCACAGCCTCGCCAGCGAATCACATAGTATTTCTCAAAAAGTTTCAGCCAATCACAAGGCTTCCACGCTCTCAGCTGTGTTTATAAACAAATTTATCATCCACACCAAAATGCTCCACCCTTCTTCCTCCTCCTCCTCCACCTCCTAGCTTCTCCTCCTAACCTTTTCTTATAGGAGCCGGCAGCAGTTGTAGCAGTAGCAGCAGCAACAGTAGTAGCAGCAGCAGCAGCAATAAAATATAAGGCGTGTTTTTGTCGTCCAAGCATCGTCTAAGTACGAAGACCACTCCAATAACACTTGCTGAAATGTGTGTTACACGGCATATATTTTATTACTGCTGCCACCACCACTACCATCACCGCTGCCACCACTACAACCACCACCAACTGCTATAAGAAAAGGTACTTCCTCCTCCTCCTCCACCTAGCTTCTCCCTCTCCTTCTCCTCCCCCTCTTCCTCCTCCCAACCCCTTCCCACAGCAGCCGGCAGCAGTTGCAGTAGCAGCAGCAGCAATAGCAGCAGCAGAAGCAGCAGTAATAAAATATAAGCCGTGTTTTTGTCGTCCAAGCATCGTCTTAGTACGAAGACCACTCCAATAACACTTGCTGAAATGTGTGTTACACGGCTTATATTTTATTACTGCTGCCACCACTACCACTATCACCACTGCCACTACCACAACTACCACCAACTGCTACAAGAAAAGGCTAGGAGGAGAAGGAGAAGGAGAAGGAATATAATTATGTACCATGTCTGTGTCGCGGAGCTGTGCGTGGTGGTGTACGGTGTGGTGAGTCATGGTGAGATGCCGCCGTTCGCCACTCGGCCCATCACCCCATAACAAACTCATCACGAGCGGATGGCATTGTAATATGGCCTAATTTCATTTGTATACCTGCCCTGTTCAGTTCTTGAGTCAGAAAACATCATATATACTCAATTTATGAGTATTTTTATGTATATTGCGTGCTCCACAACTGCCTGGAGGCAGTTGCCTGTTTTTGACAGCTCAACGTCTTTAAGTACGTCATCAACCTGCCCGCAGAATGCCAAAAGTTGCCCAAAACAGCTGTTGGAAGTCGCTAGGTCGTGAAGACCGGAAGTTAGCCTCTCTGAATGTAGCCCCAGAGAGACGCACGTCTTTCAAGGTCACACAAGCAGGAAGTGATGTAACGATGGCGTCACGTTGACAAGACTCACGTAGCAAATACGTGTAGTCTGAACCCCGCTTTATAGTCCCGCCCTGTCTGCTGGGTATGCATGCTACTATAGGTGGCCTGTTTCAACTGGCGGCCCGAATCATTGGTACCCTAGACTACGTAACAACTTTTTGGTGTACGAAACAACTTGTGTACGAACTGACTGCAGCCCATGATTAGAACCCGTATTTCTGTGTATCATTATTTAGGGTGTGTGTGTGTGCTTGTATGACGCTAACTACCACGTGTACGCCTAACCACCCTATTAGAGCTGCCTGGTCGTCTTATCACGCTATGAATCAGGGGCTACATTCAGAGAGGCTAACGTCCATGCTTCACGACCTAGCGACATCCATCAGCTGTTTTGGGCAACTTTTGGCATTCTGCGGGCAGATTGTGACGTACTTAACCTAAGACGTGCACACAGGGGGTTTTCTACAGGGTCATACTGTGCGCATGTATGATGATTTTGGGACCCATTGCCAATTTCGTTAAAAGGTACATCAGCGTATAGGGAATGTTTGCGTGCATCGGCCCATATATATTTGACCCCCAAAAATGTCTGGAGGGGGGGGGGAACGGTCCGTAATTGAAACATGTGGAGCGAATGGCACCGCACGGCTAGATTGTCATCGAGCGGCGAGATTTCCCTGCCGAATTTTCACGCGCCCAGGGGAAAGAACGAGAGGGAGGAAGGGGTGGGTTACCGCGTTAGAGGGAGGCAAGGAGTGAGTCGTGGAGAGAGTGAAGGCAGTAAACATATGCAGCTGTGTGATAATTGTGGAGGCACCCCAGGTGTATGGATGTCTTGGGATTTTGAACCTTATGTCTAGGAGGTGTCTGGTGTTCGTTGCCACCAAGAGGTCTACAATAACATGAGTCAGGAATGGAGAGAGAGAGAAAGTGAGACATGTGTATGTTGTACGTATAAATGGACTATGTATAAATGAACTCGTATAAATGGAAAAAACATGTAGTCGGTGGTGGTGTCGAGAGTTGACATGTAGTACTATACCCACACCAATTTTTAGCCGCCTGCCTGTAAACGCGCGGTTTTGGTACGCGTTCAAAAGCTCTGCTCTTAAAGTCTTCCCGCAGTCCGCCGGGGGAACTCTTAAAGAGTCTCCCCGCAGCTCCCGGGTTAAAGACGTTAGCGGCCTTTAAACTTAAAGACTGCCTAAGGGGTGGTGTAGAGGACGTAATATATATATAAAAATACTCATAAATTGAGTATATATGATGTTTTCTGACTCAAGAACTGAACAGGGCAAGTATACAAATGAAATTAGGCCATATTACAATGCCATGCGCTCATGATGAGTTTGTTATGGGGTGATGGGCCGAGTGGTGAACGGTAGCATCTCACCCCGACTCACCACACCATACACCACCACGCACGGCTCCATGACAGACAAGATACATATATTCCTTCTCCTTCCTTTTCCTTTCCTTCCTTTCTCCTTCTCCTTCTCCTTCTCCTCCTCTTCCTCCTCCTAACCTTTTCTTATAGCAGTTGGTAGTAGTTGTAATAGTAGCAGCAGTAATAGTAGTAGTATAGCAGCAGTAATAAGCCGTGTTTTTGTCGTCCAAGCATCGTCTTGGTAAATTACGAAGACCGTTTTTTCTCGCAATTGAAAACGGATTGGTTTCTGCGACAACAAAACAAGCCTGGTAGGGGCCGAAATAATAATCAGTCCAAAATATTGCAAACAATATCACAAAGCAGTATAACACACATTTCAGCAAGTGTTATTGGAGTGGTCTTCGTAATCCAAGACGGTGCTGGGACGATAAAAACACGGCTTATTACTGCTGCTATACTACTACTATTACTGCTGCTACTACTACAACTACTACCAACTGCTATAAGAAAAGGTTAGGAGGAGGAAGAGGAGGAGGAGAAGGAGAAGGAGAAGCTAGGAGGTGGAGGAGGAGGAGGAAGAAGGGTGGAGTATTTTGGTGTGGATGATAAATTTGTTTATAAACACAGCTGAGAGCGTGGAAGCCTTGTGATTGGCTGAAACTTTTTGAGAAATACTATGTGATTCGCTGGCGAGGCTGTGATGTCATTGTACTCGCTCAGCTAATCAGCTATCGAAGCCCATAGCGACACCGTAGCGCCACTCCCATATCTCGTACCAGAATCCCCGCGAGTTCCGGGTCGTACAAATAGAGGAAGTTAGTTAAGCTAAACACCGTGCCCTTTAACTCTCTCTGAATGTCTGCCCAGGCGCCGTATCTATAGCCAACAAGAAATACGCTAGTTGGCATTTCCGTATCTTTAGACGCAGACACCCTAGGAACACGCCTGCCGTAGGTACCTCTTGCCGCGGCGATCTAAGGCAATAAAGTATAGGGTGTGGAAATTATCCATCAACCACCCTCTCATAATTAGTAGAGTGGTGGTTTTGTTTCCCCCCCCCCCCCCCCCCGTGTGAGTGGGGTATATTCCGCTCGTCATAGGGGAGTGCGTATAGGGATGTATATATAATTATAATGGTAATGGGTAATATTAAGGTAATTTAAGTAAATGATTAGTACTGGGATAGGATAAATTAATATTCTCAGTGCTATTAAGCATTTTCACTTTCTAATTAGCACCTTAATTTGGAGTGACCGGTCATTGGCCGCCATACTATAAATTTGTTCCAATCGTGGCGGTCCACCTGACCACTACCCAAAGGTGACACGTGTAATTGGTAGTGGTGGCTCACCGCCCACCTTGGAGAATCAGTACACGCCAGGCCCTCGCCTTAATAACATCTCTTACTAATATACGTGCTTGTATAATGAAGAGATTTGTACATACAATAAACCCTTCATGCTCGCGGGGGTTAGGGAACAGAGACACCCGCGAGTATCGTAAATCCGCGAGCATGACATTAGTTACCCCTCCCGCCCCGAAAATAGGCTTACGGTATAAAGAAAAGGGATTTTGTTGCTTGAATGATAATGATAATGATAATGAAACAGTTGGGCTGTTTCCTTAAAACCCGAGCCCCTGTCCACCCAGCAGTGAATGGGTACCGGGTGTTAGCCGGGGGTTTGTAACCCGCCTCCCGGGGTGCTGGCTTCGGCCAACACTATAAGCACTGGTAGCAGACAGCTCTCTAGGGGTAGTATGAGAGAGAGCTGTCTGGTTACAGTGGAGATCCATCTCAGCTGCGTCAATAACTGACGAAATTCTTCAAACATCAAACATCAAAGATCACATCAGGGAGTGCCGATAAAAAAGGCCAGACTACCAACAACTGAACTGAACACTGTCATCATCAGCAACACCCCATAACAGCTGAGGCCGCGACACACGTGTAGCCGCTGCCAGGGTTACATCACAACACTATTCATCCCCGCCACCACCACCACCATGGATAGGCCTATGGCTGAGCCCAGAAGGAGGAGGAAGTGGACGCTGAACCCCCGTGGATCGCTGTGGGCCAACGGTGAGGGTTGTGTTGGGGTGGCTGGCGCAAAGCTATGCCTCTCGCACCACGGCCAGATTGTCCACCACACCAGCTTGCTCCAGTGCTCCTCCCTGTGTTTTAGGGTGATTGGGTTGGCACTGCTTAAATGTTCACTATTGTGTCTGGTCTGGTGGTGGCTTGAGGAAGTTGAGGTGTGCACGCAGCGCTCAGCCCACCAGTGTGTGGCTACCGTAGTCCGTAGATAACACTAGTCGCCAGTCACTCGCCACTGCACTAATGTCGCCAGGCGCCATATATTGCGAATTTTACCATCACTACAGACTTTTATGTGCCACTGAAGAGGCATGCACAGTAGTTTTTATGAAAAATACTTTTCCTTCGTATTTTAAAATTATATTTAATTACCTGTATTTATTATTATTTATCCCAAGAGTTGAAAACCCGCGAGTAATCAAATCCGCGAGCCTGAAACCCGCGAGCATGAAGGGTTTATTGTACTTCAATTGTACATATAATAGTGTAAAGACAATAGGACTGTGTTAAAATACGACACACTGATGATAGCCGTGCGTCAGTAACTTGGTGTGAAAACCCACTTGACGCCAACAAAATACTCGTCTCCACCTCCGCTCTTGTCATTCACGGGCGGCCTTGATCCCGGCGACCACATCGGATCACAAGACCATGCAGTATTAATCAAGCCTACATAATGCAACCCTACTATCCACCGATAAGTATCCTACTTAGTTGATTAGCTAGGATAATGGAGTCGGGATGAGATAGAACATGGGTTTTGATTAGGTAAGAACCTCATATTAAATATGTATGTGACATAAATTCCCACATAGGGTATTATTTTACACTAGGACCGAAATTGCCTACACAATGGGCCCCAGACATAACTACGTCACGGTTTGTTTACATCGGTGCATTGTGGGGATAAGTCGGGGTCGCCGCAGGTGGACCTACGGAGAGAAAAGTACGACGATGGAAGAATTAGAGATATTTTGCGTGATATTGATATTCCAGGTGCTATATTACCGTGTTCTGTTCTCGCTGACAACACACAGAGAAGACCTGAGGTAATGGCTGATGTGCAGAGGCTTCTAAACCAAGAAAACAGAGTCATAACAGAGCCTCGTCAAGAGGTAAGCAAATGGTAGGTAGTACGCATTGTGTCCCTACCACTTGCTTACCTCTAAATGAGACTCTGCTGTGACTGTTTTCTTGGTTTAGAAGCCTCTGCACATCAGCCATCACCTCAGGTCTTCTGTAGTGTTGTCAGCGAGAACACAGCATGGAAATATAGCACCTGGAATATCAATTTCGCCCAAAACAACAAATTTTTTCTTCGTCGTTGCCTTCTCTTTGTCGGTTGTCTATATTCATGGTTATGATAGTATTAAAATACCTTATTAATTGAGTCCCTTTTGTTGTCTTTCCTCATAATAATTAGTAGTATACATCACTGGCGTAGCCAGGATTTTTGATTAGGGGGGCCTGACTCAAAAGTTGTTTCTTTTCAAAAACAAAAAAATTGAAATGCAGATGCCTCCAAGGGCATCTCCTGCATTTTGAGTGGTGAATATGTCCCCTTAGTGGGCTAAAAATGTATCCTATTTGTACCCAATTTCTTCTGAAAAAGTCAAATTCTACACCTACGATCTTACAAGCAGATATAAGTTGTGTCTGCTTGTAAGCTCGTAAGTGTAGATTAGCTTAAAAATTGGGGCACTTTTGTGGTTAATTTGCTCTGACTTCTTGAAAAGAAAACACCTTAGTTTTGAAGAAAAAAACTTTATTGTTCTTAAACAACAAACTTCAAGCGTCGGGCAGAAATCGCAGCAAAGCGGTCAATCACAGCATCAATTGTTGGAGTGTCTTGGTGATGGACTTGCAGAAGCAGCAAGGCCTCGAGCCTTTGCTCCTCCATTGAGGTGCGAATGGCGGTCAGGGTGCGCTCCATCTTGGAGAAAAGGCGTTCTGCCTCTGCCGTGGTCACTGGGAGTGTAGCCAGCAACTGCAGAAGGATGGACATGTTTGGGTACATACTGCAGATCTTTTTTTCTATCTTGATTGGGGGGGCCCTAGGTTCCCTAGGCCCCCCCTCTGTCTACGCCAGTGGTATACATCATGGTTTAAGTGTTACTTGACGAGCCAATGCAATACGAGAAAATTGAAATTAACATGAGTTTCACAGTTTTCTAACCATTAGTCATACAAGTTTGAATAGGTGTAGACCTATATAGGTATGCATGTATATATTTATATACATACTACTATTTAGGTTCTGATATGTTAAAATTTGTGGGGAAGGTGTTGAAGTAGATGCATGAAGGCAGTACAAATAATAAGCAGTCTCCTAGAAGCACTTATAGTTATATATCACTGTAGTTTTGGCATGTGCCACTTGTGCAGTGAACAGTTAAGATGTTTATTCATTGTCCTTCCTCTCATCACGCGCCCCAAAGATCTCACTACTCTCCTTCCTTGTAGGCCTCTCTCTCTTATCACCCCTTCCGTGCTTCCATACTTTCACGGGATTGATCCATATAATTATCTGTCCATTCATCATTATTTTATATTGCTTCTGGCTCGCAACTGTCCTGCTAATTTTATCTTCAAACTCAATAACTTCACTCCTTAATTTCTTAAATACCATTACTTCCTTTTCGGCCACATTAACTTTCAGTTTCCTCCTCACACAAACAGTACTGAATTCACATCAATTTTTGCAAATCTTTTTTACTCTCTGTTAGTAGTACAATGTCATCTGCAAACACTATAATATTGAGTTTCCCTTTTGTATTATCTATACTCATCACCAACCAACATCACCAACCTTTGCTTTGATTTATCTTATTACTCCATCCATAAACAAGTTGCATAACCACGGTGACATTACCTATCCATGCCTCATGGTACCTGATACTCTCGTCAACCGAAATTCTCGTCCCAATACAAATCGGGAAAACTCGCAGACAGTAATGGTTAGGTTAGGTTACCATTAGGTTAGGTAAAGGTTAGGTTACCGTTAGGTTAGGTAAAGGTCAGGTTAGGTTAGGTATTCATAATCACAGGTAAAAGCTTATTAGTTATACAGGGAGGTCCCGAAGATACGAGCAGTTAGGTTCCACCTGGCATACTCGTAAAGCGAAATCTCGTATAACGAAACACATAACTAATGGTAAAATATAGGTTGTTTGGTTCCAGGACCCCATCAATTAAAAAAAAAGAAAGAAAAAAAAAAGACATGTTTTTCAAGCTAAAATAAACTATAGCAAACACAACAAACACACGGCGTCTATATTACCCACACTGTACTACCTATTCTGTAGAAAAAGCATTCTGAAAGAAAATAGCACACAAAATAACATAACTGCACATTAATTAAACATAAAACATGCATAACAAGCAAAAAGACGTTGTACAGGGAGGTCCCGAAGATACGAGCAGTTAGGTTCCACCTGGCATACTCGTAAAGCGAAATCTCGTATAATGAAACACATAACTAATGGTAAAATATAGGTTTGGTTCCAGCTCCCCATCAATTAAAAAAAAAAAAAAATGCTTTTCAAGCTAAAATAAACTATAGCAAACACATCAAACACACAGCGTCTATATTACCCACACTGTACTACCTATTCTGTAGGAAAAAGCATTCTGAAAGAGAAAATAGCACACAAAATAACATAACTGCACGTTCATTAAACCTAAAACATGCATAACAAGCAAAAAAGACGTTGTAATGTAGGGGACGCCGCGTGATACAAGAGAAGGTAGTCTAGGGGTCCCAAGGTTGGGGCCGCACACCTGCTAATTACCCCTAAAGGCCAGGCCGCGCCATATGCTTAATTACCCTTCAGGTCACGCCTTGCTAGGGGTGACCTGACTGCGGTCCCAAGGTTGGGGCCGCACACCTGCTAATTACCCCTAAATGTCAGGCCGCGCCATATGCTTAATTACTCTTCAGGTCAGGGCTTGCTAGGGGTGACCTCACTGGGGTCAACCAAATCCCCCTTTGTCCAGCCAGGGAGTGGTAGGGCGTGCATTTTGAACTTGATAATTTTACTCACCCCAGTTTGAATGTCTTATCATTGGATTTTCGATCTCGTATATTGAAAATAGACCCTAATTTACAAATCTCGTATCATCGGATTATCGTATACCGAATGCTCGTATAACGGGACCTCCCTGTACATACATACTCCACTCCATACACACTCTTTAACCCTTCAATACATCCCACATTCCCTCACAGTCTACTTTGTCATATGCTTTCTCTAAATCCATGAATCCATGCATACATCTTCTTGTCTTTCGCCAACATCATTCGCATATCTAAGATCTGATCTACACAACCTCTCCCAGTTCTAAATCTGCCTTGCTCCTCACTAACCTTGCCATTTGTGATTTTTTGTACTCTTCCATTTATGATTTTACCATACAGGGGCTGGATGTTCGAACGTTCGTAACTTTCCACCTCTAAGATCATCTTAGAGTGTTCTTAGCGGCCATCTTAGATCTTGGGCTACGAACACCACAAAAATGTATTTTCAAAGGATCGTCCGAATGTTCTTAGCTCACGACGATGAGTCGTGCTTCAAGCTCATTCCGTTCCGTTCCGACCATGAGGAATGGAACTCAGCTGACTGTCGCTTGGCCAATCAGAAGAAAGATTTCATCAACCTTTGAGATTGTTAGCCAATCATAATGCAGTCAGAATGTAAACAAATATCATGCCTCCCCAAGGGAAATATCTGAAGACTGAAGACGTATGCTCACTAATAACCTCCTGGCGAGTCCCCACGAGACAATGAGAGGTATGTCAGGAGTCTCGCTGAGGATGTCGAGGGTCATTTGAACGCTAATGACCTCCAACCCGCCTACCGAGCCCTGAAGAAGCTCCGTTCCAAGTCTCCATCTCGGGCGAGTGCTATTCGAACAGCAGATGGGTGCCTCGTGTGTGACATGGATGGGCAGATGGCTCGTTGGGCAGAGTACTTTGGGCAGTTGTTCACGGTGGACCCTCCAACTGAGCAGCTTCACACCACTGGGTTACAGGCAGTGGATGCCGATCCTCCCATTGACGAAACCGCACCCTCTCGACGAAGTCAGAGAGGCTGTAGCAAAGATGAGGGGTGGAAAGGCAGCTGGTGTTTGTAATATCAGTGCGGAGCTCCTCAAAGCTGGGGGTGATGCCATGATCCGCGGGTTGCATGCTGTCCTGACTGCCGTGTGGCAATCAGGTACCATTCCTCCTGACTGGAAAAGGGGGCTGGTCGTCCCTATATCGAAAGGGAAAGGGGACCGTCAGGACTGCAACAATTACCGCGGTATTACACTGCTCAGCGTACCAGGCAAGGTGCTTGCCCATCTATTGCTGCCACGGATTCGCAGTCATCTGGTGAAGCATCAGAGACCTCAGCAGTCTGGGTTCACGCCTGGTAAGTCAACAACGGACCGTATCCTAGCGCTTCGTGTCCTGGTGGAACGCCGACGTGAGTTTCGACGGGATGCTTACAGCCTATGTTGATCTCAAGAAGGCGTTTGACTCAGTGCATCGTGAGTCACTCTGGGATCTTCTGCGACTTTCGCGGGATTCCTGCAAGGACTATTGGTTTGATAACTGGTCTGTATTCTGGGACTGAGAGTGTTGTGAAGTGTGGGGCAGGTGTATTCAGCTTCTTTCCTGTGAATACAGGAGTGAGGCAAGGGTGCGTGCTTGCCCCATCACTTTTCAACGCTTGTATGGACTGGGTATTGGACAAGGTTGTAGATCAAAGTGATTGTGGAGCATCCGTCGGCAACACCAAGATCACTGATCTTGTTTTTGCCGATGATGCAGTAATCTTTGCTGAGTTGCTGGAGGTCCTGGTGATGGCTCTCGAGGCGCTGCACGAGGAGGCAAAGCCTTTGGGACTTGAGGTCTCCTGGCTTAAGACCAAGGTCCAGGTGTTTGGAGACTTACTAGATGAAGCAGTACGGTCTGTTCATGCGTGTGGCGAGGACATTGAGATCTTGGAAAGTTTTACATACCTTGGTAGTGCAGTCCATAATGACGGTGGGTCACGTTAAGAAGTCTTACGGCGGATTGGCATAGCCCACTGTGTTATGGACTCGCTCAGCGGGAGTATTTGGCGTTGTCGGTACCTGTGCAGGAGGACAAAGATCCGGATCTTCAAGTCGCTTGTGATCCCTGTCTTACTCTATGGTTGTGAGACATGGACACTAAATAGTGACTTGAAGAGACGAATCAATGCCTTTGGTAATAAGTGTCTTCGCAGAATCATGGGGTATCGCTGGGATGATTACGTGTCAAATCAGCGATTGCACCGTGAGACTGAATCGAGGCCTATTACCTGCATAGTCCGTCAGCACCAACTTCGGCTATATGGGCATGTGGCAAGCTACCCTGAAACCGAACCTTCCCATCGGGTTGTATCTGTAAGAGACAATCCGGCGTGGAGGAGGCCAAGGGGGCGCCCACAAGGCTCGTGGCTGGGGCAAGTTGATGTTTCTTGTCGAGAGCTGCTTGGTATGGGAAAGGAGCCTGCATGGGACTCGCGCGTGGTGACCCCCGGGAGTGGTGTCGTAGGGTGGGCGAGGCGACGCGCCCCCCGGTGTATGCCCCTAATGATTGATTGAGTCCCCACCCAAAAAATTACAAACTTATAACCTCAATATAACCTAACCTGGTAAAATTCTAGTTCTTTCCTGCCCTTAGGTCTCGCTAGGAGGTTATTGGTAGGGTTAGATAAGGTTATAGTGAGGTTAGGTTAGTATTATTTTGGGGGGTCATTTAGGACTTTAGGTGGGGTGATGGGAGGTTAAAGGGGGTAACTCTCCCACTTTATAATTACTTTTTAGAGGTATCTGAAGGGATTTGTGAAGGTCTGGAGAGGAGAAAAAAACACTAATAAGGGCGGGAAAAGATTATAATTTTACCATTTTAGCCAGCGTGAATAATTATATATGATTTGAATGATTAATAGCTGCCACTTATACCGAGACCACCGAGAGACAAGGCCTGGTACATCGCCCGTGACGTCACACCATAAGGATACCACCCGCTCCGCTCCCCTTACAAGTTTACCTACCTAATATAATGTTTATCAGTATAAAAGATATACATACTGTTATCTTCGGAAATGTTTGTTCTATAATATTATCAAATAAAAAACTGTAAAACACACAAAGAAAATGCCATTATGAGACTTTCAAGAAATATGCATTAACTTAAACTCTTCGCCATTTAATATTTTGCTCGCAAACTTTTTACATGGAGAATATCAATAGAAGCGGAGTTTAATTAGCTTTCCATTGATATATTTCGTTTAGTGATAAATGAATTAGCTGCATGCATAAATTAGCGTTAACTAAATATAAAAAATCATGAAATCAGGTAATTTCCTACCTAATATATGTTTATCAGTATAAAATATATACTGTTATCTTCGGAAATGTTTGTTCTATAATATTATCAAATAAAAAACCGTAAAACACACTAAAGAAATGCCATTATGAGACTTTCAAGAAATATGCATGAACTTAAACTTTTCGCCATTTAATATTTTGTGAAAAAACTTTTTACATGTAGAATATCAATAGAAGCGGAATTTAATTAGCTTTCCATTGATATATTTCCTTTTCTGATAAATGAATTAGAACTATGCATAAATTAGCGTTAACTAAATAAATAACATCGTGAAATCGGGTAATTTTTCCCGATTGATGATGTTATTTATTTAGTTAACGCTAATTTATGGTTCTAATTTATTTATCAGAAAACAAAATATATCAATGGAAAGCTAATTAAATTCTGCTTCTATTGCTATTCTCCATGTAAAATGTTTGCGAGCAAAATATTAAATGGCGAAGAGTTTAAATTAATACATATTTCTTGAAAGTCTCATAATGGCATTTTCTTTGTGTTTTACGGTTTTTTATTTGATAATATTATAGAACAAACATTTCCGAAGATAACAGTACTATATCTTTTATACTGATAAACATTATATTAGGTAGGTAAACTTGTACGGGGAGCGGAGCGGGTGGTATCCTTATGGTGTGACGTCATGGGCGATGTACCAGGCCTTATCATCTCGGTGGCCACGCTTATACCCCATTAGTAAAATTTCGGTAGTGGGCTTTCAACGATTTCAAGGCCGAAACTTAGTTTTCCTGAATCGTTTTGATGTGTATTGAATGAATGTGGCACTTTTTTGTCGGAAATAAATTTTTGTTTACAGGTATGGGGGATGTATGCCCCACAAACCTTGCACCGCTTCACACTGCGATATTATTGATAATTTTATTTTTTTCTTGATATCGTCTGTTACTAAATTAAACCCCACCTCTAACCTAACCTAACCAAACTTAGATGACTAAACCAAACCTCACCTCTAACCAAACCTAACCTAATTTGATTTAACCTAACTTAGACGACTAAACAAAACCCCACCTCTAACCTGATTTACCTAACTTAACCGTTTATGGCTGAAATAACGGTAGATTTTCGGTAGTACGTACATGTAACGCCATTATTATTCAATTGTACCATGGGAAATGGGGTTCAAAATACACACAAACCTCGATTTCCCGGACCTCGATTTCCCGGATATCGGATTTGCCGGACAAAATTCGAGGTCCGGGGATATGTCAAGAGTCCTGGACATTTTTTTTTTTTTTTTTTTTTTTTTTTTTCACGTTGAAATGCTGGTCCTGTTCGTAAATTGACAAAGTTGTCCGGCGGTCCGAGCGTCTCCTGTCACCCCTGGTTAGTGTCCACGCTTCCCGCCAGGTGGCAGCATGCTCAGCAGTCGTATTGTTTACATTTGGGCACACGACACTCACGGTTCACCTGCACCACCTCCGTCAGTCCCCTGAATCCCACTGCCCCTGGTGCAGGAACATCTCTGAGACTATTAAACACTTTCTGCTGCCTCCCGCCAGGTGGCAGCATGCTCAGCGGTCGTATTGTTTACATTTGGGCACACGACACCCACGGTTCACCTGCACACCCTCCGTTAGTCCCCTGACCCCCACTGCCCCTGATGCAGGAACGTCTCTTGAACTATTGAACACTTTGCTGCGTCCCGCCAGGTGGCAGCATGCTCAGTGGTCGTATTGTTTATATTTGGGCACACGAAACTCACGGTTCACTTGCACTGCCTCAGTTAGTCCCCTGACCCCCAATGTTCCTGGTGCAGGTACGTCTCTTGAGACTATTGAACACTTTCTGCTGCCTCCCGCCAGGTGGCAGCATGCTCAGCGGACGTAAAAGTCCGCGGCGGGGTAGTTGATATTGGTGGTTGCCGGACAGTAAATACTAGAGTAGGATAAACGTCCGGGGGTGGGTAATGTGGGTTTTTTTAAATTTTATTCTCTTACTGTCTTCTTTATAGGGACTGGCAACTAAGCGGACTTTGTGTTACCCATTTTTGTTGTGCCCTTGGCCAGTTCTTTGTGACGTAATAAAAAAAAAAAAAATTTAAATGGCATCGGACTATTGCGTTTCCCGGACATTTGCGGTTCCTGGACCAGTGCTCCCCCCTATTAGTCCGGGAAATCGAGGTTTGTGTGTACTCAGAATGAAGAATTCTACACGATGATGTAAGTAAGAATCCTAGGACTTTTGAAAGCCCACTACCAAACTAATACCCACCCATTTTAGGGTGGGTATTATTAATGGGATACATTATCCAAGTAACTAGACAATACCTGGAACTGTCGTTGATAGGAATTCTCGCCGACGTCGACAGGTATTCCAATTTTTTTTGTCAGCGAGTGTTCCTATTTTACCTTTGTTTCTGTATTCAGGGATTAAATACCAGCAATAGCCTGAACAGTTAGGTTAGGTTATGTTGGCCAGTTGACTATATGTCTAGGTTAGGTTAGTGAATGAGCGGGGGTGATTCCCCCCCAGCTCAGCACCGAAATAATACCGACTTGACATATTCCAGTAGATGGGTTAGGTTGAAATGAAAGCCTGCATTCAAGTGATTTTTATGTGCTTTAACCCCACAATTTCCCTTTCATAGCCCTGCCGGTTAATATTCTGCAGGAGTTGGGGGGCTCCACAAGCCTTACAGCTAATTTTTTCTCTATTATTTTTGTCTCACTATATTGTGCAGTAGTCCGTTTCCGTTATAAATTATATTTACAAGTATAGTATAGTATATTAAACAGGGTTTAATCATAAACCCTGTTAGTACCTTAATTATATCAGTTGCATTTCATTCCGCTTGGCCATTCCTCCCTCATGCATAACCACATATACATATAACAGCTCTTCTCTCCCTATCATATCTCCAGCAATACATTACCAAGTGCTGCACGGTCTCATCCACCCCCTCATTCCTCATTTTACACAACTTGCTCCCTACATTCATCCATCTATAGACCCTACCATACACCAGTGGTCTTGAACTAGCCTAGAATAACATCTCACTAACCCAGCTTCCATCATTGAACCATTCATTCATAACTTTATGTATGTTACTCACATACCATTCAAGTGTACCTACTCTTCTCAGACATCCTTGCCCACCAATCACACATTCCTTTATCCTCCACATACTCTTTTAGGTAAATATGCAGTTTCAACCAATACTCCCTTTTGACCAATACTCTTCTGACATAACTGGGGGGCTACGCACCCCCAAGACCCCCTGCTACTTAACTAACCTAACCCGGGAATTGATTACGTAACCTAACCTCACTGGGGGGGTTTCCCCCCAGGCCCCGATGTGTTATTTCTCATTTCCGACAGCTGCTGTGTGGGTTAGAAATACTCCTTATGATAAGAACGAAACGTTCAGGATACTTACAACCACCGACCGATTGGTTTTATTATTTATTGGTCTAAACTGCACTTATACCCTTATAGTCCAAGAGCATTAGGTCAAATATAACTAAAAGCTAGAAAAAATTCTTAACAAGCTGATTTATTCAGGATTCACTCAGAATTGGGTTCTAAATAACATACTAAAAGTCCCGTGGAATTGAAGAACAGGAAAACCTTGAAATTCAGGATTGCGGCCATAATGATTATTCCATATCGATAACATTGGAAAATCAGTAACTCTGCATCAAGTGGTCAAACAGTGGTGTGTAATACCTGTATATATAGATCTTTTGGCATGGGAAATTTATTTATAAACACTAAAAATCACTACAGACATTTTTTAAGTGGGCAAATGTGTGACATGACATTATTTTGGTATAAAAAAATATAAAATGTCAGAATATTTTTTTCAGTAAATTAAAGTAAAACAACTGATAAATTGTTCATGTAAAGAAAAAAAAGAATAACACTTATTGTACAACGGTGAAAAAGTTTACTAATTATATTTATTTGTAGAATGTGGAAATGTATTCACAACGCCATTGTAAAAACAGGTTAAGTCATAACACAAATGCTTTCAATTAACTTCATCATTACATGATTGCTGTATCTCATTCAGTGGACTTGTAGCTGAAAATAGCTGTCAAATGCTTAATGTTTGTGCAATTCCATATGTCTACATAGGTTACATAACGTTTAGTTAATTTCCAAGTATCCCAGGTACATCTGAATCAACTTGGATGTTGAAACATGAAAGTCTGTAACACTGACTGCACATAATTGAGCAGTTTAAACCCCCTTTTCGGCAGCTACAAGCCCTACCACATCCAGTTTTGCAGCCACAGGAGATCATACGCAGCACTTTTGATGGGGCAATAGGCTTATCTGTCTCTATGGCTGCCAATGTACCAATTGCTGTCACTTTCCAACCCCATTCCAAAGGAGACATTTCATTGCCCACCCACTGTTGCACAGTGTGATAGGTGCGGTATGAATGAAATTTGGCTGCAGCACTTGTAGGAGGCAGTGATTCTATCTTAAACACAGAGGACAAAGATGCTTTACTGACTGATCGAGTGTACATGACGTGGCGCTGTTCATCCAGTGACCTTGCTCTCCCTGATCCATATAACCGCAGGATAAAAGCTTCCCCATTTTTTTATATCTTTTCATGGGTACTGTTTGGTGACTTAAAGGGTTCCAGTACATTCCATTCTTCACTAGAGCTGATAAAATCTAGAGCTTTTAATTTCCCTTTCATATAGATGGCAGATGTTGTGTCACAGCCAGTGATAGCATGCACATTGCGCAAACATAAGGTGGTCCTTGACACTGCTATTGGCTGATTGTATTGCTTGAATACTGTAGAGTTGGACTGGGTTTCGGCTGCAGAGCATGTGGAAATTAGCAGTTGGGGAGGCTTGTGCCACTAGCATCACCAAAAGGTCTGTGTCTGTTCACAGGAGGAAATAAGGGTCCAATAGTCACACATTTGAGTCCAGGTGTAGCTGGTTTCCTATATTGTTGAATTTTGATTTTACCGAACATTCCTGTGAGCTCTGCACAAGGAATGTCTCTGGGGCGATGAATTGTTTTGGTGATAACCTCTCCAGGAGGCGTGACACAGGCTATTCCTGCCATTGCATGGAATGTGTCATGGCCTGTTAATGTAAATACATTAAAGTCGGCATTGTCAAAAATAAACTGTGAATCTTTTCAGACTATATTCTGGTCTTGTTCCCTGGAGAAATGCACTAGTAAATTTCTGGACTTCTCTGTAGTTATCTGAGAATGACAGACTACTGAGCATATCAATGAGTTTACGAGATGCATATTTTCTGTGGATACAAATGGCTATTGACAATAGAAGTGGTGATACGAATGACCTAGGTCGACAAGCTGATATAATGCTGTGAGCTATTGCAATACATCGACGTTCAGCAGTTGTGTGTGTGTGTCAGACTTTGATTTAATAATGCCATGGAGTAAACGATCAAGAGATTCTGGTATCATTGATTTTGCTTTGTTAAGGTCATGCATATCAGGATATTCTGAAGTATCGTATGCATGGGTTCTGATTTCATCACATATTATCGATGCTGCCATATCAATGATATTGTCTTTATCACTGGACAATGTGGATTTAGTGTTGCCGTCCCACTTCTCTCTAAGAAGTCTATGCCCAAGGTCACGAAAACTATATATAGTTGGCTTGCCACTCACTGATGTTGTAATCATTTGATCACCATAATGATCTTTCAGTCTTTGATGGAGTCTCTTTCCGGTGTGTAACCATCCTCCTCATTGCAGTAACTAGTATATAAATTAACAAGCTCAGGCAAAGAATACTGACATTCATCATTGCCATCTAGGCGATCAGCCTGGGGGGTTGGTCGGTATCAAATTAGGGCGAGAATGCTAATAGTGTTTTTTGGGAAGGTATAAATGCCTAGAGTTAGAAAACATGTGATAGCATTGTGGCAGTGGCAGCTTTATGGGAGTTATCCCCCTTTTCCAAACTGTATATTATATAATTATATAAATATACATACATATAATAAAAAAAAAAATTCTTTTTCAGGTGTCGTATTTCATCGGCGAGAGACGGACCGGACGATCGACTGGCGACGTTGGAGACCCTCGAGGAGACCACCACTGCCGGAAGACCAGCCGGCCCGCAGGTCGTGCGTTCAGAGAAAGTCGGGTTTTTGGAGTGGAGAGGTAGAGTAGCAGCCGACTACCTCTCGAAGCTATTGTTGAAGGCTGGTGATGTAGAGAAGAATCCGGGACCAGAATCCGGTGTCGTGGTAGCTGTGGAACTTCAACGTAGGAGGCCTGGCATGTCCGTTAACATGGAAACGCCACAGGCACCCGCCAAGAAACTGTGCATCATACACCAGGCAGTATCCGACGGAGATGAACATTTTGTCAGTCCTCAAAGCCATGCCTCCTGGTTAACCTTACTTGAAGCCGCCAAAGTCAGGAACCATGTCCCCATTCTAGACGTTTCAAAAACGCTTCAGGACAAAGAAGTTCCAATTATATTCTATCATCGAAAATGTAGAAGCATGTTCACCATGAAAAGAGACTTGGAAACTCTGAAAAGTAAAGCAGGTGAATGTAGTAGTGATCTATCTGGTAGTAGTGACTGTCCTCCAAAAAAGTCTTCCAGAACATCAACACATGAATCAAGAGTTTATGCTCCGATCTGCGTATTCTGTAGCAAGGTCAAGTTCAAAAAGCACTCCAATACACGTGAAACACTTACGCTAGCTTCACAACTGAGAGTAGATCAAACACTAAGAGAGAGTGCCGTCAGAAATGCAGACGGCAGGATGATAGCACTAACCAGTAGAGACATTGTTGCCGCAGAGGCACACTACCACGCTTCATGCTATAGGAATTACACTAGGAACAAGAGGACAGCAATGAGAATGAAGAAGAGAAAGTAACAGATGAATTTATACTGTATCACAAGGTTGAAGGAGAAGCTTACCAAGAACTTTTCGAATACATCAGAGAAGATATTATCCCCAACAAGAGGATTATACCAGTCACCTCCTTGACCACAAAATTGGAATCATTAATGTTGTCTGGTGGAGTTAATCTTCTGAAGGATTCAACAAAGAAGAATATGCACAGAAGACTGAAATCCGAGCTTGGAGGTGCAGTAGAAATATTTTCCGACGACAAGGGAAAGTTGTTGATGGTTCCATGCTGTGTCTCATTAAAGGATGTTGTCTTGGAAAATCAAAATCTACATAGGGAGCTCAAGCTTTGGAAGGCAAAGTCTACAGATATCAACAAGATCATATAAAGCTGCCACCCCCACAATGCTATCACATGTTTTCTAACTCTAGGCATTTATACCTTCTCAAAAAACACTCTTAGCATTCTCGCCCTAATTTGATACCGGTGAGCAAAATTTCGGACCGGGGCTGACCGACTAATCTAAATAATCACACAGTTTGTGAAAGGCCTCACACTTTTCTCTGTCAATGGGTCTACCACTTACACCACAATCATCATTATTCTGGTGACAGCCTAGATAGAAAAGTTGAGCACAGTGTCTGTGGTATTTCCCTTCTGCAGCCACTAAATCGAAACATCCCTGTATACGCAGTTTAACCTCTGAACCCCATGTATCTCCTCTTTCATCAGATAGTTTTCAACACATTGCTCAAATATTCTAAAGATTCTACACAACTTGATACTGATTCCTTTGGCTTATTTTTATCTTGTATGATGGACTTAGCACAATACAAACAGTTTTTTTTTTATATTAAATGTTGGAATTCTACATCGCAGCTTTGTGGGATTTATCTCGGTCTCTTCTTCTAGTTTCCTTTTCTCTTTCTCTATGTTTGAAGGCCTTGTATAGTCCTTTCTGCAGGTGATATGTACTTTCAGTGGTCTATTCATGCGTTGCCAAATCTCATGAAGCCCATCGCTACGTGCTTGGCTACACTGTTCGAGTGTCTTCAAACCCTTGTCTCCGACAGTAGCACTATCCTTCAATCCCATATTTTCTTGGCAGATAATGCACCATTCATCCATTATGATTCAATCTGGAAAGGAAATATATTTGGTTAGCTATCACTGATTGGAAATTTCGTAAAACATTCCATTTATCAATACTATTTGTTGGTTACCTGGATAATGGTATTATATTAATTTGCCACAGAAATAATACCTGAAAGTTTTAAACATGCAAATAAACTAATTCCTTGTGGTAAAAAGCATTTGTTTTGATGTACACACATTAACTTATGATACCTGGGTGAAAAGTTACGGATATGTCAATATTTCCATTTACGCAAATGACGTCATGGGTGCCATCTTGCATTTCAGGGCTTTAGCTACTGGTCTCAAATTCCATGGGACTTTTAGTATGTTGTTAAGATTGCCATTTTACGTGAATCCTGAAAAAATCAGCTTGTTAGGAATTTTTTCTAGGTCAAACCTTCCTGGACTATTATGTACGTATTTCACTTTTCCACCCACAGTACATGCATTCCACGCACTAGTCCTTTCCTCCCCTAAACACACACATCAAAGTTACCTAGTTTATCTGCCATTCCAGCACTCATCTTACATAATCTGCTTTATCCATTCCATTCATACATCTTGCGTACCCACCCACTATCCATCATTCGTTCCAATCTCACTTTATGCCACCGCCATCCCTATCCTTCACTTGACTCATTCTCTCCATCTCATCCTTGTCTCCTATTCTCCTCCTCCACTTCCCGCATCTTCCTCTCCCTTCCTTTGATCATCTTCTCTATACACTTCTAGCTCAAGACACATTTCTTTTTTATTTGCACTTCACTCATTCCAGTCACCTATAGGCATTCGGCAGCATACCACTCATTGCACCCTTCACATTCCCCCTACAACGTCCTGACCAACAATAAACAACTCAACATGAAATAAACAACTAATAACATTACTTTATATGGCTTGTATATTAGAAAAACCTTCATCATGCGACCCTACGAACAGTGTGCGAGTGCTCTTCACCAACCTTAGCACTATGAACAAATATGGTGGGAAAACAAACAAATATGGCGGATGGATGTTCGCAAAGATCGTTTGAAAATACAGTCAAACCTCGATATAACGGACCTCGATGTAACGGACTTCGGATATAACGGACTCCATTTGCGTGACCTATTTTCTTTTTATTTATTTTTTTCTTTTCTTTTATTGCATATTAGACCGCTTCTCGCCGCTCGAATTGTCAACTCAACATAATTGTATTATTTTCTCATTTTACTTTGGAATGCTTGGGTTTTAAGGAGTATGTGATGTATCACATATTAAGATATAATATTATAAGGAAGGAGCCTGTGCTGCTAGTGATTTAGTGGTAGAAGGTGTGTATTGTTTAAAATAGTGACTATTAGTGTTATGGCGTGGCCGCTGCTAGGTCTCCCTGTCACCTCAACACCCTAAATCACCCTTATCTAAGGTGACACGCAGTACTACACTGACCTAAATAGTGACACGTGTATAGAACTGCACTTCACAACCATATAATATATATAATAATGAGCATTAGTCATGATAATAAGCAATACCTTTGGAAGCCACGGCTGAATCTGGCTCGTAGTAATTTGTTTACCTTTCACTAGAGCTTAAGCTTGACTAGCTACACGGTCTGGTTGTGTTTGTGATTATTTCTCATTTATTTCACGTGTAGGAGCGGACCAAATTCAGCATGTAGTGCCAGTCACTGTTTACCTCCCAACATAGCTACACAGTCTGGTTGTGTTTGTGATTATTTCTCATTTATTTCACAATTTTTCCGTTTTTTTCATATATTTTTCCACCCTTGGGAAAATACCCTCGCTATAACGGACAATCGGCTGTAACGGACCACTCCCCCCCCCCCCTTTAGTCCGTTATATCGAGGTTTGACTGTACCTCTAAATGCGTTACGAACGTTCTAAGATAAATCTAGGTGCAAAGACGATCTTAGAGACCGTTACGAACGTTCGAACATCCGGCCCCAGTTTGCCTCATCACTGTGGAGTACATGATGACTCAATGAAGCTAAATATAAGCCAACCTGGTAACAACATTGCCAATCTAGCTAATCACAGCCCTGGATTTAGTCATTAAATCTACTGTGGCCAACCATGGATAGTCAGAACTCCTCCTTCAGTTCACAATCAGATACCACAAAGGAAATAAATTCAACATGACTTGAACTATGCAAACCCATAAAAAAATTAAGGTTCACTATAAGACACGAAAGAAGAAAAATAGGTAAAGAATAGTTTTATAGTGACTCACCATTTTCAAACGCAACTATAATTTTCTCGTAGATTTTGATGCGTTTTGAAAGAATCTGACCTTGGATTTTCTTGGCAATAAATATTATTTTTTTTTTTGTCCTCTTGAATCCACCTGTGAAAAACTAGTGATTTCCAAGACAAACAAACCAGATTATTCCAAAACACAAATATCAACCAGAAAAATATAGGTCACGAATAAAATTAAACAAAACCTAACCTTAATCTTACTAACCTAACCTGTCCGTGAAGGAGGCCTGGGAGAGGTGCCCGGCCCGCGGTCTGAACTGAGCTGATGGCGACGGCGGAGTTTCATGTACAGGTTGAAGTTCCCAAACTCGGCAACCTCGGGACCAGCGCCGAGCCGAGTAATGGAATTTTCCGACTTTTAGAACGTAGATGTATTAAGGGGAAAAAAAGCATGAAAATCAGCCTTTTCTTTTCACTTCCACCAGTAGGTGTTCCTGGACGTTTGGGAGCCATAATACCAATAACAGACCTGTAGAAGTACACAAAATAACAGTGTACACAACTCTACAGCCACAACACCACTGAACAATAACAACTAACAAATCGGCGGGAGAAACCAAGCGGCCTAGTGTGGTGGCACCTAGCGGCCGACCCGGCAACTACGCGCCGGGTTTTGGGTGTTCTGCCGTGTTTTGGAAAATCCGGAACCATAGCCGAGTTTTGGGTGTTGCCGAGTCTTGGGATGCCGAGTTTGGGAACTTCAACCTGTAGTACTTATTCTATTCAGATAATTTTGCCAGTGATTTTGACCGAAGTAACAGTTTTCCAAGAGGTTTGAAAGTTAGTTGAAGATGTACATGACAAAAGGTTAGTCCTTCATAAGGTAGTAAACGAGATAAGGCAGGGTCACTGAAACGAATCTTAACCGAAAAATATATCATTCCCTAAAACTTATCCCGAGACATTTCTTCTGTAAATCTAGCTCAACCTACATAAACCTAATAGAGCATGAGTTAACAATTAAACCATCATTATTGTGTGTGGGGTACCTGAACTGTTCATTCAGACTGCATGCAATACCTACATCTTAACTGTTCACTGCACAAGTAGCACATATCAAAACTACAGTGATATATAAGTGCTCCTAGAAGACTGCTTATTATTTCCACTGCCTTCATGCATCGACTGCAACACCATTCCCCGCAAATTTTAACAGATCAGAACCTAAATAGTAGTATATATATATATATAAAATATACATGCATACCTATATAGGTCTATACCTATTCAAACTTGTATGACTAATGGTTAGTAAACTGGGAACCTCGTTTTTACTTCAATTTTTCTCTTATTACATTGGCTCATCAAGTAACACTTAAACCATGATGTATACCACTACTTATTATGAGGAAAGACAACAAAAGAAACTCAATTAATAAGGTATTTTAATACTATCATAACCATGAATATAGAAGACAACCGACAAAGAGAAGACTACTGACGAAGAAAACATTTGTTGTTTTGGGCGAAATTGATATTCCAGGTGCTATATTTCCATGCTGTGTTCTCGCTGACAACACTACAGAAGACCTGAGGTGATGGCTGATGTGCACAGGCTTCTAAACCAAGAAACAGTCACAGCAGAGTCTCATTTAGAGGTAAGCAAGTGGTAGGTACACAATACGTACTACCTACCACTTGCTTACCTCTTGACGAGGCTCTGTTATGACTGTTTTCCTAGTTTAGAAGCCTCTGCACATCAGCCATTACCTCAGGTCTTCTCTATGTGTTGTCAGCGAGAACAGAACACGGTAATATAGCACCTGGAACATCAATATCACGCAAAATAACTCTGGCTCTCTGTGTCCTGACTGTCACCACTGTTGCAGGTGCTGAGGTCACAGTCCCAGCTGGCTCTCTGTGTGCTGACTGTGACCACTGTTGCAGGTGCTGAGGTCACAGTCCCAGCTGGGTGTTCTGCTGCTCACTAAGGCATCTCGCGCCGGCATCCCTAAAGCTTCCTGCAGGACCGGCCACCATGTGTGCTGCCACGAGTATTGCTGCGCTGGAGTCTGTGGCAGGAGGCAGCAGCACCACCAGTGGCCGGGAGCAGCAGCAGCAGTCTGCCTCAGCTGTGGGGAGGCACAGGAGGGATGGTAAGAATCACCTGGAGGCAGGCAGCTCAGGCCAAGAAAGAGAGAGGCAGTTTTGTTGCTCACAATGTAGTAAATCATTCAGATGCAAGAGTGAGCTTAAGAGACATTTCCTGATACACAGTGGCGTCAAGGATTATGAATGTCTAGAGTGTGGGAAAAGATTTAGTGATAAGTCTCACCTCACCGAACACACCCTGACACACAGTGGTGTTAAAAATCATAAATGTCTAGAGTGTGGGAAAAGATTTACTCACAAGTCTAGCCTCACCCAACACTACCTGACACACAGTGGTGTTAAGAAATATCAATGTCTGGAGTGTGGGAAAAAATTTACTAGAAATTCAAAACTCACCACACACGCCTTGAGACACACTGGCTTGAGGGAGTTCAAATGTGATGTTTGTGGCAAGTGTTTCAAGACAAAGAGGGATATTACCAAGCACATGCAAATTCACATGAAGCACATGTTCAACCTAAGTACACACAGTGGTGACAAGAATCATGAATGTCTGGAGTGTGGGAAAAGATTTACTCAGAAGTCTCACCTCACCCAACACTCCCAGACACACAGTGGTGACAAGAATCATGAATGTATGGAGTGTGGGAAAAGATTTACTCAGAAGTCTCACCTCACCCAACACACCCTGACACACAGTGGTGACAAGAAATATCAATGTCTGGAGTGTGGGAAAAGATTTACTCAGAAGTCTCACCTCACCAGACACGCCCTGACACACACTGGCTTGAGGGAGTTCAAGTGTGATGTTTGTGGCAAGTGTTTCAAGACAAAGGGTGATATTGCCAGGCACGTGAAGATCCACTTTTGAGGTGGTGTGTTGTGTGGACAAGTGTGGCTGTACCCGTGGCTGTGGGAGTGTGTCCTGTGTGGCAGTGGGTGGTGGTGGTGGTGGCAGCCGTGCCCTTGTGTTCTGTGAGGGAGTAATGGCCCCAGCAGTTGTTGGGTGGGCAGTGCAGGTGTGACTTTCATTAAATGCAATTATTTGTTTAACTCTGTGTTTGTGTATATCTTTATTTTATCTCAGGGTTGGCAGTTTGTTTATCAGTTTATGAAGAGTGTGATGGTGGTGGTGGCGGCGTTAATGGCGAAGTTGTTGAAGGTTCATTGCATCAAGACATCAATAAGAATAGCTGTTAATGTCTCCATGAAGAATATAACTCCTAACATACAAGTAAGTGAAACCATACAGTCCTACTCTCTCCTCTACTCCTCTCCTACTCCTCTACTCCTCTCTCTCCATCCCTCACTCAAACAGTCCTCTCATCTGTATATTTAGGCCTCAGATAAAACTCATCTCTCATTTTGACATTTATACAATTGACTGAATATTAAGAAATTCAACTTATTTATTGATTTATGCCATGTTAGAATTTTTGTCATTTATAATTTATGATTCTTAGTATGCCTAGAAACAGCCTAGAGTGTGTGTGTCTTCTCTCTCTCTCTCTCTCTCTCTCTCTCTCTCTCAGTACTACATAGGAAAAGTAACATGACCTTTCCTGCATCTTTTTGGAGCCTCTGACCTGACCTGTGACCTCAAGTGTGTATATATGACCCACAAGTATCTTGTATTTGCTTTAGTACTTCAGTTCATTGACTTCTTTTAATATATGTAGTATATTATATTTACTTCTTCAATTTTTAACACTCTTTTTATTAAGCTTATTTTTTCTTCATGTCTTTCTTTTTAATTTTTTCTTAATTGGTTTTTGATTTTTATTATTTTTCTCATTTTTTTCTTTGCTCTCAATTTTATTAATATTTTATTTGCTCTATTTTTTTCTTTTTTTTTTCTTTATTTTTTTCTCAAATTTTTGTCTTCTCAATTGTTCCTTTGATTTTCTTTTATTTTTTCTTTCTTAATTTTTCTTTTTATTTCCTCTCTTTATTAAACTTTCCTCTCTCCTTCCTTCTCTCTTCCTTTCCCTAATGTCTGCATGTAATGTTGTTGTAAGTAGTAGTTGTAGTAGTTGTTGTAGTTGTAGTAGTAGTAGTAGTTGTTGTAGTAGTAGTAGTAGTTGTTGTTGTTGTAGTAGTAGTTGTTGTAGTAGTAGTTGTTGTTGTTGTTGTTGTTGTAGTAGTAGTAGTAGTTGTTGTTGTAGTAGTAGTTGTTGTAGTAGTAGTAGTTGTTGTTGTTGTAGTAGTAGTTGTTGTTGCAGTAGTAGTTGTTGTAGTAGTAGTAGTTGTTGTAGTAGTAGTTGTTGTAGTAGTAGTTGTTGTTGTTGTAGTAGTAGTTGTTGTTGTTGTAGTTGTTGTTATAGTAGTAGTAGTAGTAGTTGTTGTTGTTGTAGTAGTAGTAGTAGTTGTTGTAGTTGTTGTTGTAGTAGTAGTAGTAGTAGTAGTAGTGGTGGTAGTAGTAGTAGTAGTAGTAGTTGTTGTTGTTGTTGTTGTTGTTGTTGTTGTTGTTGTTGTAATTGTTGTTGTATTAGTAGTTGTTGTTGTTGTTGTAGTAGTAGTAGTTGTTGTAGTAGTTGTTGTTGTTGTAGTAGTAGTAGTAGTTGTTGTGGTAGTAGTAGTTGTTGTTGTTGTTGTAGTAGTAGTAGTTGTTGTAGTAGTAGTTGTTGTTGTAGTAGTAGTTGTTGTTGTAGTAGTAGTAGTTGTTGTAGTAGTTGTTGTTGTTGTAGTAGTAGTTGTTGTTGTGGTAGTAGTAGTTGTTGTTGTAGTAGTAGTTGTTGTTGTAGTTGTTGTTGTTGTTGTTGTTGTTGTTGTTGTTGTAGTAGTAGTGTAGTAGTAGTGGTAGTAGTTAGTTGTTGTAGTAGTAGTAGTAGTGGTAGTAGTTGTTGTAGTAGTAGTGGTGTAGTAGTAATAGTTGTTGTAGTAGTAGTAGTGGTAGTAGTTGTTGTTGATGTAGTAGTAGTGGTAGTAGTAGTAGTTGTTGTTGTTGCTGTAGTAGTAGTAGTTGTTGTTGTTGTTGTAGTAAAACTAAATTGGCTCACCCCTCTTTTTTATATAATTCTCTTACTGTCTTCTTTATAGGGACTGGCAACTAAGCGGGCTTTGTGTTACCTATTTTTGTTGTGCCCTTGGCCAGACCTTTGTGATGTAAAAAAAAAAAAAAAGTTGTTGTAGTGGTAGTGGTAGTAGTTGCTGTTGTTGTTGTTGTAGTATGTTGTTGTGTTGTTGTTTTTCCTGTATGCCTTCGGGTGAAAATACCATTATTATTATTATTACTTGCACAGATGTTCTTGACCAAGGGGTGAACAGCCTGCAGAATGGAGGACAGCTACGCCACAACAACACCAAGAGTACCACCATTACTACCATGACAACAAGATACCAGGCAAGTGTTTAAACCAGCTCTCTCTCTCTCACTCTCCTCTCTCTCTCTCTCTCTCTCTCTCTCTCTCTCTGTGTGTCTCTACCTCTCAGTCTCTCACACACACTCTTTCTCACACACACACACACACACACACTCACTCTGTCTCTCTCTCTCTCTCTCTCTTCTTTGTGTGTCTGTATCTCTCTCTCTGTGTCTCTTTCTCTCATACATACACACTCTCTCTCTCTGTGTCTCTGTCTCTCTCTTTGTGTGTCTGTCTGTCTCTCTGTGTGTGTGTCTCTCACACACACACACTCTTTCTTCCTGTCTCTCTCTCGCTCGCTACTCAGTATTGGTATTTGTTTATAATCGTGCAGGTTTTTGTACACTAATACTACTAATGGAATAGATCTAGTAAGCTATTGAATATAGATAGAATTATATAGCTAGTACGAAGGGGGACTAGGGCAGTGGCTGATAACTATGTGACGAGGTGGTGGGTTGTTAAAGGGCGGAGGGGAGGGGGGGGAAGGGAAGGAGGGAGTTAGTGTGCTGGAGACAGTGGAAGGGGAAGGACGTGTCTCTCTCTCTCGCTGTTTCAGGGAAGTGTTAAGTATAGGATATTAACGAGGGTTTTCAATTTCTCTGTGTTTTCTAATACTAATTCTTGTGTTGTGTGTGTGTGTGTGTGTGTAGAGAGAGAGAGAAGGTGAGGCAGTGTGTGTGTGTGTGAGGGCAGGGGCGGATTTATGGTGTGCGGGGCCCTAGGCCGATGGGAGTGCGGGGCCCTGAATGAAATGTGGGGTAAAATTCTAGAGTCCTTTCCCGTCCTTATTAGTGGTTTTTTTTCCTCCAGACCTTCACAGATCCCTTCAGATACCTCTAAAAGGTCATTACAAAGTGGGGGAGAGATGCCCCCTTCAACCCCCGCCCCCTACATTACCCCCGCCCTAGACCCCCCAAAATAAAATTTCTAACCTAACCTCACTACAACCTAACCAATAATCTCCTAACGAGACTTAAGGGTCAGGTTAGGTTATAGTGAGGTTAGGTTAGTAATTTTTTTTTTTTTTTTAATCTCCCCCACTTTATAATAACGTGTTAGAGGTCTCTGAAGGGATCTGTGAAGGTCTGGAGAAAATAAAACCACTAATAAGGGCGGGAAATTGAATTCTAGAATTTTACCAAATGTGGTTCAGATCATATTAGTTTAATTGAAACTTTTTCCACCCATATTTTACATTATAATGGTACTAATTTGTGGCATATTATGGTACATGCAATGGAACAGTGTTCCAGCAAATAAGAAATGTCCAGCATTCAGATTTTCATTGAAAACATATTTTTTTCTCTGGGGTGCGGGGCCCTTGCGGGAGCGGGGCCTAGGCCATGGCCTACTCGGCCCCCCCGCCCTTAAATCCCCCACTGTGTGAGGTAGGGATGTGTGTGGAGGAGAGAAGAGGTGTGTGTTGTGTAGGGTGTGGGGGGAGAGGGAGAAGAGGGGTGTGCGTGTGTGTGTGTGTTAAGCCTTTGATATATATTGACTTTCTGCTTTAAAATTGGAATTGAGTGATATAAATTACTTTTTTTGCTTTTAATTGAGTTAGTGTGAATTATAATAAGTTACATCTACTTTTCATATTTTACTTATGGTAGTGTGGTCCAAGGATTTATAATGTGTGTGCTTTTTTTTTTTTGTGTGTGTGTGTGTGTGTGTGTCCTTCACCCATGCAGGGGCGTAGCTAGACATTTGGGGGCCCGGGGGGCTTACTTCCTGGAGGGGCCCCCTCTAAAGTGTGCAGGTGTTTGGGGGGGAGCTGCGGGGTTTCGGGGCCCTCCCGAGGAAATGTTTTAGAAAATTAACATATTTTGTTGCATATTGACACTTTCTGAGACTTTCAAAACCCATAAATCCTTTTTAATCCGAATTAAGAAGCCTATGATGATGGGTTGTATGGATGGATGGCTTGATGAAATGATGGTACTCAAAAGATACAGATCAAATTAAACACAAACCCCAAGGAAGTAAGTCAAGCTTGTAGAGGATCACAGGAGTTTTGTTTGATTGAGTGATGCATTTGGGGGCCCCCCTCTCTTGGGGGCCCGGGGGGCGATTTCAAACAGCCCCCCCTCGCCCTCCCCCCCTTAGCTACGCCACTGCACCCATGGTCTTGTCCACGCGACCATGGGTGAATGACACACACACACACACACAGTCACACACACACACAGTCTATACAAAGTACACACATTATAAAACCATTGTGTGTGTGTGTGTGTGCGCGCGTGTGTGTGTGTGTTATAACGGGTATTTAATTGCAGGTTTTGTGGTAGTTCGTGATTAAGAAGAGGACTGTAACTACCACTACTGTACTACTACTACCACCACTACTACTACTACTACTACTACTACTACTACTACCACCACCACCACCACCACTACCACTACCATGAGGCAACCACCACCACCACTCCCTCTCATGGTAATTATGTGGTTAACTCTATACGTAAGACTTGTTTTGCCTGTGTTGTGTAGGGTCAAGCAGCCGTGGTGTGCTAGTTAGTGAGAGTTTGCTGGACCCCCACTCAGTTGTCTGTTAATTTTTGTTTTCCCCCATTTCTTTCCTTCCTCCTCCCAGCTGCCCTGCACACACACACACCCACACCCACACCCACACCCTGCTTCCTCCTCCCAGCTGCCCTGCACACACACCCTGCCTGAACGCTGGTGCGCCCTCGACTGTCGCTCGTACCGGAATACTCAATGAACTCAACTCTGTTCAACACTGCTTCGAAATACTAAACCTTTCCCTTATTTCCTTCCCACGCCCACCTGTTGACCTTTGACCAATCATTCTTGACCTGTAACGTTATCTGAGTCTTAAATGCTAGTAAATGTGAGTTAGTAATAGTGTTGGTATAGTTTTGTAGTATTTTTTTAAAGCTTATATTGATAGGGTTCGTTAGTGCTTTGAACTCGTGAACAGCGATTTTTTTTGTTGCTAGGTAGTTTGTAGGTTGTTAAAAGGACTGGATTGCTTTGTTAGCAGTGGCGTGGCTGGGTATCTATCCATGGGGGGCACCTGGGGGGCACTAGGCAAGCGGGGCCACTCTGATGCCCCATAGAAGGGTAGCTATTAAGAATATATTCAAAGATCAGATCAGTGGTGGGTATTAGAGCATTGTACAGAATACCCCAGCCAGGGCCGAGGGGGGGGGCACCTGGGGGATGACTTAACAGGTGACTTACAGATGACTGGAGGATGGGTGACTTTTACTTGATGGGTGACTTACAACTGACTGGCGAATGAATTGGATGACTGACGGGTGACTTACGGATGACTGGAGGATGGGTGACTGGAAATTGAGTGGAGTGACTTACGTATGACTGGCGGATGACTTATGAATTGATTCCTTTAGGGGGGCACGTCCCCCCCCCCCCCCCATTGGTTACTTGTATTAATTATATATTATTTCAGTCTTTCTTAAGTGAGTGAAATAACACACATTAACCCCTTCACGCCCAGATCTTTCCTTTACTATATAAAATTGTCTGTCGTTAGCCATAAAATTACGAAAAGTCACTGAATATACCAAATGAGTTAGTGGACAAGGATACTAAACAGGTCATAGCTATAAAACATTGGTTATATTCACTAAAAAATGTCTAATGGTACCCAAATTACAATGGAAATTACGTTCTGGGCGTCAAGGGGTTAAATTCCAGACAGCCAATGTAGGATGAGTAAAAGTGGGCAATAAATTCTAGAAACATTTAATTCATCAGTGTTAAGAAGGATTATTTACAGTATTGGTCTTAGCCTGCATTATGAGGGGGTGCAGTCAGTTCGTACACAAGTTGTTTCGTACACCAGTCATTCGTACACCAAAAAGTTGTTTCGTAGACTATATGAAACCATAGTCGTTTCGTACACTCAGCTCAGAGTTGAACTTGACTACTAGAGATACGAAATGACACCAAGTATGTACGAAAATACTCAAAGTCACTGTACGAAAAACTTGTGTAACCATTATGAGCCAGGTAGACAGACAGACAGACATTGAGTTTTGTTGTCATCAATCATCAATTATACTTTAACACCTTCCTTCACAGACAGACAGACACAGACAGTGGTTGTGAGGCAGGCAGACAGACAGACAGGGGGTGTGAGGCAGACAGACAGACGGTTGTGAGGCAGACAGACAGACAGACGGGTTGTGAGGCAGGCAGACAGACAGACGGGTTGTGAGACAGACAGACAGACAGGTGGTGTGAGGCAGACAGACAGACAGACGGGTTGTGAGGCAGACAGACAGACAGACAGACAGGTGGTGAGAGGCAGACAGACAGACAGACAGGTGGTGTGAGGCAGACAGACAGGGGTTGTGAGGCAGACAGACAGACAGACAGACAGGTGGTGTGAGGCAGACAGACAGACAGACGGGTTGTGAGGCAGGCAGGCAGACAGACAGACAGACAGACAGGTGGTGTGAGGCAGATACAGACAGACAGACAGGTGGTGTGAGGCACAGACAGACAGACAGGTGGTGTGAGGCAGACAGACATACAGACAGACAGGGTGTGTGAGGCAGACAGACAGACGGGTTGTGAGGCAGGCAGACAGACACAGACAGGTGGTGTGAGGCAGACAGACAGACAGACGGGTTGTGAGGCAGACAGACAGGTGGTGTGAGGCACAGACAGACAGACGGGTTGTGAGGCAGACAGACGGGTTGTGAGGCAGACAGACAGACGGGTTGTGAGGCAGACAGACAGACAGACAGGGGGTGTGAGGCAGAACAGACATACAGACGGGTTGTGAGGCAGAAAGACAGACAGACGGGTTGTGAGGCAGGCAGACAGACAGACAGACGGGTTGTGAGGCAGACAGACAGACAGACAGGGGTTGTGAGGCAGACAGACATACAGACGGGTTGTGAGGCAGAAAGACAGACAGACGGGTTGTGGGCAGGCAGACAGACAGACAGACGGGTTGTGAGGCAGACAGACAGACAGGGGTGTGAGGCAGACAGACAGACAGACGGGTTGTGAGGCAGGCAGACAGACAGACAGACGGGTTGTGAGGCAGGCAGACGGGTTGTGAGGCAGACAGACAGACAGGGGTGTGAGGCAGACAGACAGACAGACGGGTTGTGAGGCAGACAGACAGACGGGTTATGAGGCAGGCAGGACAGGGGGTGTGAGGCAGACAGACAGACAGACAGACGGGTTGTGAGGCAGACAGACGAAGGGGGTGTGATAATGGACAGACAGACAGACAGACGGGTTGTGAGGCCAGACAGACGGGTTAAGAGGAGGCAGACAGACAGACAGACAGGGTGGTGTGAGGCAGACAGACAGACAGAAGACAGACGGGTTGTGAGGCAGACAGACAGGGGGGTGATAAGACAGACAGACAGACAGACGGGTTGTGAGGCAGGCAACAGACAGACAGACGGGTTGTGAGGCAGACAGACAGACAGACGGGTTGTGAGGCAGACAGACGGGTTATGAGGGAGTGCGACAGACAGACAGACAGGGGTGTGAGGCAGACAGACAGACAGACAGACGGGTTGTGAGGCAGACAGACAGACGGGGTGTGATGACAGACAGACAGACAGACGGGTTGTGAGGCAGCAGACAGACGGTTGTGAGGCAGACAGACAACAGACAGAACGGGTTGTGAGGCAGCAGACAGACAACGGGTTGTGAGGCAGACAGACAGACATACAGACGGGTTGTGAGGCAGAAGACAGACAGACGGGTTGTGGAGGCAGCAGACAGACAGACAGACAGGGGGTGTGAGACAGACAGACGGGTTGTGAGGCAGACACAGACAGACGGGTTGTAGGAGGCAGACAGAAGACAGGGGGTGTGAGGCAGACAGACAGACGGGTTGTGAGGTAGACAGACAGACAGGGGGTGTGAGGCAGACTAACAGACAGAGGTTGTGAGGCAGACAGACAGACAGTGGGGTGAGGCAGACAGACAGACAGGGGGGTGTGAGGCAGACAGACAGACGGGTTGTGAGACAGACAGACAGACAGGGGTGTGAGGCAGACAGACAGACGGGGTTGTGAGGCAAGACAGACAGGGGTGTGAGGCAGACAGACAGACAGACGGGTTGTGAGGTAGACAGACAGACAGACAGGGGGTGTGAGGCAGACAGACAGACAGACGGGTTGTGAGGTAGACAGACAGACAGACAGGGGGTGTGAGGCAGACAGACAGACAGACGGGTTGTGAAGGCAGACAGACAGACAGACAGACAGACGGGTTGTGAGAGAGACAGACAGGGGGTGAGGGCAGACAGACAGACGGGTTGTGAGGTAGACAGACAGACGGGTTGAGGTAGACAGACGGGGTGTGAGGCAGACAGACAGACGGTTGTGAGCAGACAGACGGGGTGTGTGAGGACAGACAGACAGACAGACAGGGGGTGTGAGGCAGACAGAAGACAGACGGGTTGTGAGGTAGACAGACAGACAGACAGGGGTTGTGAGGCAGACAGACAGACAGACAGGGGTGTGGAGCAGACAGACAGACGAGGTTGTGAGGTAGACAGACAGACAGACAGGGGGTGTGAGGCAGACAGACAGACAGGGTTGTGAGGCAGACAGACAGACAGAACGGGTTGTGAGGCAGACAGACAGACGGGTTGTGAGGAGACAGACAGACAGACAGGGGTGTGAGGCAGACAGACAGACGTTAGACAGACAGACGGGGTGTGAGGCAGACAGACAGACAGACAGGGGGTGTGAGGCAGACAGACAGACAGACAGGGGGTGTGAGGCAGACAGACAGACAGACAGGGGGTTGTGAGGCAGACAGACAGACAGACAGGGGGTGAGGCAGACAGACAGACAGACAGACGGGGTGTGAGGCAGACAGACAGACAGACAGGGGGTGTGAGGCAGACAGACAGACAGACGGGGTGTGTGAGACAGACAGACAGACAGACGGTTGTGAGCACAGACAGACACAACAGCAGGGGTGTAGGCAGACAGCAACGACGTGTTGAACAGACAGACAGACGGGGTGTGTGAGACAGACAGACAGACGGGGTGTGTGAGACAGGAAGACAGACAGACAGACAGACGGGGTGTGTGAGGCAGGAAGACAGACAAACACAGACATTGAGTTTTGTTGTCATCAATCATACCAACCCCTTCCTAGACAGACAGACAGGGGTTATGAGGCAGGTAGACAGACAGACGTACAGACAGACAAACAGTTTCTGATCACACCACTAAAGAGATTCACACAACTCTAAACTCTATATTAATACTCTTAATAACGCTGTATTTATACCTGGCATGGATGGATTTAAATAGTCATTCTTTCAGTAGTGTTTCCACGCTGTGAGGAACAGACAAACACCAAAGTGACTCAGGAATATCTTATTAATCAACTACATTTTGCTTTCATTAGGGACCTATGGCCTTAAATTAACAAGTATATATTTATCTTAAAAGTGTTTGCATCATGTGAGGAATGGACAGAAGACTCAACAGGCAGGACTCACCACACACAGTTCCCGCCGCCACCACAGCCACCACCACCACACCCTCACCTCACACCACCACACCCTCACCTCACACCACCACACCCTCACCTCACACCACCACACACCACCACAGCCACACCCTACACGTGACCGCTGATTGAACCCGGTCAGTCTGTCAGAAAAAACAAAGTAGTTTCTTGTCATTAAATTTTTGGTTATTTAGTAAAATTTGGAAAGAAAAAATTAGGTGACAATTTATCAGGATATAATTTGTATTCTCTATCATTTATATTCCATCATAAAAAAGTAGATCAGCATAAGTTATCAGTAAAAGAAACTGATAAAGAAATAGTAAAATAGTAATTAATGAGTTTAAAATATGGCAAAAAAATATATATACGTCCTGTAAACTTATTCAATTTACTTTTAACAAGTCTATTTATTTATCTTTCAGTGTTTGCATCTTGTGAAGATTGGACAGAAGACTCAAGATCCAATCCTCACCACACAGTCACCACACCCTCACCACAGCCAGGCAGGACCGATGGTGGTGGTAGTGGTGGTGGGGACTCATCACACACACACACACACACAGGTCAGTCAAGGTCAGATGCCAGTTAATAATTAGATCCTTACCCTCCCCTCCATTGTACTACAGACAACGAGACTGATTTTGTTAATGAGATGAAATATTATCTATCAACTTAGTCTATCAACTTGCTATAGTGTCATCAACTTTGCATTTTAATCGACCAATAAACAAACAGCTATTTACAGTACTCTCTCTCTCTCTCTCTCTCTCTCTCTCTCTCTCTCTCTCTCCTCTCTCTCTCTCTCTCTCTCTCTCACTAAAATAACCTACACATTTTCATTTTTTTTTTCTCTCTTTCTTAAATACACTTCGATATTTCTACTGAGATATTTCATGTTATTTATTGATCACTATTTTGTTGCCATGACAGTTTGTGTGTGGCATGAAGGAGTGATGGCGGTGAAGAAATGGTGTTGTCTTAGGGCCAGTTCCCACCAGTCCGCTTGTACGGCCGCCGCTGCCGTTCACCCCCCAACAGTGACGTCACCATCACCACCGCTGGAGTGGCTGTAGTGGTAATCGGCCTTTAGGGGTCAAAATGCAACACTGGCCTGTACAAGATGACCTCTGATGACCTCTAAGGTGTTACAGGGTCATTCACAGCCAGGCGACAGGTGAGAGGAGGAGGAGAACTGTATGTTTTGCTGTAACAACTTCCACCACTGTAATTATGCTGCTCATGCTAGTGTAGAGACAGTTGTTACTAGTAATGCAAATAGAGGATCAGTTTTCAGAGTTAATCAAGATATTTAACTTCAATATTTTCACTACATTAGCCCTTTCACGCACGGTGACGCGATCGCGTCAAAACGGGCCTGTCTGCAATCTGAGCTTTTGACGCGAATTGCGTCAAAAAACTAACTATTTATCAGAATTGCGTCAACATTTTCTGCGTCAAAGATCCAACCTAGACCTAAAAAATAAACTAATTTTTAACTCGTGTGAGTGGATGTGAAATGATAAGGGTTTGAGTGTCAGTTTCCACTCAGCAGGCAGCCTGTGCGCGCGAATTGTCGTCCCTTTAAAACGTGTCCCGAGCTGGCCATAATGGCCATATGAAAATTATAATGGTAGTGTTGGAATCCTCATAAAAATCCGCTTTTATTGGCATATAAACCATAAAAAGTTGACTCAGGAAGTTTCGAGCTACGAAGTGGTGAACGTTTTTATTTTATTTTTTCGGAGTCAGTAAATTCCGCTATTTATTTGCATTTCTTGTTATTTTTTTCTTTCATAAGGCAGAATAATCTCTTGCAAAACCAATGATATATAATAATGCCAGGAAAAAAGAATACACGTTGGTGAAATTGATAACATAAAAAAATAATTCGCCGCACAGTCTGGCCATTTCGCGGGGCCCCTTAGGGAGCATAAGACGGATGTTGCAGTGGACAGAAAAACTTATGTCATAAATACTTAGAAGACCGTCCGGAGATTAGGCAAAAGTAAATCATGAAAAGAACTTGAACTCGCTTGCCTGTGTATTTGTATTAGACGTATTATTGCCGTGTTACCAGTACATCTAGAGTGACAACAGTGTGTCCTTACAGGATCAATCCATCATTGGGGCCGCGTCGCCTCGCCCACCCTACGACGCCACTCGACGAGTCCCCATGCAGGCTGCCTTCCCATACCAAGCAGTCCCCATGCAGGCTCCCTTCCCATACCAAGCAGTCTCCATGCAGGCTGCCTTCCCATACCAAGCAGTCCCCATGCAGGCTGCCTTCCCATACCAAGCAGTCCCCATGCAGGCTGCCTTCCCATACCAAGCAGCTCTCGACAAGAAGCATCAACTTGCCCCAGCCACGAGCCTTGTGGGCGCCCCCTTGGCCTCCTCCACGCCGGATTGTCTCTTACAGATACAACCCGATGGGAAGGATCAGTTTCAGGGCAGTGTGCCACATGCCCATATAGCCCAAGTCGGCACTGACGGACTATGCAGGTAATAGGCCTCGATTCAGTCTCACGGTGCAATCACTGGTTTGACACGTAATCATCCCAGCGATACTCCATGATTCTGCGAAGACACTTATTACCAAAGGCATCGATTCGTCTCTTCAAGTCGCTATTTAGTGTCCATGTCTCACAACCATAGAGTAAGACAGGGATCACAAGCCACTTGAAGATCTGAGGAGGAGTGTTTATTAAGTATATGAAACTGTCTGAACATATGTCTCTCTCACCACAGGAGCCACAGTATATTAACACCACAGGCGACACACAGCCTCCCT
Organism: Chionoecetes opilio; assembly: GCA_016584305.1. Classification (NCBI taxonomy): domain Eukaryota; kingdom Metazoa; phylum Arthropoda; class Malacostraca; order Decapoda; family Majidae; genus Chionoecetes; species Chionoecetes opilio. Next base: position 181,715 of record JACEEZ010022325.1, on the reverse strand, counting down.
CACACACACACTCACTACACACATTTGACACAATCATGCCAGCAATACCCCGTGACAGTGTATGCCTGTATCAATGTACATTATGTGGTTTTGCGTCTAAATAAACTTGCCCGAACATATTACTTTGTTTTTTTTAATCATTCAATCAGTCTGTCTCCGGAGAGGCTTGATGTAACTGATCTGTTCTTGTCTTGCTGTAACTTTTTCTTGATCCAAAGTTTGATTTTGATACCATTATTTTTGTCTTAACTACCTCACACATTTGATACTACAGTCTATTTTATTTATTATGGTCAAAATGCAGTAAGGAAGCCACGCCCCCTGCCTCCCCTTCTATTCTACAGGGCAGCTGATTGGTGCATTCCTGGTATCATCACTACCAATCACAATATCTTCACTACTTAACAGCGGCGTGACCACTGGACAGAGCAATCTTCACTACAGAGGGTGACAAAATAAAACATCCCTTTGTAGTGAAGATTGCTCTGTCCAGTGGTCACGCCGCTGTTAAGTAGTGAAGATGCGAGGAATGCACCAATCAGCTGCCCCGTAGCATAGAAGGGGAGGCAGGGGGCGTGGCTTCCTGCATTTTGACCATAATAAAAAAAAATAGACTATACACTATATTTTTTAAAGCAATTATGTATGAATCACCACTCAAGAAGTTAACTCCTGGTTTTTTACTTCTAAATATAGGTAGCTATTCAAATATTGAAGTCCATAAGTCTTTTTTTACCTCCGCTAACGAAGTTGGAGGGGTTATGTTTTCACCCCGATCTGTCTGTCTGTTTGTTAGTGTACAGGATTTCTCAAAAAGTTACGAATAGATTTGGACCAAACTCTGTACACCAAGTCTATTTGGTATAAGGAAGAACTGATTTAATTTTGGATAAAATCTATTGACAACTGTTGCCATGGCAACCAATTGATGAAATATTCGGGCGGAGGTATGCGCTCTAATGAGTGCCCGCCCCCTAGTTTATAAATGTATTTAACCCCTTGAGGCCCAGAACGTAATTTCCATTGTAATTTGGGTACCATTAGACAATTTTTAGTGACTATAAGCAGTTTTATAGCTATGACCTGTTTAGTATCCTTGTCCACTAACTAATTTGGTATATTCAGTGACTTCGTTATTTTATGGCTCGACAAGACAATTTTATATAACAAAGGAAAGATCTGGGCCTGAAGGGGTTAAGAAAATATCTGTTAAATATCTAGACTCTCTCTTTGAAAACTGATCATCTATTATGCTATTAGCATTACTAGTAACAACTGTACATACACTAGAACAAAACATACAGTTCTCCTCTCACCTGTCCCCTGGCTGTGAATGACTCTGTAACACCTTAGAGGTCATCAGAGGTCATCTTGTACAGGCCAGTGTTGCATTTTGACCCCTAAAGGCCGGTTACCACTACAGCCACTCCAGCGGTGGTGATGGTGACGTCACTGTTGGGGGGTGAACGGCAGCGGCGGCCGTACAAGCGGACTGGTGGGAACCGGCCCTAAGACAACACCATTTCTTCACCGCCATCACTCCTTCATGCCACACACAAACTGTCATGGCAACAAAATAGTGATCAATAAATAACATGAAATATCTCAATGCTAATATAAATATCCAAGTAGAAATATCTCGGTGAAGCAATGTAAATGGTGGCGGGGAAAATGTTGGTATAGGAATAACCTGTTTAATATCCTTGTATTACATAGATATGACCTGTTTAAGGTGGTGGTGTGCACGGTAAACAACACTAAAGAATGAAGTATAAACAAAACCTAAACAAGACACACATGTATAGTTATGTATAAAAATAAATTTAAAAAAATAAAAATTCTTGGCCAGTCCTTTGTTCTGTAAATAAAATTTAAAGAAAATAAAAGCCGCTATGCCCCAGGTCCAAGCCAGCTGACAATGCTTCAACACCACCACCACCATGCATGTCATCACCATCACACTCTTCTTAAACTGCTAAGGAAAGGCACAACACTATAACACTTGACATATGAACACTACCCCACACCTATGAGAGGCCACTCCTGCCACCACACATGTAAACACTCTGTCCACCAACCACCCCCAAACCTATTGCCACAACTCCTGCCACCCACAACATGTAACACTCTGTCCACCACCACCACCACCCATTGCCACACTCCTGCCACCACACATGTAACACTCTGTCCACCACCAACACCACCATTGCACACTCTGCCACCACAACATGTAACACTCTGTCCACCACCACCACCACCCATTGCCCACACTCCTGCCACCACAAAATGTAACACTCTGTCCACCACCACCACCACCCATTGCCACACTCCTGCCACCACACATGTAACACTCTGTCCACCACCACCACCACCCATTGCCACACTCCTGCCACCACACATGTAACACTCTGTCCACCACCACCACCACCCATTGCCACACTCCTGCCACCACACATGTAACACTCTGTCCACCACCCCACACCACCTATTGCCACACTCCTGCCACCACACATGTAACACTCTGTCCACCACCACCCACCACCAATTGCCACACTCCTGCCACCACACATGTAACACTCTGTCCACCACCACCACCCCCCATTGCCACACTTCTGCCACCCACACATGTAACACTGTCCACCTCCCACCACCACCCCCACCCATTGCCACACTCCTGCCACCACACATGTAGCACACTGTCCACCACCACCACCACCCATTGCCCCCTCTCCTGCCACCACACATGTAAACACTCTGTCCACCACCACCACCATTGCCAACTCCTGCCACCACCCCATGTAACACACGGGCCACCACCACCACCACCCATTGCCACACTCCTATCACCATACATGCAACACTCTGTCCACCCCCCACCACCACCCATTGCCACACTCCTATCACCACACATGTAACACTCTGTCCACCACCACCACGCATTGCCACACTCCTGCCACCACACATGTAACACACTGTCCACCACCACCACCACCCATTGCCACACTCCTATCACCACACATGTAACACTCTGTCCACCACCACCACCCATTGCCACACTCCTGCCACCACACATGTAACACTCTGTCCACCACCACCACCACCCATTGCCACACTCCTACCACCACACATGTAACACACTGTCCACCACCCATTGCCACACTCCTACCACCACACATGTAACACTCTGTCCCCACCACCCCCACACACCATTGCCACACTCCTACCACCACACATGTAAACACTCTGTCCACCACCACCCCCCATTGCCACACTCCTACCACCACACATGTAACACACTGTCCACCACCCATTGCCACACTCCTACCACCACACTTGTCCACACAACACACCACCTCAAAAGTGGATCTTCATGTGTTGGGCAATATCACTCTTTGTCTTGAAACACTTCTTACAAACATCACATTTGAACTCCCTCAAACCACTGTGTCTCAAGGCGTGTGCGGTGAGGTTAAAGTTCTTAGTAAATCTTTTCCCACACTCCAGACAGTGATATTTCTTAACACCACTGTGTGTCAGGGTGTGTTGGGTGAGGGCAGACTTATCACTAAATCTTTTCCCACACTCTACACATTCATGATTTTTAACACCACTGTGTGTCAGGGCATGTTGGGTGAGGGCAGACTTGTGAGTAAATCTTTTCCCACACTCCAGACATTGGTGATTCTTAACACCACTGTGTATCAGGGCGTGTCTGGTGAGGTTAGACTTCTTAGTAAAAAATTTCCCACACTCCAGACATTGGTGATTCTTGACGCCACTGTGAGTACTCAGGTTGTACAAGTGCTTCATGTGAATCTTCACGTGGCTGGCAATATCCCTCTTTGTCTTGAAACACTTGCCACAAACATCACATTTGAACTCCTTCATATCAGTGTGTCTCAGGGCGTGTCTGGTGAGGTTAGACTTCTTAGTAAATCTTTGCCCACACTCCAGACATTGGTGATTCTTAACACCACTGTGTGTCAGGAAGTGTTGGGTGAGGTGAGACTTATCACTAAATTTTTTCCAACACTCTACACATACATGATCTTTAACACCACTGTGTGTCAAGGCGTGTCGGGTGAGGACAGACTTGTGAGTAAATCTTTTCCCACACTCCAGACATTGATGATTCTTGACACCACTGTGTGTCAGAGTGTGTTGGGTGAGGCTAGACTTCTGAGTAAATCTTTTCCCACACTCCAGACATTGATGATTCTTGACACCACTGTGTGTCAGGGTGTGTTTGTTGAGATGAGACTTAAAATTAAATTTTTTCCCACACTCCAGACATTCATGATCCTTGACGCCACTGTGTGTCAGGAAATGTCTTTCAAGCAGACTCTTAATTCTGAATGATTTACTACATTGTGAGCAACAAAACTGCCTCTCTCTTTCTTGGCCTGAGCTGCCTGCCTCCGGGTGATTCTTGCCATCCCTCCTGTGCCTCCCCACAGCTGAGGCAGACTGCTGCTGCTGCTCCCGGCCACTGGTGGTGCTGCTGCCTCCTGCCACAGCCTCCAGTGCAGCAATACTCGCGGCAGCACACATGGTGGCCAGTCCTGCAGGAAGCTTTAGGGATGCCGGTGCGAGATGCCTTAGTGTGCAGCAGAACACCCAGCTGGGACTGTGACCTCACCACCTGCAACAGTGGTCACAGTCAGCACACAGAGAGCCAGCTGGGACTGTGATCTCACCACCTGCAACAGTGGTCACAGTCAGGACACAGAAAGCCAGCTGGGAATGTGATCTCACCACCTGCAATAGTGGTCACAGTCAGGACACAGAGCCAGCTGGGACTGTAATCTCACCACCTGCAACAGTGGTCACAGTCAGGACACAGAGAGCCAGCTGGGATTGTGATCTCACCACCTGCAACAGTGGTCACAGTCAGGACAGAGAGCCAGCTGGGACTGTGACCTCACCACCTGCAACAGTGGTCACAGTCAGGACACAGAGAGCCAGCTGGGACTGTGACCTCGCCACCTGCAACAGTGGTCACAGTCAGAACACAGAGAGCCAGCTGGGACTGTGATCTCAGCACCTGCAACAGTAGTCAAACAAACAAATGAGGGAAGGAACTGGAACGGGCAGGAGTAAGATGGGGGCAGGATATTAGGACATGTTGGACAGTGAGAGGAGCTTGACAGGGTGAATAAAGAACAGACTGTGTACTTCCAAAGCAGACAATAGCTTCCATGATGGGTTAGGATGACTTTATCAAATAATGCACTCACTTTGTCAAATCTTATCACTAAATGTTTGGAGAGAGGGATACATCAGCTTAACCCCTTGAGGCCCAGAACATAATTTCCGTTGTAATTTGGCTACCATTAGACGATTTGTAGTGACTATAAGCAATATTTTATAGCTATGACCTGTCTAGTATCCTTGTCCACTAACTAATTTGGTATATTCAGTGACTTTTTGTAATTTTATGGCTAACAACAGACCATTTTATATAGCAAAAGAAAGATCTGGGCGTGAAGGGGTTAACCTCGCACTCAGTGACTGGTTGAAAGTACCAAAACACCGTCATGATAATATAAACAAACCTATCAATAAATACATAATACCCGCACATCAAAATCTATATTGAATAAGTTATCGTCAAAACACTTTTATTACTATTAGTACTTTAGTTAACTCATTGTCTTGTTGTTGTTGCTTTTTTGTCTGTATGCCTCCGGGTGATATTAAAATTATCATTATTATTATTATTATAACTAGGTATAGAGGTCTATAGCTATTATCAATTATTTGCTTTAGTACTTAAGTTCATTCCCTTGTCTGTATAGTATGTTGTTGTTTTTCTTGTATGTCTTCGGGTGAGCATACAATTATTATTATTATTATTATTATTATTATTATTATTATTATTATTACAGTAAAGCTCTTATAACTCTGCACTGTATAACTCGGAATTTGATACAGTAAAAGCCTTATAACTCGGCACGATAGGGGCTCTGGCCCTTGCCGAGTTATTCAATGTGCCGAGTTATGCAATGTCCTCTGATATGGTATAATTTTTTATTTTTTTTTTAAATAAAAAAGTACATTAAAAGCATAAAAACAACACTTACCAGTGAACGGTAAGTGAGTGTAAGCGAAGAGATGCAGTTACAGGGAGGTCCCGAAGATACGAGCAGTCAGGTTCCACCTGGCATACTCGTAAAGCGAAATCTCGTATAACGAAACACATAACTAATGATAAAATATAGGTTTGGTTCCAGGACCCCATCAATTATAAAAAAAAAAAAAAAAAACATGTTTTTCAAGCTAAAATAAACTATAGCAAACACAACAAACACACAGCGTCTATATTACCCACACTGTACTACCTATTCTGTAGAAAAAGCATTCTGAAAGTGAAAATAGCACACAAAATAACATAACTGCACATTAATTAAACATAAAACATGCATAACAAGCAAAAAAGACGTTGTAATGTAGGGGACGCCGCGTGATACAAGAGAAGGTAGTGTAGGGGTCCCAAGGTTGGGGCCGCACACCTGCTAATTACCCCTAAAGGTCAGGCCGCGCCATATGCTTAATTACCCTTCAGGTCACGCCTTGCTAGGGGTGACCTGACTGCAGTCCCAAGGTTGGGGCCGCACACCTGCTAATTACCCCTAAATGTCAGGCCGCGCCATAGGCTTAATTACCCTTCAGGTCATGGCTTGCTAGGGGTGACCTCACTGGGGTCAACCAAATCCCCCTTTGTCCAGCCTGGGAGTGGTAGGGCGCGCATTTTTAGCTTGATAATTTTACTCACCCCAGTTTGAATGTCGTATCATTGGATTTTCAATCTCGTATATTGAAAATAGACCCTAATTTACACATCTCGTATCATCGGATTCTCGTATACCGAATGCTCGTATAACAGGACCTCCCTGTATAACATCAATATGCCGAGATACATTATTTTTTGCCGACTTTCTGTTTACATGTTCACACAAGAGGTTGTGAGGGCATGATATGCCGAGTGAAAACCATGAGATGCAGTTTAGGTGAGGCGGTAGCAGAGTGGTTAGCGTCACCGGGTGGCGTTCTCGAAGACCCGAGTTCGATCTCGAGTGAGACACATAAATCCACTTGAAATCTTTCTGCACCGTCGAGTGGCCTAAGAACACCCACATGCCCTGTCCATTAACTCTACCATCGACTGTGAGTGCATGGGAGGACACAGGGGGCGGCATGAGCCTCTAATCACAGGCGTCAGTCCAGGGCCAGATTAAGGGGGGGGGGCTACCGGGGCTCTAGCCCCAGGTCCCCCACCAAAAGGGCCCCCACCATATGTATATTAGCTTTAAGCAGTAATATTAAAAACATTGGCAATTTACAAAACCGAAACATATTTGCCTGTCTCTGTTTCATCCTTTATCTCTGAATACCAGTCTATGCATTAATAGTTCTTTGCCAAACATAGGCCTCAAAATACCCACAAAAGTGCTTAATTTTCGTGCGAATATAGGGCCAAAAAAAAAAAAAAAAAAACACTTTGTCTTTGCCATGCCGAGTTATATCAAATTCCGAGTTATACAGTGCCGAGTTATAAGGCTTTTACTGTATAACTCGGCAAGGCATACAGTTTTTTTTTTTTTTTTTTTTTACATTTATGCCTATAGCGCATGTAGGCAGAGCTCCAGGGGTGGGATGGTAAGCCCTGGAGGCTCACTTGAGGGGTGTGATGGTTGGTTGGCCCTCGCCCGTGGTGGCGCAGGCAGGATTGTTATAGTGACGCCTGTAATTAGAGGCTCATGCCGCCCCCGTGTCCTCCCATGCACTCGCAGTCGAAGGTAGAGTTATTGGACAGGGCACATGGGTGTTCTTAGGCCACTCGACGGTGCAGGAAGATTACAAGTGGATTTATGGGTTTCACTCGGGATCGAACTCGGGTCTTCGAGAACGCCACTCGGTGACGCTAACCACTGCTACCGCCTCCCCTAAACTGCATCTCTTGGTTTTCACTCGGCCTATCATGCCCTCACAACCTCTTGTGTGAACATGTAAACAGAAAGTCGGCAAAAAATAATGTATCTCGGCATATTGATGTTATAACTGCATCTCTTTGCTTACACTCGGCATATCCTCAGTCGCATAAAGTCGTGTTTTTGTCCTTTTGACCCTTTCCTGCAGTATCAGGCTCTTCAATTTTATTTCCTTCCTGCTGGAGGCACCCTTGCGTGATGGAGCCGACATCTTGAAATACAGTACTGTATGATATAATCCCAAAACACATAAAATAGGTGGCAAAGTAAAGCAAAGGTCGGGAACCAGCGTGTAGGCTGTCAGCTGCTGAGTCCTGTTTATGCGTGGCCACCGAGAGACAAGGCCTGATGCATCGCCCATGACGTCACACCATCTAGTGCTCACCGCTCCGCTCCCCGTACAAGTTTACCTACCTAATATAATGTTTATCAGTTTAAAAGATATACTGTTATCTTCGGAAATGTTTGTTCTATAATATTATCAAATAAAAAATCATAAACACACAAAAGAAATGCCATTATGAGACTTTCAAGAATATGCATTAACTTAAACTTTGCCATTTAATATTTTGCTCAAAAACTTTTTACATGGAGAAAATCAATAGAAGCGGAATTTAATTAGCTTTCCATTGATATATTTCGTTTAGTCATAAATGAATTAGCAGCATGCATAAATCAGCATTAACTAAATATTAAAAATCATGAAATCTTGTAATTTCCTACCTAATATATGCTTATCAGTATAAAAGATATACTGTTATCTTTGGAAATGTTTGTTCTATAATATTATCAAATAAAAAACCGTAAAACACACTAAAGAAATGCCATTATGAGACTTTCAAGCAATATGCACTAACTTAAATTCTTCGCCTTTTAATATTTTGCGAGAAAACTTTTTACATGGAGAATATTAATAGAAGCGGAATCGCATTAGCTTTCCATTGCTATATTTTGTTTTCTGATAAATGAATCAGAACCATGCATAAATTAGCGTTAACTAAATAAATAACCTCATCAATCGGGAAAAATTACCCAATTTCATGATGTTATTTATTTAGTTAATGCTAATTTATGCATGCTGCTAATTCATTTATCAGAAAAGGAAATATATCAATGGAGAGCTAATTAAATTCTGCTTCTATTGATATTCTCCATGTAAAAAGTTTTCTCGCAAAATATTAAATGGCGAAGTTTAATTTAAGTTCGTGCATATTTCTTGAAAGTCTCATAATGGCATTTCTTTAGTGTGTTTTACGGTTTTTTATTTGATAATATTATAGAACAAACATTTCCGAAGATAACAGTATATCTTTTATACTGATAAACATTATATTAGGTAGGTAAACTTGTACGGGGAGCGGAGCGGGTGGGCACTACATGGTGTGACGTCACGGACGATGCATCAGGCCTTGTCTCTCGGTGGCCACGGTTTATGTCGTCCAAGCACCGTCTTGGATACGAATTCCATTTTTTGTCGAAATTGAAAGAGGATTGGTTTCTGCTTCAAAAACACAACAAGCTTGGTAGGAGCCGAAATAATAACACTGGTCGACAAAAAAAAATCGAAGATATGGTTCTGGACTAAATGAAGCTGATTATAAAATTATAGGTAAATCGACCCTGCTGAACTCGAATCTGTTGTTCAATTAACTCTATCACGTCCAGTTTTTGAGAACCAGACGCAATTCATGAAAAAATATGGGTAAAATCAGCAGAAATAGGTTTAACCAATGTTTTCATTTTAAACTCTTAATCTTTTCTTTTCTCAAGCCTATTTAGGGCAGTGCAGTGTTTTTGAGTCAGTGTGGTTTGTGCAGTGAGCAGGGGAGGGTGTGCGCGCTGCGTATTGGCGAGGGGTTAGCAGGCTGTGTAGTACATTTTTACCTACTGATCGTACAGCTATTGACATATGTTTAAACATTTTATTTTTCTTTGCAGATATGATGTGTTTGATTCAGTGGAGTCCTAATTTTAGTTGGTTTACCGTATATAGTACCTTGTACCAGGCTGTGATGGAGCGCCGTAACTGTGTGAATGCATCGGACAGTTTTTGTTACATATGTGGAATTTTTACCCCTGACAGTCTGAAGAAACCTCTTACAAAGAATGTTAAAGCAGCTTATCTGCATTACTTCAAGTGCCATATAGGTGATCAAGATAAGAAGTGGGCCCCTCACGTAGCATGCAACCCCTGTGGTGAACCACTTGAATGAATGGATGCGTGGCAAACGGCCATCAGGCATGGCATTCGGCATCCCAATGGTTTGGCGTGAACAAAAGGATCACAGTACGGACTGCTACTTTCTGCCTCACTAACATCAAAGGATATTCAGTAAAAACGCGAGCTAAAATCAGGTATCCTGACGTACCTTCTGCCATCAGGCCTGTGCCACATGGTCCTGATCTCCCAGTTCCAAATGTTCCAATTGCAAGTGCTATAAGTGAATCAGATTCGAACGAGGAGGATAATCCCATGGATACAGACTTTCAAGAAATGGCAGACAACAGAGAGCCCAAATTCATCGGTCAGGAAATGCTACATGACCTTGCTAGGGACCTAGATCTACCCAAGGAGAAAATTGAAGTCCTTGGATCTCGTCTCAAGGAATGGAATTTGCTACAAGAAGTTCTCATCACCACGTTTCGTCGTAGACATAAAGAACTTTCAAGCTTCTTCAAGATGGAACACAAGCTCTGTTACTGCTTTGATGTTGACACACTCATGGAACAACTTTGTGAGTCTCACACTTATGATAAGAGTGAGTGGCGGCTGTTCATAGATTAAAAAAAAAACACGCTAAAGGCCGTTCTTCTGCATAAAGGAAATAAGCTTCCGAGTGTTCCAATTGCGCATGGCCATGAAATGAGTGAAACTTATGAAACTATGAAGACTGTTATCTGCTGTTAAATATGAAGAACATCAGTGGAATCTGTGTGGGGACCTGAAGGTAATCTCCTTGCTTCTAGGACTCCAGTTAGGTTACACTAAGCACATGTGTTTTCTTTGTTTGTGGGACTCTAGAGCGGACAGCAAACATTACAAACAAAAGGAATGGCTAGCACGACGAAAGACTCACCTGGCAGGTTCAACTGTATGTACAAACCTCTTGTTGACAGTGAAAAAGGTGTATATATAAATTCAAAATTTACTGTGATTTGGCATATTTTCGGATATTTCCAAGATGTGGCACATTTTCGGATATATTTGGAACATAATTTAAGTATATTTTTTGCCAGATATGTACATTAGGTCCTAATAAAGCCGCAGGCACCACCAGAATTTCATTACGAGTAATATATATTAACGTAGGGGGATTGTTTTGATTAATTATATAATTATATATACGTATATAATTATAATAGCTATTAAATTTAAAATGCCGATATTTCAAAAACTATACGTGCTAGAGAAAAAGCAATGCCAATTTTTAAATCAGCAGCAAAAATGCTTTCCAACCCACACACAATGAACTCAGAACCATTTTTGGTGTCAACCAGTGTAATCAATGCAAAACATTGCAAACAATATCACAAAGTAGTACAACACACATTTCAGCAAGTGTTATTGGATTGGGATTCGTAATCCAAGACGGTGCTTGGACGACAAAAACACTGCGCAGCCTACGCACTGGTTCCTGACCTTTGCTTTACTTTGCCACCTATTTTACGTGTTTTGGGATTACATCATACAGTACTGCATATCAAGATGTCAGCTCCATCACGCAAGGGTGTCTCCAGCAGGAAGGGAATGAAATGGAAGAGCCTGAGGCCCTGAGCCTGCAGGAAAAGGTGAAAGTGCTGGCAAGGATGGGTGCAGGTGCATCCATGCGTGCTATTTGTGCTGAGTTTGATATCAAATCCAGCACATTCTACCCGTTCACTGGTAAGTGTAGTTTTTATGCTTTTACAGGACAGTATTTTTTTTTTTTTTTTTTTTTTTACCCATATCAGAGGAGGACATTGCATAACTCGGCACATTGAATAACTCGGCAAGGGCCAGAGCCCCTATCGTGCCGAGTTATAAGGCTTTTACTGTACTACTATTGGGGCGCCGAGATACCAACATAGACACGGCTCACAATCACGGGTTTGACACTAATAAATAACACTCAAGCTTGACGCCACCTGAAGGGGTTACAGGGAGTTTCGTACACAAGCTGTTTTGTACCCAGGTTTTGTTAGTTGTTTCGTACACTGATTTTGAGTTTTTTCGTACATACCTGGTGTCAATTGGTAACTAGTAATCAAGTTCTACTCTGAGCTGAGTGTACGAAACGACTATGGTTTCATATAGACTACGAAACAACTCTTTGGTGTACGAATCTACTGGTGTACGAAATAACTTATGTACGAACTGACTGCACCCCCCTGAAGGTTGCGGTCAGTAAAGCAGAGACATAAGAACATAAGAACATAGGGAAGCTACAAGAGGCTGGGAGACCTACACGTGGTAGTTCCTGTTACATAACACGACCTACATCCACCTTTCATCCACATCCATGAATTTATCCAGCCTTCTTTTAAAGACCCCAATAGACTCCGCATTGACCACCTGACGACTGAGTCTATTCCAATCATTCACCACCCTATTTGTGAACCAGTTTCTCCCTACTTCCTTTTTAAATCTAAGCTTTTTCTGCTTGAATCCGTTACTTCCTGTTCTACCCTGCTTACTAGCCGTAAGAACTTTTCCTACATCGCCTTTATTGTATTCAATATAATGTACAGGGAGGTCCCGTTATACGAGCATTCGGTATACGAGAATCCGATGATACGAGATGTGTAAATTAGGGTCTATTTTCAAAATACGAGATCGAAAATCCAATGATACGACATTCAAACTGGGGTGAGTAAAATTATCAAGTTCAAAATGCACGCCCTACCACTCCTGGGCTGGACAAAGGGGGATTTGGTTGACCCCAGTGAGGTCACCCCTAGCAAGCCGTGACCTGAAGGGTAATTAAGCATATGGCGTGGCCTGACATTTAGGGGTAATTAGCAGGTGTGGGACCCCAACCTTGGGACCGCAGTCAGGTCACCCCTAGCAAGGCGTGACCTGAAGGGTAATTAAGCATATGGCACGGCCTGACCTTTAGGGGTAATTAGCAGGTGTGCGGCCCCAACCTTGGGACCCCTACACTACCTTCTCTTGTATCACGCGGCGTCCCCTACATTACAACGTCTTTTTTGCTTGCTATGCATGTTTTATATTTAATTAATGTGCAGTTATGTTATTTTGTGTGCTATTTTCTCTCTCAGAATGCTTTTTCTACAGAATAGGTAGTACAGTGTGGGTAATATAGACGCTGTGTGTTTGTTGTGTTTGCTATAGTTTATTTTAGCTTGAAAAATATGTCTTTTTATTTTATTTTATTTATTTATTTATTTATTTATTTATTTATTTTTTTTTTTTAATTGATGGGGTCTTGGAACCAAACCTATATTTTACCATTAGTTATGTGTTTCGTTATACGTGATTTCGCTTTACGAGTATGCCAGGTGGAACCTAACTGCTCGTATCTTTGGGACCTCCCTGTAATATGCGTCGCAACCACATAGTTTGTGAGTTAGGGGTGTTGTAAAAATTCCCTTGATCAAGGAAAATGGATTGGATTTCTCCTGAGTCGAGAGACGTGTGAACCTGACGATTCCCACCAACAGAATGATGACCGGAGTGTCTAGACCCCCCCCCCCCCACCCCGCTAAGAAGTTAGGTACAACTTTGTTAGGTTACCGAGGGGGGGGCTAGGGGGGCTGTTAAGAGGTTAGGTTAGATTACCGAGGGGTCGAGGTCCCCTTAAGGAGGTTAGGTTAGATTTGCTGAGGCGGAGGTTAGGTTAGATTATAATTTTATTGGGGGCAAGCGGTGACGTCACAGGGTGAACACCGAGAGTACTTTCCGCTACCTAGACATCATGACGGCGCAAATAGCGGCGTAAATGAATGAACAAACCTTCCAATAAATCAAGAAACATAAAACCTAATACATCTAAGCTTAGGGGATAGATGGAAAAAAAATTGAATAAAAAAAATACATACATAAGGGTTACGCCAAGCCCGAACTTAGGACCGTGAAATAAGCATGATAACATATTTAAAAAATATTACAAACATATAGGTCTAATTATCTAACACAAGTATTGCCTCAAACCCAGGAATTTTTTTTTTTTTTTTTTTTTTGCGGAGAAATTGTGTTGCCTTGACACAACACGACTAAGAGCCTTCCTCTCAATAGCCTCATAACGCGCCTCACTAAGTACATTGTCGATGTGGAAATGTTAGATATAAATCTGACAAACAAGAAAAGCCTAATAAAACTGGAATTGGCGGGAGAATTATCAAAATAAACAGACTATATAGGTGGCGCCACCAGTGCCATATTTCTTCTAATTTTTATAGTTTCTTAATAACGCATTCATTATAAATCATGGTAGATATATCAAATTTCATAATATGAAATGCCGATTCTAAAACTGTAATCAGATCCATGATTGAACCAGTAATAAGTTTTTTTTTAATATATTTATGGGGGCAGAGCCTAAAGCGGCTATCACACGGTGCGTTTCATTGGACTGTTTCGTCGAACTTGCCATTTAGTCGGACTGTTTGGTCGAACTTCGAGGGTCATTTCACCGAACTTGTTCGATGAAATGGTTTTGTGAAATTATACAAAATGTTGCACATTTCGTCGAACATACTCTAGGGTCAAAATAAGTCTATACTTTTTCTGTAAGTTATAAATGGTGTTAGCAATTATTAAGCATTGAAATGAACACCATCATATAATACATTACAGGAAAATTAATACAGATCAGTCTATATTATATATGTGAAACATTTTCGGAAATATGAAGCTGATTTGATGTGTTTACAATTTGCGGTAGAATGATTACTAGTAGAATATGAGATCTGAGAAGTATAACGGGGAGAGAATAGAAATTATGCGTGTGGTTTTCACTGAAATGGGATGTGAAATGAATGAGGTGGTTGAAAGGACAGGAAGAGAATGGATGTTATTGCTGCTGGGACTGTGTGATGACTGGTGAGACAAGGGGACGGATGATTGAGACAGGGAAAGAGTTTGGAAAGAATGTGGTGTATGAGAAATAGACAATAGCATGCTTGCATGTATTTTTTTTTTTTTTTTCAGTTTCCCTTTTGAGTTTTTTTTTTTTCTACAGGAGTATCCGGTTCAAAGGCCTGGCCTATGAAGAAAAGGCCACCTGTAATATCAAGATCCGGTAAAATGGACGAAGACTGCGCGGTCCTTTTCTGAGACACTGACTACATTTGGTATTATTTAACACTAGGACCGAAACTCCCTACACAACTGGGCGTGTGGTTTCTGTATACCTTAATTATTGGATTCTAGGAAACATTCTCTCTATGAGCTTCCGTCACAAATAATTACTTTTGGAGATAAAACCATGCTATTCATAGGGAGGCGAGACAATTGTGTTTACGTCCGCCTCACTCTTCTTCCTCTTGTGACCTGCATCGCCTCTGTTCTTCCCTTGCTGCGGACACTTTTTAATGAGGATTTGGCTTTAGTTAGGAGGTTAAAGCGTGGGATTAGGTTAGGTTAGGTTAGGTTAGATTAGTGAGTCAAAAGTTGGGGTTAGATTAGTTTAATTTTCATATCTCATATACACTCCTTCCTATTAAGTACGTCTTATATCTCCGAAAGTAGTGATTTGCGACGGAAGTTCGTAAAGAAAATGTTTTTTAGAATCTATTAAGGTGAACAGAAACCACACTCCCAATTGTGTAGGTAATTTCGGTCCTAGTGTAAACATTTACCCTACATTTACCTGGACAAATATTGGTGCTTCTTCAGATGGAGATTTTTTTATTTTCCAGAAACCTGTGGCGGGCGGGCCCACCCGCCACAGGTTTCGGTGGCCACAGGTGACAGTGGTGGGCGTGCCGGGCCGCCCGCCCGCCTGCCCGCCACTCAATTTTGGGCTCTGCCAATCCCTGCTGGGATGAAATTATTACCCTAACCTAACTACTACACTCCGTAGTGTAGTAGTTAGCACGCTCGGCTCACAATCGAGAAGTCCCGGGTTCGATCCCCGGGCGGAACGAAGACAGATGGGTGGTCTTTCTTAAAACCCGAGCACCTGTCCACCCAGCAGTGAATGGGTACCGGGTGTTAGCCGGGGGTTTGTGACCCTCCTCCCAGGGTGGTTGCTTCAGCCAACACTAACCTGCAGGGGTAGATCACTATGGCTCTGAGGAATTGTATATCCTCTAAACCAGTGGTTCTCAAACTTTTTGGCATCGTTACCCCCAGCAGTACTGTGATAGATCACCATTACCCCTACCCCATTCCTCTTCAGTTGTGTGAAGTTAAAGGAAAGAAAAATATTGGAATGCTTAATTTTGATGCATTTTATATGTAAGAAATTAATTATACTTAAGAAATACAGAATCTAGACATTATTCCTTTGAAAAAAACATATAAATAAAGCATTGTTCTTTTTATTACAAATTGGAAATGAAGAATTATTTCTTTGGTAATTAATAGAAAATAGAAATTATTGCTGCATTATTATTGTGAAACATGGTATTGTTTGTCCTTTAATAAAATATCAATGCGAGGGTCAGTAGAGGAAAGTGCACACCGCATATCAGCATCTGCGTCTTCCAGCTGGTTCCTGGCTTTGGTTTTAATACAAACTAAAGCCGAGAAACCAGCCTCGCAACAGTAAGTTGTGGCAAAAGGGATGAGTACATTAAGAGCTCTCTGTGAGAGAATGGGATATTCCTTCTCCAGTTTGGCCCAAAGTGTAGTCAACTCTTCATTCTGATAATGATAATCCACTTCCAGGGTTTCATCCTCTCTAAATGCAAGACATTATAGCATTGCTGCTGTGTCACTGTCCTCGATCGCCTCTTCATCAACAGTTAATGGTTTAGTTTTCCAAGCTTTCTTGCCTTGCCTATCAAGGTCAGGAAAGTAACTGCTGATTGTCTCAATCATAAGACTAAGATGCTATTCAATAAGATCAACAGATAAACACATTCTTCTCCGATACTGGTTAGTAGTGCTGTCAGTTCTGAAAAGATTGTCATGTCACCAGCCTGAACACGACGCTGATAAAGCTGAATTTTTCTCTGAAAAGCAGCAGTTTTATCTTGGGTGCCTAAAACATTTACATTATTTCCCTGAAGTGATAAGTTCAGGGAGTTTACACCTCCAAACAGTGGCGTAGCTAGGTACTTATCATTGGGTGGGCACCTGGGAGGGCACAGCCGACTATGGGTGGGCACTAGATGAGCTGAACAAGCCCATAAAGCTGGGGAGTTTGGTGGGGACTGGGGACTTACTTTCACTTACAGTGCCAAGACCCCCCCCTGCATATTTTGCATTCTGACCAATATCAAGAATTTATCTGATGTCGTATGGACTATGGAAGGTTATTAGATTTTATTCTAGGAGTGTGTGTTGAGTACTGTAGGGTATCATCCAGTTGCTGATGGAGAACGAAATAAAGCAGTCATGACAAAAAATAAAATACATATATTACCACTTATACAAAATAGAAATAACATAATTGATACTGAAAATAAAGAAAAATGCAGAAGTTTTAAAGCAGCAGGCAAATAAAATAAAATATTCCACTGAGAAAGTGAGAATACCTCACTTAAGCAGAATGCTTCTGTTCTTGTGGTTCTCAGCAAACTTATCAACAAATTCTTCTAAATCAAGGCTTTTAACTCGCCTGCTTTCAATTGACAACACAGCAAGATTACCTAATCTATCATTGCCCATTGTATTTCTCAGTGTAGTTTTGATTAATTTCAGAGCAGAGAAGCTTCTCTCTGCTAAAGCTGATGACACAGGTAATACTACAGAAATTTTGGCCAGTCTGTAGAACTCAGGAAATGCCTCTTCATATGGACCAAGAATTCTCACTAAATCTAACAGTGATTTGGGCTTTTCATTGTCACTTACTGCAGGCAGGTGCCGGCCCGCCGGGAGACAGGGACAGGACGCCTAGCAACATTACCGGGCGCGTGCTGGAATTGTCTGGCTACTCACACACACTCAGGGCCCCTGAGTGTGTGTGAGTCCTAGGCCTTCCCCCTGAGTCAAGGGGAAGGCCGAGAAAAACACAGGGGTCCTTTTTTTGCCGTATACTCACGTAGCCAGTAATTACAAGTTCGAGGTCACTATAGGCAGCGGCAGGACGAACGGGGAACGCGTCACCACAGTTTACCTCACTCGGCTCGCTGTCACTGTTTACTGTTCTCTACCTTAACACAGACCACAATACAGTGCACTGTCTCTTACCAGTCACTAACTCGAGGGAGAAGCACCGGGGGCTGACAGTGGCGAGGCAGCAGGTACAGACACGCTGAAACGAGGAATGGCGGCGCGCGGGGTGCCAGCTTATCTCGTGGCGGTGGTGTGTCCCCGTCGTGAGTCGGTCAGCCGTTCCCCTCGGTGTATCTCCCTCTCACACCGCCACAGGCGTGCGGCGTGCCACCTCGTTCAAATAACTCCCCTCACATCTCGAGACATTCTCGCCCTTGTAACAGTACATTATTAGAAAATGTAAACTAGAAAATATTGGTTTATATTTAACATTCAGTACCTGAAAGTGAAAGATGATACGAATCAGGGCCGGGTGGGACGTGACTCACGTGAGAGCCGGGGTGGTCGCTGCCGTAGCAGCCGTACAAGGCCACTAATGAGCAGTCACTTACTTTGTGTTGTTATGTCGTTCCAGAGAACACGTATAAGACACGTACAAGAGGGAGACACATACCAATTAAGTACCAACACAAGGCATTATAGAAAATTTGTAAGGGTAACTGGTGTAATTTAGTTATGTTCGTTGGTGTTAAAAGTGATCAATAGAAAGTATATGAATTTAACTCACTCAGAGGCATGTTTCTTTCTTTCAAGCAGAGGAAAAATATTTATTGTATTTGAGGTCGAGGGTAAGTCATCAGTAGAAATTATTCATAATACTCCATGCATGCTCCCTCAGTCCTACCTAGTGGAACACGGTTGCCACACCACACGGCAGCCGTGGCCAGTGGCTGGGCACCTGGGGGGGCACCGGCTTCTCGTGGGTGGGCACGTGCCCACCCACGCCCCCCATAGCTACGCCACTGCCTCCAAAGAATTCTGCAAGGTAGGCAACTTGCAACATGAACTCTTCACTCTTCATTTTCTCAAGTAGATTTACTTCTTTGGCAGTTTTTTTCCTCACGAGGAAAGTAGCTATTTCCTCTTTTAACTTAAGCAAGTGATGCAAATCCTTACCCGAGATAACCACCTCACTTTAGTGTGAAATAAAAGCACATTGTAGCTTGCTCCCATTTCTTGACATAAAGTTTTGAATATTCTTGAGTTCACAGCAGTCCTCTGATAGGGTTAACTATTTTCACTACATCTGACAAAACATCTGCAAGGTCATTAGTAGGGTGTCCCAAAATGCAAAAGTTTTGAAATGTTGCACGCTCGTGTGTTATTCCGGTTCTCTCATAGTAAAACAGTATTGCGTTGAAATCTTGGGCGAATTGAGTAATATTTAGGGGTCCCGACAAAGTGAACATTTAGGTGACGTGATTCGAATTTCAGGATTTTTCTAAATTTCCACTTTTTTTCTCCCTCAGGTTACATGGCATGGCAACAAGAGCCGCTAGTAATCTTTGGCTGATCGACAAGGCTCCAATCGATGAAATCACCGGAGCCCGGCTACCATCGAAGGAGCAGGTCCTCCTCCGCTACTACCACCACCACCAGGAGATGGGGAAGACGGCGAGCGGGAGCAGGAAGGCGGTGGTGGAGGAGGTTCTCCCCTTCTGGTCGCGCGCCGGGATTCCGACAACTACAGTAATACACGCCGGCACGAAGCTGTCAAAGCTGGTAAAGGCGTACAATGACCTCAAGAAGAACAAAAACAAAGACAGGCCGAAACATCGTATGGATGAGGAGATTTTCAAAGGAGACCTCCAAGAAATCTTCAACCTCGCACACTCCTCCTCTCTCCAACGGGCAGACGTGAAGGACGAGGACGAGGAGTTCCTACGGAGTCAGAGAGAAGACAGAGGGGAATCATCCATGGCTGGAATTGACCTCGTGACAGCGAAGAAGGTGGAGAAGCAGGTCGAGCGCGGAACTCGACTCAAGCGGCTCCGGGAACGTGAAGACAGCGACATTGCCAGGCTGACTGAAAGTGCGGAAATCCCAAGCCAAAGCAGTAGCAGCAGCAGTAGTCCTGTGTCGACGACGTCATCACCGGCTCGTGGATCCCGAAGCCAGAGGAAAAAACTCAAACAGTCGCCATCGATCTCCGTGAAGGATCTTAACCTCATTTCAACTTGGGATCGAGAGAAGTTGTCGGTGCGGCAAGCAACGTCAACGTTCGCAGCTACCGCTCAAGTTCTTGGAATGGACATTGGGAGTATGGCGGTCTCAAAGAGCACGGTCCATCGAGCACGAATTGCGGGGAGAGAGCAAGCAAGCAAGAAGATCGTGGAACTGCGGAACCAGGAGATACCTGAGAGGTTGGTCCTGCATTGGGACGGAAAACTCCTCCCGTCCCTCTCTGGCGATACGGAGGACCGCATCGCCGTCCTCCTCACAGGGGAAGATGACGCCGAGTTCCTTCTTGGGGTCCCGGCAAGCTCGGATTCGACTGGCAGAAACGTGGCTGCAGTGGTCTTGAAGGAGGTGGACGAAGCGGGCGTCAGGGACAAGATCATCGCCTTCTGTTTCGACACCACGGCTTCGAACACTGGCATGGTGCAAGGTGCTTGCATTCGGATTGAGCAAGAACTCGGACGAAGCTTGATTTGGTTGGCCTGCCGCCATCATGTCCACGAGGTGATCCTCAAGGATGTCTTCGAAGCCAGCCTCGGCTCTTCCTCTGGTCCTGACATTGGAATCTTCAAACGACTCCGTGATCGATGGTCCTTCGTGGATTCCTCGCAGAGAGAGACGGTGGAAACATCGGAGGACCTCGTAGAGTTCTCCGCCACCAATGACACTGCCAGCAAGCTGAAGGACGACGCATTGGCCTTCCTGAAGGAGGCTCTGATGTCGAAGAACCATCCCAGGGAGGACTATGAAGAACTTCTCCGTCTCTCCTACCTGTTCCTCGGTGGTGAAGGTCCAGCCAAACCATTCCGCCGTCCTGGAGCTCTCCATCAAGTCCGGTGGATGGCCAAGGCCATCTACTGCCTCAAGCTTCAGATGCTGAAATCCCAGCTGTCGCTGACTGGTCGAGAGAAGGCCGGAGTGGAACGAGTGGCCCTCTTCGTTGCTCTGGTGTACTGCAAGCAATGGCATGAGGCACCGATCTCTGTGAAAGCTCCGTTGAACGACGTGCTCTTCCTCGAGATCCTCCAAGACATACCCTGACCAAACCGTTGCCAAGGCAGCAGAATAAGCCCTGCGACGCTACACTGCGATATGTGTAGGAGTCTAAATGATTATTTTTTAAGTGTTTTTACGGAGGAGGATACACAGACGATACCTGATAGTGAACAGATGTTCAAAGGAAGCGATGAGGAGAAACTCAAAGATATTGTGATAACTAGGGAAATGGTGGAGGAGGGTATAGAAAAAATGAAAAAATTTAAATCGCCAGGACCAGATGAAGTGTATCCCAGGGTATTAAAGGAATGCAAGGAGGTTGTTAGTGAGTCGTTAGTGCACATTTTTAGGAAATCGGTTGAGATAGGCGATGTGCCATTATTGTGGAGGAAAGGAAATGTTGTTCACATATTTAAGAAGGGAGACAGAGGACTAAAGTCAAATTATCGACCCGTAAGTCTAACATCAGTGGTGGGTAAATTATTGGAATCTATTATTGTAAAAAACATTAGAGAGCACTTAGATAAACATAGTTTGATCAATGATTCACAACATGGATTCCCCAAGGCTAGGTCATGTCTCACCAATTTATTGAGTTTTTATAGGAAAGTTTATGAGACGGCAGATAATGATAAGGATTATGATATAATATATCTGGACTTTAGTAAGGCATTTGACAAAGTACCACACGAGCGACTCTTAAATAAGGTTTCTTAAATAAGGCTCATGGTATAGATGGGAAGGTTCTTCATTGGATCAGAGCTTGGCTAAGTAATAGGCAACAAAGGGTTACAATTAATGGTTCCAAATCTGAATGGGGACTGGTGACAAGTGGAGTTCCACAAGCAGGGATGTCAACAAGAAAAGAAAAAAAACTCTGAAATAAAATAATAGGGCGACCAGCTCATCTGAGTGCAGGGAGGCTGACCGACCGTAGCGAGGGAACCTCCCAGCTGGGGGTTCGGGGGGCGCTGTAAGCCCCCCGGGATTTTTTGTAAATTTCATGCTCTGAGAGAGCTTCTGAGAGGTCCTTGGTTATATCTATAATAATTTCGGGTCTCAATTTTGTCTGTTTTTGTGTCCACAATTTGTGTATATGTATATATCTCTGGCCATACTATATTGAGTACAGGAGAACCTCGTTTATCCGGCACCCTCGGGGGGGAGCGCATGCCGGATAACTCATTTTGCCATTGTTTTGAGAGTTACTCTTATGGCATCGCCCAAAATCCCAATAAATACTGTGGTTTCTGGAGGTTGTTGTTGTTGTTGTTTTAGGGCTGCGAGGATCCCTCGGGGCACACTATGAGCTCTGGTGATGTCCTATGATGCTATCACAGGCGCGGTAGTTGACCTGTCTTCCTCAGGAAGGCACAGGTGAGGCGGATGACGGCGTGTTGCCGAGAGGGGGGAACGCCAGCCGCCGCCAGCAGGGTGGGCAGGTCAAAGGTAGTGACGTTCAGGGCGAGGAGTTGAGACTGTAGCACTACACGGTGTGAGTGGAAGTGCGGACACTGCAGCAGAAAGTGTTCAATAGTCTCCGGAAAATTCATGCACCAAGGGCAGTGGGGGTCAGGGGACAGACGGAGGCGATGCAGGTGAGCTGTGAGTGTCGTGTGCCCCAGGCGGAGGCGGGTGAGAGTGACATCCAGGACGCGGGACTTTTTCCGTATCCACGGCTGGGAGGAAGTCACTGCAGTATTGGCCCATGGAGGTGATGCGGAGGGCATCGCCGAGAGTGTTATTCCAGGTGGAGCGGCAGACCCGGGAGATCAGGCATTTGGCCGCGGAGAGCGGCAGAGGGAAGGGTGTTGTGTTTACATCTGTTAAGGCCATCCTGGCAGCAGAATCAGCCACCTCGTTGCCTGGGATACCAGCGTGGGAGGGAACCCACTGGAAGGCGATCTCCCACCCCTCGTTGGTAAGGTGAAGGGCCCTCTGGATTGTGTGGACGAGGGACGTAGAGGATCGTGGATGACGGGAGAGGAGGTGAAGTGAGGAGAGGGAGTCTGTGTAGACCACAGCCTTGCCCAACTAAATTTTTGCCGATTTTCTCAGTTTTTGAAATAATTATACTTAATTAATGCCTGGGTCGATTAGTGCCGTTGTTTTGAGGCTGCCGTTGTTTTAAATGCCGGTTAAATGAGGTTCTCCTGTATATACCCTCTGGCCAATCTGGCTTGCCTCCTGCTGTGGCATCCCTGCATTGAACTCTCCAGGCCTGGAGCCTGCAAACTTGACACAGTGAGGGCAGTATGCCAATCGATACTAGACCCCTGGATCACCAGAGCTATCTCACCTGGCTGTGGCTGCTGTAATCCACCCCCAACATACTGGCTGTGGGCTGCTGTATTCCACCCCCAACATACTGCCTCCTGAGCAAACTTGTAGCAGTGGAGTCAGGAGATATCGGCAGCCTAGTATTAACTTCCCGCTAGGCAGCCAAAAAATGTTTTAGGTCTGTGCTGGATCAGTGGCCAGGGACAGGTTCGGCTGTGGGCTAGGCAACTATGTACACCCCCCCCAAAAAAAATTTAAACCCGAATCTACACGATTCACAGAAATGACCCAGCTGGCAATAAAATATTCGGAAATCCGCGAATCAGCGGAAAATTGACATCCCTGCACAAGGGTCTGTTTTGGGCCCATTACTATTTTTGATTTACATCAACGACTTGGATAGTGGGATTAGCAGTGATATCAGCAAGTTTGCTGATGATACTAAGTTAGGTAGGATTATTGGATCACAGTCTGACGTAAACATATTGCAGGGAGACTTAGATAAACTTAACGAGTGGGCAGTCAGATGGCAGATGGAATTTAATATTGATAAATGTAGCGTTATGAATGTTGGTAGAAAAAACCCTGGTAATAGATACACCATAAGCAATGTATCGCTGAAAAGATCAGAAGGTGAAAAAGATCTTGGAGTGAGGGTGAGCCCAGACCTCCAACCTAGGAAACAATGTATTGAGGCCAGAAATAGAGCTAATAGAGTATTAGGATTCATTACCAGAAGTGTTAAAAATAGAAGTGCGGAAGTTATTCTAAAGCTTTATCTGGCTCTAGTCAGGCCTCACCTAGACTATGCAGTTCAGTTTTGGTCTCCATATTACAGGATGGATATAGTGTTGTTAGAAAAAGTGCAGAGAAGGATGACCAAAATTATACAAGGGATGCGTAACTTTAGTTATGAGAGGAGATTGAAGTTATTAAAATTACACTCACTCGAGAGACGCAGAGTAAGGGGCGATCTGATAGAAGTTTTTAAGTGGATAAAGGGATTTAATAAAGGAGAGGTAGGAAAAGTTCTTACGGCTTTTAACCAGGTAGAACAAGAGTAAGGATTCAAGCTGGAAAAGCGTAGATTTAGAAAGGAAATAGGGAAAAACTGGTTCACAAATAGGGTGGTGAATGAATGGAATGGTCTCAGTAGACAGGTAGTTAGTGCTGAGTCATTGGGGAGCTTTAAAGGGGAGCTGGATAGGTTCATGGATGGGGATGAAAGGTGGATGTAGGTAGTGTTAGGTGACAGGAACTACCACGTGTAGGCCTCGCGGCCTCTTGTAGCTTCCTTATTTTCTCATGTTCTTATGTTCTTATGACGCCACCTGTGGTACGTTTCCGAGGAAAACGCGGGACTGGCCTTCTTCAACTCAAGGATTGATGTGGAGGAGAAGAAGTAGATGGTCAAGGCATTGGACAAGCCCGCCTCGAAGAAGGAACTCAAGCGATTGGAGGGAAAAAAGATGACGATGTCTTCCTCCCTCTCGTCCTTCGTCACTTCGAAGACACGGTCCTTCTTTCAGAAACTCGACGCGGACGAGGGCTTCCTGGCAAAGGACCCGGCATTGTGGGAGGAGGACGACCGATTCAAGGACGCTCGGAAACGGGCACTTGGCCTCCGAGTGGTCAACGATGCCGCGGAGCGGGGCATCGCCCTAGTCCAGCGCTGGGGCAAGAGGTTCCGAGAACATGTATTCCTCTTTAACTGAATGTCCTTTCATGTAGCGTGCATATACAAGCAATTGTGAACATGCAGACACATCAGTAGATTCATCGAGTTGAATACCAAAGGAAGAGCTGCTCTTTAGTTCCGTTGTTACCTGCTCAAGAATGTCACTCACTACTTATCTCGGTGATGAGCCTTTTCACTGAGTCATTAGAGAGCGGAATCTGCTTCAGCTTTTTTGCTTGTTCCTCGCCAAGCACAAGCTACTTCGAGCAAGCATGGCTTAACGAGGTCCTCGTCAATAGTGTGATCTTTTTCGTTTCTGGCAATGTGCAAATAAACTGCATAAGAATCTAGAACAGCAGATTCATTTTGCCGTGCATATTGACCACCTGAACCAATTCATGGTAACTTTAAGCTATGCTCCTTTCTTTCAAAATAGGCAATATCCTTCTCTTTTAATTCACCATGACATCGTCCGAGGTGGTCCTTTAGCTTACTTGGCTTCATACTTTCTGCCGTCAAAACCTTCAAGCGAATTACATACTGGGGCTTCTCAACCTATTTATCACATATGCTGGTAAATCCCCACTGGAGGAAGCCTTTATTGTATGGGCGCTTCTTACTGGTTGCCATCGTGAACTCGTTCATTTATACCTGAACGTATTTTTAATGTAATTTACCTACAGTTTTAGTTGACCAATGCAGCAACCATGCACACTATATATAAACACATGGCTAAAGCAAATCAAGCCCATGAGCCAGACGAACCCATGACCCAATATACTGAGATGTATATCCTCTCCGAGTTAGATGCTTGTACAGTACAAAATGTACAGTATGCCAACTACCTGTCGCTCATGTGCTCGGGCCTCGGATCCTCCCGTCCTATTAACTATGTTATGTAGCTACAGTCATAGTCACAATCTTGACCACACACAGGTAGGCAAGGGTTTGCAGACATGTGCACTTTCCCCAACCCGGTGAGGGTGTGGCGGACAAAATTACCTCAACTGCAGAACACTCACTGGAGAGTTCGTAGCAATCAACAAAATTATCTCCTACAGGACTGGCTCCTGATGTTTCGCTCGTTTACATCACAAAGACTCGTCATGGCATTCCCTTTTTCTTTAGGGCTTACATTACTTGAAAAAACCAATGTTGGGTGTATGACTTGCATAATTATGATAAATATTAGTATTAGTGTATTTACTTAGCTATGTATTACTAGCCGCAAAACCGCCCTCCGGGCGGACTTTTTGGCTAGCTGCTGCGGAGGGCTATTGGTGGGCCTTTGGCCCACCACCTGTGTTTGGTGGGGCTTCGGCCCACCAAACACAGACTCTCCAGATAGCCCCTTCTAACTTTCCTGAAATCATGGATGTAGAAATGTATGTATTAACGCCTTACCCATCACAACACACCCATTACCCATCACCCCCCACCCATTCACTCACCCATTACCCATCACCCCCCACCTATTCCCTCACCCATCACCCCCCACCCATTCACTAACCCATCACCCCACACCCATTACCCATCACCCCAACCATTCACTCACCCATTACCCATCACCCTACATCAAGGTTTCCTCAATTCTCGCAACCCACTTTTGTTTTCCACAATTCTCGCTAATAGGCTATAAAAAAAAAAAAAAAAAAGTGATCGGATCATCCCCAAAGTGGCCTTACAATGTTCCCCTCGTCGACCTGGTTCCAAAACTGTGCCATATGATGGGATTGGGGCACTGGGGGCGGCACCTATCGCGGACACACAGACAGACACGCTTTCTCGCTAATAGGCTACTAAAAAAAAAAAAAAGTGATCGGATCACCCCCAAAGTGGCCTTAAAATGTTCCCCTCGTCGACCTGGTTCCAAAACTGTGCCATATGATGGGATTGGGGCACTGGGTGCGGCACCTATCGCGGACACACAGACAGACAGACACACTTTCGCTTATATTATTATAGATATATTTATTATAGCATTTATTTTAATTTATTTATAATTATTATTATTTAAAAATTTACTGCAAAGAATTATTACTATTAGCAAGTGTCTCGTTACCCCCCAGAAACGGCTTCATTACCCCCACGGGAGTAATTACCCCCAGTTTGAGAACCACTGCTCTAACAAAAACAAAAAAAACAAAAAAATAACCGAACCTAACCTTCTAACGAGCGGGGCTCCATCCCCTTCGACCCCCTGACGGGAATATTAACCTAACCTTAACCGGCGATAGCGACCGCGCAGTTCTCGTCCACTATAACCCATTTACCCCACATGAACGCGTCTTCATCTGTTGCTGTTCTCTTCTAACAATCACCTCCTCCCTTTTCATCACCAGTAGCTACGTATATATATGACCATAAAGTTAAAACATTAACAACAAATCTCCGAGCCTCTCGCTGTCATCGCTTCATCTGTGTTTGTTATTGTTGGGTGAAGCGGTTGGCCCAACCGTGTGCTAGTGTGTTGTCAGACAGGTCAAGCCAAATGCCTGTTTGGTTAGACGAAACAGTCCGACGAAACGCCTCGTGTGATAGCCACTTAAGTCATGACGTCACGGCGAGGTTGGCAGCGGCCCAAGGCTTTCTGCTGCCCTGGCGTAGGTACGGGGGGGGGCACGTGCCCCACCCATGAAAATCCGGTGGCCCCCACAGTGGGGAGGCAGTGCCCACCCATAGGTTTATGGTATAGGGCTAGATTGTGTGTGTGTGTTGTTGGGGGAAGGGGGAGTCTGGGCACACGCTAGAAATGTAGCCTTTTCACTCCTGGCTTTGTATTTGCCGCGCCAAAACCCCCAATGTTCCCACGCTAGTTAGCCACAGCCAAAACCCCTAATGTTCCCACAGTAGTTAGCCACAGCCAAAACCCCCAATGTTCCCACGCTAGTTAGCCACAGCCAAACCCCCAATGTTCCCACGCTAGTTAGCCACAGCCAAAACCCCCAATGTTCCCACGCTAGTTAGCCACAGCCAAAGCCCCAATGTTCCACGGCTAGTTAGCCACAGCCAAAACCCCCAATGTTCCCACGCTAGTTAGCCACAGCCAAAACCCCCAATGTTCCCACGCTAGTTAGCCACAGCCAAACCCCACATGTTCCACGCTAGTTAGCCACAGCCAAGACCCAGTTCCACGCTAGTTAGCCACAGCCAACCAATGTCCCACGCTAGTTAGCCACAGCCAAAGCCCAAGCCCACGCTAGTTAGCCAACAAGCCCAAGTCACACACGCTAGTTAGCCACAGCCAAAGCACACACGCTAGTTTAGCCACAGCCAAGGCACACACGCTAGTAATTAGCCACACCAAAACCCCCAATGTTCCCACGCTAGTTAGCCACAGCCAAACCCCCAATGTTCCCACGGTAGTTAGCCACAGCCAAAACCCCCAATGTTCCCACGCTAGTTAGCCACAGCCAAACCCCAATGTTCCCACGCTAGTTAGCCACAGCCCAAACCCCCAATGTTCCCACGCTAGTTAGCCACAGCCAAACCACACAGTTCCACGTAGTTAGCCACAGCCCAAACCCCCAATGTTCCCACGCTAGTTAGCCACAGCCCAAACCCCAATGTTTCCACAGCTAGTTAGCCACAGCCCAAACCCCAATGTTCCCACGCTAGTTAGCCACAGCCCAAACCCCAATGTTTCCCACTAGTTAGCCACAGCCAAAACCCCAATGTTCCCACGCTAGTTAGCCACAGCCACAAACCCCAATGTTCCCACGCTAGTTAGCCACAGCCAAAACCCCCAATGTTTCCACGCTAGTTAGCCACAGCCCAAAACCCCAATGTTCCCACGCTAGTTAGCCACAGCCAAAACCCCCAATGTTCCCACGCTAGTTAGCCACAGCCCAAACCCCAATGTTCCCACGCTAGTTAGCCACAGCCCAAAACCCCAATGTTCCCACGCTAGTTAGCCACAGCCAAAACCCCCAATGTTCCCACGCTAGTTAGCCACAGCCAAACCCATGTCCCACGCTAGTTAGCCACAGCCAAGGCACACACGCTAGTTAGCCACAGCCAACCCCCATGTCACACACGCTAGTTAGCCACAGCCAAAACCACCAATGTTCACACGCTAGTTAGCCAAGCCCAAACCCCCAATGTTCCCACGCAGTTAGCCACAGCCCAAGGCCCAGCACACGCTAGTTAGCCACAGCCAAGGCACAACACGCTAGTTAGTCACAGCCAAAGGCACACACGCTAGTTAGCCACAGCCAAAACCCCAATGTACCCACGCTAGTTAGCCACAGCCAAAAACCAACCACGCTAGTTAAGCCTCAGCCAAGCACACACGCTAGTAAGCCCAGCCAAGGCACACACGCTAGTAAGCCACAGCCAAGGCCACACGCTAGTTAAGCCACAGCCAAGGCACACACGCTAGTAAGCCACAGCCAAGGCACACACGCTAGTAAGCCACAGCCAAGGCACACACGCTAGTAAGCCACAGCCAAGGCACACACGCTAGTAAGCCACAGCCAAGGCACACACGCTAGTAAAGGCGCTATTACACGGGCACTTTTCTGCTCAGTGAGCAGATTTCACTGAGCTCCTTAACGAAACTATTACACGGTGATCTGTGTTTTGATGAGCAAAATGCATACAGACCTGAGTGCGGTTATGATACAAATTATCATGGCGCTTCCTAATAAGCGGTGTTTGTTGTAATGGAGATACTTTATTTTGCGCAAAAAAAAAAAAAAAAAAAAAAAATACTTTGTGGTTAAAGTTAGGTTAGGTTTAATTAAAACCTTTAAGGTTAGGTTTAATTAAAACCTATAAGGTTAGGTTAGGTTTAATTAAAACCTATAAGGTTAGGTTGAGGTTTCATTAAAACCTATAAGGTTAGGTTAGGTTTCATTAAAACCTTTAAGGATAGGTTAGGTTTAATTAAAACCTATAAGTTTAGATTAGGTTTCATCAAAACCTTTAAGGTTAGGTTAGGTTTCATTAAAAACCTTTAAGGTTAGGTTAGGTTTCATTAAAAACCTTTAAGGTTAGGTTAGGTTTCATAACTAAATTAAAGGTTCCTTAACTTAAGGTTAGGTTAGGTTTAATTAAAACCTTAAGGTTAGTTAGGTTTCATTAAAACCTTAAGGTTAGGTTAGGTTTATTAAAACCTTTAAGGTTAGGTTTAGGTTTAATTAAAACCTTAAGGTTAGGTTAGGTTTCATTAAAACCTTTAAGTTAGGTTTAGGTTTAATTAAAACCTATAAGGTTAGATTAGGTTTCATTAAAACCCTTTAAGTTTAGGTTAGGTTTCAATTAAAACCTTAAGGTTAGATTAGGTTTCATTAAAACCTTTAAGGTTAGGTTAGGTTTCATTAAAACCTTAAGGTTAGGTTAGGTTTCATTAAACCTTTAAGGTTAGGTTAGGTTTCATTAAAACCTTTAAGGTTAGGTTAGGTTTCATTAAAACCTTAGGTTAGAGTTAGGTTTCATTAAAACCTATAAGGTTAGGTTAGGTTTCATTAAAACCTATTAAGTTTAGTTAGTTTCATTAAAACCTTTAAGGTTAGGTTAGTTTCATTAAAACCTTTAAGGTTAGGTTAGGTTTCATTAAATACCTTTAAGGTTAGGTTAAGTTTCATTAAAACCTATAAGGTTAGGTTTCATTATTATTATAATTATTTTATTTTTGGGGGGGAGAAGGTTGCGCAAAATAAAACTATCTCCATTAGAACAAGCACCTATTGTAGGCCAAGAAAAAATAGTTGGTGTCTCTGAAAATGACCGCGAAACTCTCGTCCATTATTACCAAAAGTTGTTTCGTAGTCTATATGAAACCATAGTCGTTTCGTACACTCAGCGCAGAGTTGAACTTGACTACTAGAGTTACGAAATGACACCAGGTATGTACGAAAATAATCAAAATCAGTGTACGAAACTAACTACTTTCAATTTAATATACCTAATTAAGAAAGTTTTTTTGATTAGGCCAAAGGTTTTTTATTCATTTAAACTTCCTGTAATCCCCGAGAGTAGCTTCTATGGACCACTGTGGCCCGCGCCGTACCCGTGGCCGTGGCGGTACGGGGCTGACGCCGTTATAGTGGACGAGAACTACGCGTTCGCTCTTTAGGTCAGACACACACACTCGGGTGCTAACACTGCACTCTTAGCCTCTCTCGCTTTACCATATACACCACACCTGTCACTACACACCTGTACGGCCTCGCAACACACCTGTCGCCTGTGTATCACCGTAAATAAATGACTTGGAAGGTCAGGCTTCTTAGGTATTGAGGGTGTATGTTTTCTTTTTTAATGTTTTTTTTAACAAATAAAGGGCTATATATGTTCCATATTGTAGGATGTGCCTGAACTAAGTCAATCAGTAAGCTTTCCATCTCGTCTGTCCAGTCAGCAGGCATGTAGATGTCTTCTTGAGAGTTTTAGAAGAAAATTATCTTGCAATAAATAATATAGTCATCCACTAATTTCGGTCTTTTATAACAGAAAACGCTTTTGCTCACTCAAAATGACGAGCAAAAATAGCTTCAAAGTAGTTCCCCTGTTTGCTCAACCAAACAGACTTTTATTGAGCAAAATCCTCAAAACTACTCACTGAGCAGAAAAGTGCCCAATAGCCGCTTAAGCCACAGCCAAGGCACACACGGTAGTTAGCCACAGCCAAGGCACACACGCTAGTTAGCCACAGCCAAGGCACACACGCTAGTTAGCCACAGCCAAGGCACACACGCTAGTTAGCCACAGGCAAAGACTACTCTATACAGTATACAGTAGTCTTTGCCACAGCCAAGGCACACACGGTAGTTAGCCACAGGCAAAGACTATTCTATACAGTATACAGTAGTCTTTGCCACAGCCAAGGCACACACGGTAGTTAGCCACAGGCAAAGACTACTCTATACAGTATACAGTAGTCTTTGCCACAGCCAAGGCACACACGGTAGTTAGCCACAGCCAAAGACTACTCTATACAGTATACAGTAGTCTTTGCCACAGCCAAGGCACACACGCTAGTTAGCCACAGGCAAAGACTACTCTATACAGTATACAGTAGTCTTTGCCACAGCCAAGGCACACACGGTAGTTAGCCACAGCCAAAGACTACTCTATACAGTATACAGTAGTCTTTGCCACAGCCAAGGCACACACGGTAGTTAGCCACAGCCAAAGACTACTCTATACAGTATACAGTAGTCTTTGCACAGCCAAGGCACACACGATAGTTAGCCACAGCCAAAGACTACTCTATACAGTATACAGTAGTCTTTGCCACAGCCAAGGCACACACGGTAGTTAGCCACAGCCAGAGACTACTCTATACAGTATACAGTAGTCTTTGCCACAGCCAAGGCACACACGATAGTTAGCCACAGCCAAAGACTACTCTATACAGATACAGTAGTCTTTGCCACAGCCAAGGCACACACGGTTAGTTAGCACAGGCAAAGACTATCTATACAGTATACAGTAGTCTTTGCCACAGCCAAGGCACACAACGGTAGTTAGCCAAGGCAAAGACTACTCTATACAGTATACAGTAGTCTTTGCCACAGCCAAGGCACAAAACGATAGTTAGCCACAGCCAAAGACTACTCTATACAGTATACAGTAGTCTTTGCCACAGCCAAGGCACACACGGTAGTTAGCCACAGGCAAAGACTACTCTATACAGTATACAGTAGTCTTTGCCACAGCCAAGGCACACACGCTAGTTAGCCACAAGGCAAAGACTACTCTATACAGTATACAGTAGTCTTTGCACAGCCAAGGCACACACGGTAGTTAGCCACAGCCAAAGACTACTCTATACAGTATACAGTAGTCTTTGCCACAGCCAAGGCACACACGGTAGTTAGCCACAGCCAGCAAGACTACTCTATACAGTATACAGTAGTCTTTGCACAGCCACGGCACACACGGTAGTTAGCCACAGGCAAAGACTACTCTAACAGTAGTCTTTGCCACAGCCAGGCACACACGGTAGTTAGCCACAGCCAAAGGACTACCTATACCAGTATACAGTAGTCTTTGCACAGCCAAGGCACACACGGTAGCTTAGCCACAGCCAAGACTACTCTATACAGTATACAGTAGTCTTTGCCACAGCCAAGGCACAACACGGTAGTTAGCCACAGCAAAGATACTCTATACAGTATACAGTAGTCTTTGCCACAGCCAAGGCACACACGCTAGTTAGCCACAGCCAAAGACTACTCTATACAGTATACAGTAGTCTTTGCCACAGCCAAGGCACACACGGTAGTTAGCCACAGGCAAAAACTATTCTATACAGTATACAGTAGTCTTTGCCACAGCCAAGGCACACACGGTAGTTAGCCACAGCCAAAGACTACTCTATACAGTATACAGTAGTCTTTGCCACAGCCAAGGCACACAGAGGTTGTAACCCCTGTCACCTTCCTCACACCCTGCCCACACACACGCTAGCTGGCTATTTCCCCCTCCCCGCCCTCCTCACACACCCCCACACCTTCCCACACACTCTCACTCACCGCGGCCACCAAGGCGTGCTCTAGGGTGACGTATTGTCACGCTAAAACAAGACTGCAGATCGCGTTGCCAGACCCGCTTTGACTTTGTTGTGGTCCGCCTGTCTTCCTCTTCTTCTTCTTGTGGCCTCTTGGGATCCTGCACGCTGATTGGCTGGCTTCTTCTTCTTCATCTTTTGGCCTATTGTTCCTGCATGCTGATTGGCTGGCGGGCTCGGGATCTCTTCGCTGATTGGTGGAGAGCTCGACCGTCTGCCTCCCATGCCTCTTCCATTTGCGACATTTCAAGAACCAGTTCACGGAACCCAAGAGTTCAGGCGTTCCATTTGCGCACGAAAACCTGGGTCAGAGGCAAAGCGCGTAGTGACTCAGCAAAACCCGTGAACTTTCTCTACTCACATTGAGAGGTGGGTAGCTTGGGTAGAGTTTTCAGTTCATAACATACAATGGTCGCCTTGGGCCCTATTTCTCTTATCGTGAAGGGTTTTCCGCATGCACGAGTCGGAGAGGATGTCAGACGGCATAAAAGAGGCATACATGGCTGGTGGAGCCATGCGTTCCCGCGATCTTAAACTTGATATGATCCCTTCACATAGCAGCTAGCTGAGTTATATCTCTCGTTATCTCTCTCTCTCGTTATCTTTTTCTCGTTATCTCTCTCGTTCTCTCTCTCTCCCGTTATCTTTCTCCCGTTATCTCTCGATATATCTCTCGTTATCTCGTTCTCTCTCTTTTTTTCTC
The DNA here is from genome assembly GCA_016584305.1 of Chionoecetes opilio. Lineage (NCBI taxonomy): Eukaryota > Metazoa > Arthropoda > Malacostraca > Decapoda > Majidae > Chionoecetes > Chionoecetes opilio. The sequence goes on along the minus strand of JACEEZ010022325.1, from coordinate 147,206 downwards.
TCTCTCTCTCTCTCGTTATCTCTCTCTTAAATTGCCTCGCCAGCTGAGTATGTTTGTAAACAAAAAACGGGGTTTTTGCGTTCCATTTGTGACACGCGAACCCAACCCTGAACCCAGAACCCAACCCTGAACTGAAAGAACTGGTTCATGCAACTTGGGCACAAATGGAAGAGGCCTTGTGTGGACAATAGTGTTACTGTATACTTCTCTACTTGTAGTATACATAATATAGGGCAAAAATATTACACTGTATCCTATTATATCCATTAATACTTTATAGGACATCAAATACTCAATATAAAGAAAACTATATAACAGAAAACTTATATTTTTGTGGGGGCTGAGAACGTGGAGAATGGGGAATAGAAGGGAAGGAAGAATAAATAGGGAAAGAGAAGGAGGAAGAGAAGGGAGGAAGAGGCAGAGTACTGATGATGGTGGTAATAGAGAGAGAAGCAATTGATGTTGTGCTTACAACAATCTTTCTTATCAGCCCTACGAAGGGGTGGCCGGCGCCCACCTGCACATTTACTGACCACAGCTAAGGGTCCCTCCCGTCCCCCGGCGAAAGAGAAGATGAGGGGAGGGGGGGGGGGGAGAGAGAGAGAGAGAGAAGAGAGAGAGAGAGAGAGAGAGGAGAGAGAGAAGAGAGAGAGAGAGAGAGAGAGAGAGAGAGAGAGAGAGAGAGGAGAGAGAGAGAGAGAGAGAGAGAGAGAGAGAGAGAGAGAGAGAGAGAGTGTGAGTGTGAGAAGGTGAGGAGGCGAGGAGAAGGAGGAAGAGCGCTGAATCTTCATCCCTCAATTCACGCCATCACTTCACACTTATGTCAGCACTGAAATAACCTTTGACATGTACCCACCACACGCCGGGTCTCCCCCTGAAGACAGGAGAGAGAAGACAGATTCTATATACCCTGCGGTGTGGCCACACGTATTATTGCGTCGCGGTGATATCTTACGAGACTAGTGTCTTAGCGCGGTAAGCGAGTTAGGTGGTATTCCTTCCAGATACCACGCGCTCAAGTACGTGCCAACACACGCCGCGCCCTTCATTACCCGACGCCCGACGCCCGCCACTCCGCTTGTCCCCTGGGGCAGGTGCTACTCATCTCTACGAAGTCCCGACGTCCTGCCAGGCACCTGCCCTGGTGGCTTTGCCCCTGTGTTCCTCCTGGGCTCCTGAGAGGAAGGGGCCACGGCAGGGCAAATAGGGGCGCTCGGCGTTGCCCCTGTGGCTCTTCACTTTGTCCCAGGGACGACGAGCTTCGACGGGACGACTAAGGAATACCCCGCATAACCCCAGGGGCGGGAAGTGCAACTCTACGAGACCAAGATGTCCCTGCAACACTGCCCGCCCCGGTGATGATTCCCCTGGGGCCGCCTGGCTTCCCGGATCCGCCGTGGGGCAACCAAGGGGCGCCCTCACTTTGCCCCAGGGGGTAGGGAAGTGCTACTCTACGAGACCATGACGTCCCTCCACACTACCTACCCCTGTGGCCTCTCTTCAGGGCCCTTGGGGAGCCACTGGGCGCTGGGGGCAGGCACGGGCCGGAGGTGCAACTCTACGCGACTACAACGCGCTACTAAATACCTCCTTCAGGAGGTTTTCCTTGGGTTTCCCCCCCGAAACCCCAGGGCATTACGAGGCACCTGCAACAGGATCTTAGGACCTCTTGAGCACCACATACAGGTCTTCCTGAAGGCGACGCAGCAGATGGTGATGTATCTATATGATTGACAGTGCATGACAGGGGCGGGCGATAATGGATTGACCCCGGGGCAACTATGCAAGCTAGGGGCCTCGGGGGGGAACAGGGAGGGTCGCCCCCCGGGTAAAGCCCGGGGCGTTATAAGCCTGGGGAAGTAAGCTCCCCGTATCTCCGAAGCTACGGGCACTGCCCCGTTGTACCTTCCGGTACAAGGAGATAAAGCCCAACCCAGCACCTTCAGGTAGAGGTGCCGGGGTTATTTGTCATGCCACGACCAGCGACCGATTGGATAGAACCTATAGCGGGTTGGGGGGGACGCTAAAACAGGAGCTACGTATATCAACACCCCCCGTTGAGCCTCCGCGCACGCAATTTCCTTCCTTCCCCCCTTCGGGAGTAGCGGAGCGGCGGCGTCCGGAGCTTAACAATTTTTAAGGTTAAATTCAAATAAAAAAGGACTCTTGACCGTAGATAACACTTTAGTCGCCATCTGCACTAATGTCGCCAGCCGCCATATGTTACTCTTGACGGTAGATAACACTTTAGTCCACCTGCACTTTAGTCGCCAGCCGCCATGTTACCTACACTTACTCTTACCGTAGATAACACTTTACTCGCCACCTGCACTAATGTCGCCAGCCGCCATGTTACCTACACTTACTCTTACCGATGATAACACTTTAGTCGCCACCCGCACTAATGTCGCCAGCCCCATTCTCCCCTCTCCATTACCACACGAGCGACTCTTAAATAAGGTTAGGGCTCATGGTATAGATGGGAAGGTTCTTCATTGGATCAGAGCTTGGCTAAGTAATAGGCAACAAAGGGTTACAATTAATGGCTCCAAATCTGAATGGGGACTGGTGACAAGTGGAGTTCCACAAGGGTCTGTTTTGGGTCCATTACTATTTTTGATTTACATCAACGACTTGGATAGTGGGATTAACAGTGATATCAGCAAGTTTGCTGATGATACTAAGTTAGGTAGGATTATTGGATCACAGTCTGACGTAAACATATTGCAGGGAGACTTAGATAAACTTAACGAGTGGGCAGTCAGATGGCAGATGGAATTTAATATTGATAAATGTAGCGTTATGAATGTTGGTAGAAAAAACCCTGGTAATAGATACACCATAAGCAATGTATCGCTGAAAAGATCAGAAGGTGAAAAAGATCTTAGAGTGAGGGTGAGCCCAGACCTCCGACCTAGGAAACAATGTATTGAGGCCAGAAATAGAGCTAATAGAGTATTAGGATTCATTACCAGAAGTGTTAAAAGTAGAAGTGCGGAAGTTATTCTAAAGCTTTATCTGGCTCTAGTCAGGCCTCACCTAGACTATGCAGTTCAGATTTGGTCTCCATATAGGATGGAGATAGTGTTGTTAGAAAAAGTGCAGAGAAGGATGACCAAAATTATACAAGGGATGCATAACTTTAGTTATGAGAGGAGATTGAAGTTATTAAAATTACACTCACTCGAGAGACGCAGAGTAAGGGGCGATCTGATAGAAGTTTTTAAGTGGATAAAGGGATTTAATAAAGGAGAGGTAGGAAAAGTTCTTACGGCTTTTAACCAGGGTAGAACAAGAAGTAACGGATTCAAGCTAGAAAAGCGTAGATTTAGAAAGGAAATAGGGAAAAACTGGTTCACAAATAGGGTGGTGAATGAATGGAATGGTCTCAGTAGACAGGTAGTTAGTGCGGAGTCATTGTGGAGCTTTAAAGGGGAGCTGGATAGGTTCATGGATGGGGATGAAGGGTGGATGTAGGTAGTGTTAGGTGACAGGAACTACCACGTGTAGGCCTCGCAGCCTCTTGTAGCTTCCTTATTTTCTTATGTTCTTATGTTCCATTGCACACCATTCTCACAAGTTACAGGGAGTTTCGTACACAAGTTGTTTCGTACACTACCTAGTAGATTCATACACCAAAAAGTTGTTTCGTAGTCTATATGAAACCATAGTCGTTTCGTACACTCAGCTCAGTTGAACTTTACTCGAGTTACGAATCGACTCCAGATATGTACGAAAAAAACTCAAAATCAGTTTACGAAACAACTAACAAAACCTGGGTACGAAACAACTTGTGTACGAAACTCCCTGTAACCTTCTCAGACTTGTCTCTCATGATCTCAATATTAAAAAAATCTCAATATTAAAAAAACTCAATATTAAAAAAACTAATATTAAAAAAACTAATATTAAAAAAACTTATAAAAAAAACTTAAAAAACTCATATTAAAAAATCTCAATATTAAAAACTCAATATTAAAAACTCAATATTAAAAACACTATATTAAAAAACTTAATATTAAAAAACCTCAATATTAAAAATACTCAATATAAAAAAAAACTCAATATAAAAACTCAATATTGAAAGAGCTCAATATTTAAAAAGCTTACTATTAAAAAAACTCAATATTAAAAAACTCAATATTAAAATCGATGCAGCCCAGACTCTGGTGAATAATGACGCCACCTCAGGGTAGCTACAGTTCATCATTTATTGTGTTTGTGTAGGCCTACTCTATAGTACATAAACATAGACTATAGTATACAGACGTCCACTGCAAATTAAATTATCGCCTCGTTAAATAAAATAGACTATAAGTACAGTACTGCTACCGTAGATAACACTATAGTCGCCAGCTGCAATAATGTCGCCAGGCCCCATATATTACAAATTATAGTATCACTACTGATGTGTCTGTGGCACTGAAGATGATGCACAGTAGTTTATATCATGACTGTATAATCTATCCTGTTTCAGCATTGTTTTATGCTTTGTAGCTGGAAGTATATAGACGTTTTCAAATTTCACTACTCGGTTTTTTTCGGGCGACAACTACGGCGGGAGGACATACACTAATTGGCGACCTTATTGTAGGTCGCCACTCTGGTGATATTTTTGTGATTTGTTCATTTATAGCCCTACTATGACACAGATGAAGACACAAAATGACACAGACTCTCCAGATAGCCCCTTCTAACTTTCCTGAAATCATGGATGTAGAAATGTAAGTATTAACGCCACCACACAATCGAAACAAATTCGCCACATCGAAACAAACGTTGTTCTGGCGACTTTAGTGTTATCTACGGTACACGTATAATACCTTTCAGTACTGCCATGATCTTATTCACCAATGTACACACTCATAATACTACAACTACTTCTTCTTAATGCCATAATTAAGTATCTGGTGAGATATAAATACACATAAATAACGGAGAGGATATGATACAATAATTATTCTCCGTGGACAGGTATTTGCGTCATACTAATACTGTACAAAGGCGTCACACGAGAGAGAGAGAGAGAGAGAGAGAGAGAGAGAGAGAGAGAGAGAGAGAGAGAGAGAGAGAGAGAGAGAGAGAGAGAGAGAGAGAGAGAGACGTACCTAGCTACCTACCTGATCTCGCTTATTCTGAGAACAGTGAAAACCTGATTCAGAAACCTTACAGGACAACTAAAGAGAGAGGAGAGGAGAGAGAGAAGAGAGAGAGGAGGAGAGAGAGAGAGAGAGAGAGAGAGAGAGAGAGAGAGAGAGAGAGAGAGAGAGAGAGAGAGAGAGAGAGAGAGAGAGAGAGAGAAGAGAGAAGAGAGAGAGAGAGAGAGAGAGAGAATACTGAAAACTAAGAAAAACTGAGATCATGAGAGAGAGAGACTGAGCACGAAGAAAACTATGAAATCATGAGGAGGAGAGAGAGAGAGAGAGGAGAGAGGGAGAGAGAGAGAGAGAGAGGAGAGAGAGAGAGAGAGAGAGAGAGAGAGAAGAGAGATGATGAGTGGGGGTGTGGTGGTGTGGTGGTGGTGTGGTTGGGTGTGGTGGTGTGTGTGTGGTGGTGGTGGTGTGTGGTGTGGTGGTGTGGTGGGTGGTGGTGGTGGTGGCTGTGGTGGTGGTGGCTGTGGTGGTGGTGGTGTGGTGGTTGGTGGTGTGGTGGTGGTGTGGTGGTGGTGTGGGTTGTGGTGGTGGTGGTGGTGTGGTGGCTGTGTGGTGTGTGGTGTGTGGTGGTGGTGGTGGTGTGTGGTGTGTGGTGGTGTGTGGTTGGTGGTGGTGGTGTGTGGCTGTGGTGGTGGTGTGGTGTGTGGTGGTGGTGGTGTGGTGGGTGGTGGTGGGTGGTGTGTGGTGGTGGTGGTGTGGTGGTGTGGTGGTGTGTGGTGGCTGTGGTGGTGTGTGGTGGTGTGGTGGTGGTGGTGGTGGTGGCTGTGGTGGTGGTTGTGGTGGTGTGTGGTGGTGGCTGTGGTGGTGTGTGGTGGCTGTGGTGGTGATGGTGTGTGGTGTCTGTGGTGGTGTGTGTGGTGGTGGTGGTGGTGGTGGTGGTGGTGGTGGTGGTGGTGTGGTGTGAGGTGGTGGCGGGAACTGTGTTGAGGACTGCTTGTTGGATTAATGATACTATAAGCCTCTCATACAAAGAAAGATCCTTGTAATAATAATTATGATTCTTCAATAGTAAGAGAAATCCTTGTAAATAATAGAAATAAGTCTTTGATAGTAAAATAGAGATGGCAGGAACGACAGCTGACGGCTACTGATTACGTTGACTGGTACTGACTACGGCATTACGTTGCAGAAATGCCCCGCGCTAGATTTGTCCCCAGCCTCACTCAACACCAAAATTGAGTTCCAGCATTATAAAGTATCGTAATGCCTAGTGTGGACGGCCTTGACTAACAAAGATACATTTTTGAGTCACATAGTAAGGGCTGACTTTTTCTTTAAGGCTAGGTAAACACACACATACACACACACACACACACATTCACAGGTACTACATACATACATACATGCATACATACTAAATACATACATACAAAAATAGACATGTAAAATTGTAACCACACACCCCCACATCTTCTCCATCACTAGTATCAGAGGACAAATCATCTCTTCTCTCCACTGTACTCTTATAAAATCCCTCCTCTTCCTCTTCCTCTTCTTCCTTCCTCTCCTCCTCCTCCTCCTTACCACCAGTAGAAGTGGTGGTTATACTGGACACACCACCATTGTACTACACACAACTACTACACGGATCATTTCTTTGTGATGAAATACACTGAAATATTTCTACTGGGATATATATATTAGCACAGAGATATTTCATGTTATTTATTGATCACTATTTTGTTGCCATGACAGTTTGTGTGTGGCATGAAGGAGTGATGGCGGTGAAGAAATGGTGTTGTCTTAGGGCCGGTTCCCACCAGTCCGCTTGTACGGCCGCCGCTGCCGTTCACCCCCCAACAGTGACGTCACCATCATCACCGCTGGAGTGGCTGTAGTGGTAATCGGCCTTTAGGGGTCAAAATGCAACACTGGCCTGTACAAGATGACCTCTAAGGTGTTACAGGGTCATTCACAGCCAGGCGACAGGTGAGAGGAGGAGGAGAACTGTATGTTTTGCTGTAACAACTTCCACCACTGTAATTATGCTGCTCATGCTAGTGTAGAGACAGTTGTTACTAGTAATGCAAATAGAGGATCAGTTTTCAGAGTTAATCAAGATATTTAACTTCAATATTTTCACTACATTAATAAAAAAAACTTCTTATGAACTTCAATATTTTATTAGCTACATACAGGGAGGTCCCGTTATACGAGCATTCGGTATACGAGAATCCGATGATACGAGATGTGTAAATTAGGGTCTATTTTCAATGTACGAGATCGAAAATCCAATGATACGACATTCAAACTGGGGTGAGTAAAATTATCAAGTTCAAAATGCGCGCCCTACCACTCCCTGGCTGGAAAAAGGGGGATTTGGTTGATCCCAGTGAGGTCACCCCTAGCAAGCCGTAACCTGAAAGGTAATTAAGCATATGGCGCGGCCTGACATTTAGGGGTAATTAGCAGGTGTGCGGCCCCAACCTTGGGACCGCAGTCAGGTCACCCCTAGCAAGGCGTGATCTGAAGGGTAATTAAACATATGGCGCGGCCTGACCTTTAGGGGTAATTAGTAGGTTTGCAGCCCCAACCATGGGACCGTTACACTACCTTCTCTTGTATCACGCGGCGTCCCCTACATTACAGCGTCTTTTTTGCTTGTTATGCATGTTATATGTTTAATTAATGTGCAGTTATGTTATTTTGTGTGCTATTTTCTCTCAGAATGCTTTTTCTACAGAATAGGTAGTACAGTGTGGGTAATATAGACGCTGTGTGTTTGTTGTGTTTGCTATAGTTTATTTTAGCAATTTTATTTGGAACCAAACCTATATTTTACCATTAGTTATGTGTTTCGTTATACGAGATTTCGCTTTACGAGTATGCCAGGTGGAACCTAACTGCTCGTATCTTCGGGACCTCCCTGTATATTTATTTAGATGTCATAAATACTTAGAAGACCGTCCGGAGATTAGGCAAAAGGAAATCATTAAAAGAACTTAAACTCGCTTGCCTGTGTATTTGTATTAGACGTATTATTGCCGCGAAATGCACATCTAGAGTGACAACAGTGTGTCCTTACAGGATCAATCCATCATTGGGGGTGCGTCGCCTCGCCCACCCTACGACGCCACTCCTGGGGGTCACCACGCAAGTCCCCATGCAGGCTACCTTCCCATACCAAGCAGTCCCCATGCAGGCTGCCTTCCCACGTGACAAGCAGTCCACATGCAGGCTGCCTTCCCATACCAAGCAGTCCCCATGCAGGCTGCCTTCCCATACCAAGCAGTCCCCATGCAAGCTGCCTTCCCATACCAAGCAGCTCTCGACAAGAAGCATCAACTTGCCCCGGCCACGAGCCTTGTGGGCGCCCCCTTGGCCTCCTTCACGCCGGATTGTCTCTTACAGATGCAACCCAATGGGAAGGATCGTTTCAGGGCAGCGTGCCACATGCCCATATAGCCCAAGTCGGCGCTGACGGACTATGCAGGTAATAGGCCTCGATTCAGTCTCACGGTGCAATCGCTGGTTTGACACGTAATCATCCCAGCGATACCCCATGATTCTGCGAAGACACTTATTACCAAAGGCATCGATTCGTCTCTTCAAGTCGCTATTTAGTGTCCATGTCTCACAACCATAGAGTAAGACAGGGATCACAAGCCACTTGAAGATCCGAAGAGGAGTTGTTTATTAAGTATATGAAACTGTCTGAACATGTAAGTCTCTCTCCTCTCTCTCTCTCCTCACCACAGGAGCCACAGTATGTCTCCCCACAGTATATTAACACCACAGGCGACACACAGCCTCCCTCACACACACACACACTCACTACACACATTTGACACAATCATGCCAGCAATACCCCGTGACAGTGTATGCCTGTATCAATGTACATTATGTGGTTTTACGTCTAAATAAACTTGCCCGAACATATTACTTTGTCTTTAATCATTCAATCAGTCTGTCTCCGGAGAGGCTTGGAGGCATTTTAGACTTAACCCTCTCACGCACGAAGTTTAATAAGTTTTTCCGTCCACTGCGACATCCGTCTTATGCTCCCTAAGGGGCCCCGCGAAATGGTCAGACTGTGCGGCGAATTATTTTTTTATGTTATCAATTTCACCAACGTGTATTCTTTTTTCCTGGCATTATTATATATCATTGGTTTTGCAAGAGATTATTCTGCCTTATGAAAGAAAAAAATAACAAGAAATGCAAATAAATAGCGGAATTTACCTGACTCTGAAAAAATATTGAGTAAAGAGAAATAAGAAATATTTACGTTCACCACTTCGTAGCTCGAAACTTCCTGAGTCAACTTTTTATGGTTTATATGCCAATAAAAGCAGATTTTAATGAGGATTCCAACGCTACCATTATAATTTTCATATTGCCAGGATGGCCAGCTCGGGACACGTTTTAAAGGGACGACAATCCGCGCTCACAGGCTGCCTGCTGAGTGGAAACTGACACACAAACCCTTATCATTTCACATCCACTCACACGAGAGAGTTGTCAATTAGTTTATTTTATAGGTCTAGCTTGGATCTTTGACGCAGAAAATTTTGACGCAATTCTGATAAATACTTTATTTTTGGCAAATTTTTAACTGTTTTTTGACGCAATTCGCGTCAAAAGCTCAGCTTGCAGAAGGCCCGTTTTGACGCGATCGCGTCACTGTGCGTGAGAGGGTTAATACAGATTTTTGGCATTTTTTTTTTTTTTTTTGCTATTTTTTGTGATATTTATCAAAAAAAAAACTCAACTTTTGCCTCACTATACAGTATTATTTATTTGATTATTATATTATATTGTATTACTATTATATATGATTATTATATTTATTGTATTACTATTATATATGATTATATATTATATTGTATTACTATTATAAATGATTATAATAATATATTGAATTAGTATAATATATATGTAGTTTTATGTGTACCTGATCTGTTCTTGTCTTGCTGTAACTTTTTCTTGATCCAAAGTTTGATTTTGATACCATTATTTTTGTCTTAACTACCTCACACATTTGATACTACAGTCTATTTTATTTATTATGGTCAAAATGCAGTAAGGAAGCCACGCCCCCTGCCTCCCCTTCTATTCTACAGGGCAGCTGATTGGTGCATTCCTGGTATCATCACTACCAATCACAATATCTTCATCTACTTAACAGCGGCGTGACCACTGGACAGAGCAATCTTCACTACAAAGGGATGTTTTATTTTGTCACCCTCTGTAGTGAAGATTGCTCTGTCCAGTGGTCACGCCGCTGTTAAGTAGTGAAGATATTGTGACTGGTAGTGATGATGCGAGGAATGCACCAATCAGCTGCCCCGTAGCATAGAAGGGGAGGCAGGGGGCGTGGCTTCCTGCATTTTGACCATAATAAAAAAAATAGACTATACACTATATATTTTTTAAAGCAATTATGTATGAATCACCACTCAAGAAGTTAACTCCTGGTTTTTTACTTCTAAATATAGGTAGCTATTCAAATATTGAAGTCCATAAGTCTTTTTTTTATGAATGTATTTAACCCCTTGAGGCCCAGAACGTAATTTCCATTGTAATTTGGGTACCATTAGACAATTTTTAGTGACTATAAGCAGTTTTATAGCTATGACCTGTTTAGTATCCTTGTCCACTAACTAATTTGGTATATTCAGTGACTTTTCGTTATTTTATGGCTCGACAACAGACAATTTTATATAACAAAGGAAAGATCTGGGCGTGAAGGGGTTAAGAAAATATCTGTTAAATATCTAGACTAGCTCTTTGAAAACTGATCATCTATGGGGAGTTTTCAAAGCTAAGCCGCCAGATGTCCCTCGCGCATCTCACATCCTCAGCACTTTCAGGCTGAATGATCTATCATTTACCGTAAATTCCCTGTACTTCTTTGGGACATATCAGAATTACCCTTCAATACAACAACTGAAACAGTTCTTAATAAAAAATGTAGTTTATCATTTTATTTGTCTGCACTTGGTGAAAATATTGGCAAAACAATTGAATATTTGAAAACTCAATCTTTAAAAATCGTCTTTTCATAAAAAAACGCAAGTTCAAGCAGAATGAGGCTTCAGGAAATATCTACTTGTATGTAAGCATTCACTGAGTACCTGTTTTGGGTGTGTCTGTCTGTCTGTCACGTCCGCTGTCACGTTCCAGCCGCAAGAACTGAGCCAAAAGCAAAGGGGCCAGAGGCTGGACGTCTATACTTGATGTATAAGAAAAATTAAAAAAAAAAAAAAATCTTGGCCAGTCCTTTGTTCTGTAAATAAAATAAAATAAAAAAAAAAAAAAAAAATTGCTATGCCCCAGGTCCAAGCCAGCTGACAATGCTTCAACACCACCACCACCATGCATGTCATCACCATCACACTCTTCTTAAAGTAATCGTCCAGACCCAAATTTTTTTTGCCGAATTATGTTGAATGTACATTCAAAACACCTAATCCACCAAAAATAATTGATTTCCAGGCCGTATTTCCGTAAAAAACACGACTTTTGTAAAAAGCGCGCGAAAAAAAAAATCTTCCCTCAAACAGGGCCTACGACTGTTATTGATGACGTCAGAACAGGGACGCCCGCAGACACTCTGTCTGACACCTGTCGGCAAATGTTATGATGAGCGATTGTACTTCGGTGTCAGACAGTGAATCTGTCGCTGTGACAGATCTAGAGTACGATGCTCAATCTGACACCGAAAGAAATGACGCTGGTCGAGTATACTATGAGGAAAACGAACCTCAGATTGTCATGGGGATCCTATATGTTTGAGCCCGAGTACGAGGTGGATGAACAGGTGTTAGCAGAGCCTGAGGTTCAGCAGGAGGACCTGGCACTTCTCCAAAACATGGATTGGTAAATAAGGTTAAACCATGTGTGTGTGGGAATCACAATGAAGGTACTTTCGAGAAAATCCTATAGTTAGTTTTGGAGCTACAGTCAAACGTAATTACTCGGAAACCACATACTAGCATTAACTACAGCTTAGAGTTGGAAAATATGTGGGCGGGAAGGCAGAAAGTGTGACAGCCACACCACCACAGGGTCTCTCACCACAGGGCACGCCCACTCCACAACTGGTTTACTTGGTTTACTTGGTCTTGTTAAGAGGCAAAGCCTCACAGTCGTGGTGGTCCATCGCTACCCTCACTACACACCGGTTCTCAACACAACTGCTCGCCCCAACACACTATAGGCGTGAATCACCACACGCCACTCCGCCACTCCATTCCTACACACGCCACTCCTTTCCGTGTGCAAACTTTTCTCGAAAGGCACAGCTGTCTTGCTGCACCCACAAAGGATGCATGCATGTGGCATATAGCAAAACAAATCTATCAGAAACACCCAAATATCTTCAAGTACTATATTTATCTCTGTGTTTACGTGCCTCTCTGATCAAGCGCGGGAAGATGAGCCTCCCTGATGCTACGTCACCGAGCCTGAGCCTGAGCGTCTGCAAACCTTGAGAGCGTTTTGAAAACTCGGGAATTTGCAGATTTTGATTGCGGATTATTTAAAAACGGCTGACTGGATACAAAAAGTGACGACGTATTGTTGATATACTCGTTAATGACTATGATTTGATTGCATCAAATCAGGAATGATGAAATGGTCTGGACGATTACTTTAAACTGCTAAGGAAAGGCACAACACTATAACACTGACATATGAACACTACCCCACACCTATGAGAGGCCACTCCTGCCACCACACATGTAACACTCTGTCCACCACCACCACCACCACCCATTGCCACACTCCTGCCACCACACATGTAACACTCTGTCCACCACCACCACCACCCATTGCCACACTCCTACCACCACACATGTAACACTCTGTCCACCACCACCACCACCCATTACCACACTCCTGCCACCACACATGTAACACTCTGTCCACCACCACCACCACCCATTGCCACACTCCTACCACCACACATGTAACACTCTGTCCACCACCACCACCACCCATTGCCACACTCCTACCACCACACATGAAACACACTGTCCACCACCAACACCACACATTGCCACACTCCTGCCACCACACATGTAACACACTGTCCACCACCACCACCACCCATTGCCACACTCCTACCACCACACATGTAACACACTGTCCACCACCCATTGCCACACTCCTACCACCACACTTGTCCATACAACACACCACCTCAAAAGTGGATCTTCATGTGTTTGGTAATATCACCCTTTGTCTTGAAACACTTCTTACAAACATCACATTTGAACTCCCTCAAACCACTGTGTCTCAAGGCGTGTGTGGTGAGGGCAGACTTGTGAGTAAATCTTTTCCCACACTCCAGACATTGGTGATTCTTAACACCACTGTGTGTCAAGGCGTGTTGGGTGAGGTTAGACTTCTTAGTAAATCTTTGCCCACACTCCAGACATTGATGATTCTTAACACCACTGTGTGTCAGGGTGTGTTGGGTGAGATGAGACTTGTTAGTAAATCTTTGCCCACACTCCAGACATTGATGATTCTTAACACCACTGTGTGTCAGGGTGTGTTTGTCGAGGTTAGACTTGTGAGTAAATCTTTGCCCACACTCCAGGCATTGATGATTCTTAACACCACTGTGTGTCAGGGCATGTCTGGTGAGGTTAGACTTCTTAGTAAATCTTTGCCCACACTCCAGACATTGATGATTCTTAACACCACTGTGTGTCAGGGTGTGTTGGGTGAGATGAGACTTGTGAGTAAATCTTTGCCCACACTGCAGACATTGATGATTCTTAACACCACTGTGTGTCAGGGCGTGTTGGGTGAGGCTAGACTTCTGAGTAAATCTTTGCCCACACTCCAGACATTGATGATTCTTAACACCACTGTGTGTCAGGGTGTGTTGGGCGAGATGAGACTTCTGAGTAAATCTTTGCCCACACTGCAGACATTGATGATTTTTAACACCACTGTGTGTCAGGGTGTGTTGGGTGAGATGAGACTTATCACTAAATTTTTTCCCACACTCTACACATACATGATTCTTAACACCACTGTGTGTCAGGGTGTGTTGGATGAGGTTAAACTTATCACAAAAAATTTTCCAACACTCTACACATTCATAATCCTTGACGCCACTGTGTGTCAGGAAATGTCTCTCAAGCAGACTCTTGCATCTGAATGATTTACTACATTGTGAGCAACAAAACTGCCTCTCTCCTTGGTCTGAGCTGCCTGCCTCCAGGTGATTCTTGCCATCCCTCCTGTGCCTCCCCACAGCTGAGGCAGACTGCTGCTGCTGCTCCCGGCCACTGGTGGTGCTGCCTCCTGCCACTGCCTCCACCGCAGCAATACTCGCGGCAGCACACATAGTGGCCGGTCCTGCAGGAAGCTTTAGGGATGCCGGCGCGAGATGCCTTAGTGTGCAGCAGAACACCCAGCTGGGACTGTGATCTCACCACCTGCAACAGTGGTCACAGTCAACACACAGAGAGCCAGCTGGGACTGTGACCTCACCACCTGCAACAGTGGTCACAGTCAGGACACAGAGAGCCACGCGCTGCCTGCACACTGTACCCACACCCTGCCTCCTGCCTCACACACCCTGATTTTATATAGCAAAAGAAAGATCTGGGCGTGAAGGGGTTAACCTCGTACTCAATGACTGGTTGAAAGTACCAAAACACCGTCATGATAATATAAAAAACCTATCAATAAATACATAATACCGGCACATCAAAATCTATATTGAATAAGTTATCGTCAAAACACTATTATTACTACAGTATTAGGACTTTAGTTAACTCTTTGTCTTGTTGTTGTTGCTTTTTTTTCTTGTATGCCTTCGGGTGAGAATACAATTTATTATTATTATTATTATTATTATTATTATTATTATTATTATTATTATTACTACTACTATTGGGGCGCCGAGATACCAAAATAGACGCGGCTCACAATCACGGCTTTGTCACTAATAAATAACACTCAAGCTTGACGCCACCTGAAGGGGTTACAGGGAGTTTCGTACACAAGTTGTTTCGTACCCAGGTTTTGTTAGTTGTTTCGTACACTGATTTTGAGTTTTTTCGTACATACCTGGTGTCAATTGGTAACTCTAGTAATCAAGTTCTACTCTGAGCTGAGTGTACGAAACGACTATGGTTTCATATAGACTACAAAACAACTTTTTGGTGTACGAATCTACTGGTGTACGAAACAACTTATGTACGAACTGACTGCACCCCCCTGAAGTCTGTGGCCAATAAAGCAGAGAGACATAAGAACATAAGAACATAAGGAAGCTACAAGAGGCTGGGAGACCTACACGTGGTAGTTTCTGTTACTTAACACTACCTACATCCACCTTTCATCCATGAATTTATCCAGCCTTCTTTTAAAGACCCCAATAGACTCCGCATTGACCACCTGACGACCGAGTCCATTCCAATCATTCACCACCCTATTTGTGAACCAGTTTCTCCCTATTTCCTTTTTAAATCTAAGCTTTTCCTGCTTGAATCCATTACTTCTTGTTCTACCCTGGTTAATAGCCATAAGAACTTTTCATACATCGCCTATATTGTATTTAATATAATGTAAATATGCGTCGCAACAACATAGTTTGTGAGTTAGGGGTGTTGTAAAAATTCCCTAAATCAAGGGCAAATGGATTGGATTTCTTCTGAGTCCAGAGACGTGTGAACCTGATGATCCTCACCAACAGAATGATGACCGGAGTGTCGAGAACCCCCCCCCCCACCCCCCCCGATAAGAGGTCAGGTACAATTTTTTTAGGTTACCGGGGGGGGGGGGTCTAGGGGGCCTGTTAAGAGGTTAGGTTAGATTACTGGGGGGTCGAGGGGGACGGAACCCTCCCCTGAAGGAGGTTAGGTTAAATTTGATGAGGCAGAGGTTAGGTTAGATTACCGGGGGGTCAAGGGGGACGGAACCCTCCCCTGAAGGAGGTTAGGTTAGATTTGATGAGGCGGAGGTTAGGTTAGATTATTGGGGGCAAGTGGTGACGTCACAGGGTGAACACCGAGAGTACTTTCCGCTACCTAGACATCATGACGGCGCAAATAGCGGCGTAAATGAATGAACAAACCTTCCAATAAATCAAGAAACATAAAACCTAATACATCTAAGCTTAGGGGATAGATGAAAAAAAAATTGAATAAAAAAATACATAGGGCCATATACATATACGCCAAGCCCGAACTTACGTCCGTGAAACAAGCATGATAACATATCTAAAAAATATTACAAACATATTGGTTTAATTATCTAACACAATTATTGCCTCAAACCCAAGAATAAAAAATAAAGTCTTTTTGCGGAGTTGCCTTGCCAGACCACGACTGCGAGCCTTCACGTCCATAGCCTCATAACACGCCTCACTAAGTACATTGTCTATATGGAAATGTTAGATATAAATCAGACAATCAGGAAAAGCCTCATAAAGCTGGAATCGGCGGGAGAATGATCAAAATAAACAGACTATATAGGGGGCGCCACCAGCGCCATAATTCTTCTAATTTGTATCGACTTTTTAAATATCGCATTAAAAATCATGGTAGATATATCAAAATTCATGAAATGAAATGTCAATTATAAAACTGTAATCAGATCTAAGATTGAACCAGGAACAAAAAAAGTTTTTTTTGAAATATATTTACGTGGGCGGAACCTAAGTCATGACGTCACGGCGAGGCCGGCAGCAGCCCAAGGCTTTCTGCGGCCCTGGCGTAGGTACGGTGGGGGCACGTGCCCCCCCCCCCATGAAAATGCGGTGCCCCCCACAATGGGGGGGGGCAGTGCCCCCCATAGGTTTATGGGATGGTGCTAGATTGTGTGTGTGTGTTGTTAGGGGAAGGGGGAGTCTGGGCACACGCTAGAAATGTAGCCTTTTCGCTCCTGGCTTTGTATTTGCCGAGCCAAAACCCTCAATGTTCCCACGCTAGTTAGCCAAAACCCGCAATGTTCCCACGCTAGTTAGCCAAAACCCGCAATGTTCCCACGCTAGTTAGCCAAAACCCGCAATGTTCCCACGCTAGTTAGCCAAAAAACCCAATGTTCCCACGCTAGTTAGCCAAAACCCGCAATGTTCCCACGCTAGTTAGCCAAAACCCCAATGTTCCCACGCTAGTTAGCCAAAATTCGCAATGTTTCCACGCTAGTTAGCCAAAACCCGCAATGTTCCCACGATAGTTAGCCAAAACCCGCAATATTCCCACGCTAGTTAGCCACAGCCAAAACCCCCAATGTTCCCACGCTAGTTAGCCACAGCCAAAACCCGCAATATTCCCACGCTAGTTAGCCACAGCCAAAACCCCCAATGTTCCCACGCTAGTTAGCCAAAGCCCCCAATATTCCCACGGTAGTCACAGCCAAAGACTACTCTATACAGTATACAGTAGTCTTTGGTAATAATGGACGAGTTTCACGGTCGTTTTCAGAGACACCAACTATTTTTTCTTGGCCTACAATAGGCGTTGTTCTAATGGTGCTTGTTTTATTTAGCGCAAACCCAAAAAAAAAAAAAAAAAAAAAAAAAAAAAAAAAAAAAAAAAAATGAAACCTAACCTAACCTTATGTTTTAATGAAACCTAACCTAACCTAACCTTATAGGTTTTAAAGAAACCTAGGTAATTATGGAGGAGAGTTTCACGTTCGTTTTCAGAGACACCAACTACTTTTTCTTGGCCTACAATAGGTGCTTGTTCTAATGGTGCTAGTTTTATTTTGCGCAAACCAAAAAAATAAAATTTAAAAAAAAAATGAAAAAAAAAATAAACCTAACCTAACCTTATGTTTTAATGAAACCTAACCTAACCTAACCTAACCTTACAGGTTTTAAAGAAACCTAACCTAACCTTAACCACAAAATATACATTTTTTTTTTTTTTTTTTTTGGTTTGCGCAAAATAAAACTAGCACCATTAGAACAAGCACCTATTGTAGGCCAAGAAAAAGTAGTTGGTGTCTCTGAAAACGAAAGTGAAACTCTCCTCCATATTAACCGAAACCTAACCTAACCTTAACCACAAAATATATATATAATTTTTTTTTCTTTCTTTTTTCCGCAAAATAAAACTAGCACCATTAGAACAAGCGGTTAATATGGAGGAGAGTTTCACGTTCGTTTTCAGAGACACCAACTACTTTTTCTTGGCCTACAATAGGTGCTTGTTCTAATGGTGCTAGTACCTATAGCACCTATTGTAGGCCAAGAAAAAATAGTTGGTGTCTGAAAACGACCGTGAAACTCTCGTCCATTATAAACACAGAGGTTGTAACCCCTGTCACCTTCCTCACACCCTCCCCACACACACGCCAGCTGGCTATTTCCCCCTCTCACCCCTTCCTCACACCCTCCCCGCCCTCCTCACACACCCCCACACCTTCCCACACACTCACTCACCGCGGCCACCAAGGCGTGCTCTAGGGGAACGTATTGTCACGCTAAAACAAGGCTGCAGATCGCATTGCCAGGCGTGGCAGGCCCGCTTTGTTGTGGTCCGCCTATCTTCCTCTTCTTCTTCTTGTTGGCTCTTGGGATCCAGCTGGAGAGGAATAGAGCGTAACAATATATTGCGAATTTTAGCATCACTACAGACTTTTATGTGCCACTGAAGACGCATGCACAGTAGTTTATATTATGTACATCACACAGTCACACTACATGTCTGTAGTGATGCTAAAATTCGTAATATATTGTACCTGGCGACTTTAGTGCAGTGGCAAGTGACTGACGACTATTATCTTTCTCTCTCTCTCTCTCGTTATCTCTCTCTCCCGTTATCTCTCTCTCTTAAATTGCCTCGCCAGCTGAGTATGTTTGTAAACAAAAAACGGGGTTTTTGCGTTCCATTTGTGACACGCGAACCCAACCCTGAACCCAGAACCCAACCCTGAACTGAAAGAACTGGTTCATGCAGCTTGGGCACAAATGGAAGAGGCCCAAAAAACCCAACCCTGAACTGAAAGAACTGGTTCATGCAGCTTGGGCACAAATGGAAGAGGAAGCTGCATGAACCAGTTCTTTCAGTTCAGGGTTGGGTTCTGGGTTCAGGGTTGGGTTCGCGTGTCACAAATGGAACGCAAAAACCCCGTTTTTTGTTTACAAACATACTCAGCTGGCGAGGCAATTTAAGAGAGAGAGAGAGAGAGAGATAACGAGAGAGAGATAACGAGAGAGAGAGAGAGAGAGATAACGAGAGAGAGAGAGAGAGAGAGAGAGAGAGAGAGAGAGAGAGAGAGAGAGAGAGAGAGAGAAAGATAACGAGAGCGAGAGATAACGAGAGCGAGAGATAACGAGAGAGAGAGAATAACGAGAGAGAAAGATAACGAGAGATAACGAGAGAGAGAGAGAGAGATAACGAGAGAGATAACAAGAGAGAGATAACGAGAGAGAGAGATCGAGATAACGAGATATAACTCAGCTAGCTGCTATGTGAAGGGATCATATCAAGATTAAGATCGCGGAAACGCATGGACTCCACCAGCCATGTATGCCTCTTTTATGCCGTCTGACATCCTCTCCGACTCGTGCATGCGGAAAACCCTTCACGATAAGAGAAATAGGGCCCAAGGCGACCATTGTTTGTTATGAACTGAAAACTCTACCCAAGCTACCCACCTCTCAATGTGAGTAGAGAAAGTTCACGGGTTTTGCTGAGTCATTACGCGCTTTGCCTCGGACCCAGGTTTTCGTGCGCAAATGGAACGCCTGAACTCTTGGGTTCCGTGAACTGGTTCTTGAAATGTCGCAAATGGAAGAGGCCTTATAGTGTTATCTACGGTAAACAGGTCATATCTATAAAACTGCTTATATTCACTAAAAATCGTCTAATGGTACCCAAATTACAATGGAAATTACGTTCTGGGCCTCAAGGGGTTAAGCTGAACACACGCCAAAATGACAAATTATAAGTAGTGTGTTGCTGGAAATTGGGGGTCACTGGTATGGGGGTTTTATTGGGTCAACGGGGTCAACAGGGTCAACGTTACTTGAATTATATTATTTGGGGATGATTTGATAAAAGATTACAACTTGAATGGAGGATTTAACTTAGTCTTCTGACTTCACTATATGATTATAGTTTGACCACTTCTCACTACGGAGAGTACTGAACAAGGGGGGTATACTTAAGGGGAAAGGATAATAAGGTTTAGGTTATGGGATTTGCTGCCACCAGCCCTGACGAGTATTTCACTATGGTTACTCCCGGGGCACGTTAGGTTAATATTAATATTAGATTGATCTTGGTAGTCGTGGTTGGTACGAGGGGTTATACCGAACAAGGCTTGGACTCTTGGAAGTGTGGGGAATTATTTTCCTAATACAGAATAATCACCTGGGTTCTTATAATAACACAAGAACTATATTTGTAAATGATATCCTATTTATTTTGGTGACATGGTAAGTCTCTCACTTGAGATCATCTTCAGCATATAAGGGTTAACACTATACCGAGAAAACTCTACTCGGAAATAAGAAACTTGACTTCACACCCTGACGTAGGAATTTTTCCTAAGTTATGAGATAAAGCTCTAATGAGCATAAATCTCCTTCACTAGAATTACTATTCAGGGAATTGCCCTACACTAGGTAACATACCACTTAATATTTATAAATCACACATGGAAGATAGGTATCTAGTAGAGAAAGAAAATGGCGAGACAGTGTTGTATGTGTTACAGTAAGACCATGTGGCCGTTTGAGGAGGTTTCGCGCCAACCTTCAAGAGCGCAGAGAGAACAATTCTTTCGTTAATAACACTTATAAGGATGGGCGGAACATCTATGCCTCAGTGACACTGAACTGTACCTATATATTTATATAGAAATATATAGATGTAATATACTAAGGGAGAAAAAACACCGGAGCCAGGGGCAGATGTCTTACCTTCAAGAGCGCAGAGAGAACAATGACTCGTGCCCTGCGGGCTTTCCGCACCAAAAAAAGGAACTTGTTTGGAAAGTCTCACCGTGACCTTAAATGAACAACTTATAATCCCGAACCAACTATTTAAGTAATGAAAACTCGCGTATCCCCCGAAGAGGCCGTCCCTAATACAAACTGGCTACTTTGATGTAAGAGAATTTAATGTCTTTAATCTAATATTCACGAAGGATGGTTTTATATGTAATGTCGACAATCCGAACACCTATTTCAGAGTGGAGTGGTATGGAAATCGTGTTTAGAACTTTGGTGGGCTTTCATTTTAGCGTGTATCATTATTACACCGCCCATATATGACCATAACCGATAACGATAGGGATTATTTTGAAAGCCATGAGGATTTTAGGAGGGTTCCTAAATCTGAGAAGATGGTTTGGAAAGAAAGAAAAGAATGGAATACGTTAGTTATGACTGATCGCAGAATAATTATTCCACGGAACTTTCCTCGCACACGGGGTGACGGGAGAGAATGGCGGGTGAAAGCACGAAAGAAGATAGAACAAAATGGCGTCTAGGATGGCCAAACTGATGCGAAAAGATGGCGGAAAGAAAGAAATACGATGAGTCATATGTGAAACTGAGAAAAAGAATTACTTACAAGACATAACTCGGGAATTTTATAATAATAATTCTCATACTATCATCTCCCGAATAATGGGCATTACAGTAGCAACTCGAGTCAATATTATAAGCAATCATGTGTTATCGTAAGGAAGAGCAAAGGGCCGAGGGAGAGTGTGGATTATAATAGTGATGTTAATAACGTCAGCCTGATAGTTTATAGCTACCCATGTTAAAATAAATCTTTTAATTAACCCCTTCACGCCCATATCTTTCCTTTGCTATATAAAATCGTCTGTTGTTAGCCATAAAATTACGAAAAGTAGCTGAATATACCAAATTAGTTAGTGGACAAGGATACTAAATAGGTCATATCTATATAATATTGCTTATATTTATCAAAAAATCGTCTATTGGTAGTCAAATTAAAAGGAAAATTACGTTCTGGTCTCAAGGGGTTAATTTAATTAAAAGAAGAATGATTGAAATGTTCCGCTCTCCACTCCTCTTCTGGACCTTACCACACCTACCCAGGTGTTACAGGCTGAAAGGCAGTACAGGAAAAGGTGTTTTACGTAACAATGACCACTGCAGGCAACTTACTTCTGCAGAGACTTCTACAGGATCGTTCGGTGTGTCAGGGTGAAGCGAGTTAATGTATCTCACGAGGTCAACACACACAGGCGAATAAAGACACTGAGGCACTTCTTAGTTTAATGAACAAGCCACACACAGTACCACGTACAGACAGTACTCACTACAGAGTCGTCTTCCCATCTCTTGACGATGGTCGCAAAGGCTTTCCCTGCTGTCCCTACAGTCACTGTTCATTCCTCAGTACAACACACACAGTACAACTACACACAATCACTCCACCTCGCCACCTCCTCCACGCCTCACACCCGCCCGCGTCCAGCCCTCAACCCTCACTGTCCGCTGGTCTGAGAGCCACTGCCCACCGCCAGCACCACCAGCCAGCCAGCCACGCGCTCACAGGCACCCCTCCCCAGCCTCCCATCCCAGACCCCACCCTCTCTCACTGCTGGTGTCCAAGGTCGCTCCGACCCATACCCTCACACACACACACACTGCCTCGCCACCACCAGTCTCCAGGGTGCCACCGCGCGCCACCCAGACATGCCTTCCCCTAACACAGCGTTTCTTAACCTTTTCCGACCTCAGCACCCCCTGTAGTCAGGTCTAGGAAGTCCAGCACCCCCTATTTCTGGCTAACATCTGGTTACAGAGACAACAGTTGCTACACTATTACAGGGATAAAGTAATGTATAGTGAAGTACTCCTTGATCATTTGTTTTGTTCATTCTCCAAAAATAAAACACCAAGGATTCCAATACTATCGGCAAAAGCAATGGAATGATCATTTCCAGCGCTGCCCTCGCCAGTCCAGGGTACACTACCAACTAATCACACCAGAACCCAGACAATGATAATGTACAGAATTTTGCCTGACAACCCTGGTTCACCTGCAGATCAATAAGCTCCTCCTTCAGTTTGTCAGCATCACTCATGCCTGCCAGGAAGGGCTGCTGAATCCATTCTGGAAATGTATGATCCATGGCAAAGTACTTTGTCATGGTGGTCTCTAGGTGCGAGAGGTGAGCAACAATATTTTCTACAAACATGAGACTGACTGTCTTATTCCCCAATATCTCGTCCAGGATAGGAAAGCTTCCCACATTCCCTCCCTGGATTCAACGATTCCAGAGTGAAAGCTTCTTCTTGAAGGCTTCTATCTTCTCTGCACAAACAAGATTGTTAGCAAACATGCCTTGCGTGGACAAGTTGAGTTCATTCAAATGGCTGAAAATGTCTGCCAAATAGGAGAGAGAGATAAGATAAGATACTTTGATCCTATCTAGACACTTTGCAAGTACCAACTACAAGGTTATTGACTATAAAAGGCGCCACCATGCCAGGACGAACCTGGTGGGCTCGAACCGCTGACCAAATGAAGGGACGCTACACGCGAGCCCGCAGCTCTACCAACCGAGCCACCCTGACGGGTTAGGAGAGAGAGAGGATGAACATTTCGTCCTCAACATTTTCAGCGAACATATTCTGATACTCTCGGAGGAATATTGAAATCTCATCCATGAGCTCTGCAATACGGGTTAGGATTTTCCAACGTGAGAGCCACTGCACTTCAGTGTGGAAGAGAAGGACTTGATGTTCACTTCCCACCTCCTCACAAAGTAACTTGAACACTCTGTGGTATAAAGGACGACCCCGGATGAAATTCACAACTTGAACACGGACAGATAGAACTTCTTTGAGGTGATACTGCAACGTCTATGCAGCCCAAGCATGGCGATTGAGAACACAGTGCTTCATGATGATATATGGTACCTTCTTCTTAACCAAAGCAGTAAAGCCAGACCTATTCCCTATCATGGCTGGGGCACCATCTGTGCAGACCGACCTATACCTTCTTCCACTTGATATGATGCTTCTTAAAGAGCTCGTCCAAAACTAGGAATACATCCGCTGCCTTCGTAGTCATTTGCAATGCCTCGCAGAAGAGGAATTCATCTTTAATTTCACCATCCTTCATGTACCGGGTATAAAAAGTTTGTTGACTTGTATTGGAAACATCAGTTGATTCATCCAACTGGAGACTGATGCAGATGGGACGGTCCATAATCTCCTGAACAATCTGGTCCAATATATGGTGACAACTCACCCAGCAAACACAAAGACGGAGGGCCTCCGGAGGCCCTCCGTATGTCTTACCGGCGGCCCGACGGAAGTGTACGACGTAGGGCCGCTGGGAATTTGCTCAGAGGCTCACCGGTGGGCCGCTCCTAGCGGCCCGCCGTAGGGCATATGACCATTTGCCGCTGTTATATTAACTGATTGAGGAATATTTATGGTTATACTTTCTAAGTATATTGCAGATATAGTAATGTTTTAAGCGGTGTTGCACAACCCATTAGCCGATTAATAGACTAATGGGCTGTTCAACACTTATAAAAACATTACTATATCTGCAATATACTTAGAAAGTATAACCATAAATATTCCTATGTCGTTATCCAGTAATACGATGAAAAGGAGATCATAATTGCTACGGACATTGTTTATTTCATAAGTACAAAAACATTTTCGTTATTGGGTTTACATGCTGGTGTACGTGGAACACTGAACAACCATATGTACCTCTCTCAGGAACTACGTACCTCTCTCAGGAACTACGTACCTCTCTCAGGAACTATGTACCTCTCTCAGGAACTATGTACTACCTCTCTCAGGAACTATGTACCTCTCTCAGGAACTACGTACCTCTCTCAGGAACTACGTACCTCTCTCAGGAACTATGTACCTCTCTCAGGAACTATGTACCTCTCTCAGGAACTATAATGTCTGCTGGAAACCATATGACAGATTGTACAAACAATTAATCATCAATCAATCAGAAGACAGTATATGCCCATCATAGGGTAAAAAGTAAGCCTTGCCAGTACA
This sequence comes from Chionoecetes opilio, assembly GCA_016584305.1. NCBI lineage: Eukaryota > Metazoa > Arthropoda > Malacostraca > Decapoda > Majidae > Chionoecetes > Chionoecetes opilio. The sequence goes on along the minus strand of JACEEZ010022325.1, from coordinate 122,102 downwards.
TGCATATGCATGGACAAGCCATGGAAATAAGATCAACTCTACCTCAACAAAAAAAAATGTGTGAGGGGGGGAAAGGGTATTGAGATTGGAGACCATTTATTGGAATGACGGGGCTTCGGTATGTAATATAAAAGGAACAAAAGGTTTAATAACAATAAAATACATCCATCAATACCACGTACTTCAGTTCATTATTTTAACGTAATACTACATATATTTGCGTCTTGAGGGTATTGAAAAGGCACAACACCGTAACACAGTAATTATATTTTGACATGCGTTCGCTTGGCGGGGCCATCGGTTCATAATCTAAAATGGCGCGGCCCGAGTGACACCTCTCGGGGAAGCTCTCTGATATTATTTTTAATTTGTAAGTGCCTTTAACTTATATGACCGATTATTATGTGACGTCTCGCTCATTTTAAGACGAGACCATGTTTTCTGACTGATTTCTATTTATTTATGATGAATATGACATACACATCTTGAGAATATTGTATGTTTTTTTTCTTAGTGGGATCGGAACTTCAGGGCCACCTCGTATATTGAGCCTTAGAAGATAGATTTCCGTCAGCCAGCACTGTCATTGCTAACAAAAAATTTACATGTTCTCCAATCTGAGACAATATTTCAAAATAGAAATTATCACTTCAAATTAATTTTGATAATTTTTTAGTTACTCTGGTATTTTTTCCTTGAAATGGCTTCTTAAGGGAGATAAACCCCAAAAAAGTCAACATTTTTTTTTTTTTTTTTTTTTGACGCGAAATGGTTATCAGATTAATGCAACATATAGCCATAACATTAAATAAATCATTTCGTCTTCAACCGAGCGGGATGTCGTTAAACAAAAAATTAACGTATGTGGCAGTTTAGAGGGTTTATGGAAATTTTGCCGATATAGGAACGCTCGTCGAATCGCCAACCGAGAGCTCTCGCCGACGTGGAAATTTTGCCGACTTTCACTGGTAAAGCCCTCGCTCGTTCAGTAACCTAACCTGGACATAGGTCAACTGGCCAACCTAACCTAACCACATCACCTAACTCAAGATCAAGAACTATAAATAACCCCAGAAATAGGAACACTCGCCGACGTGAAAAATTGGAACACTCGCCGACGTCGGCGAGAATTCCTATCGGCGACAGTTATAGGTACCGTAGATAACACTAAAGTCGCCAAGACAACGTTTTTTTCGATGTAGCTACAGACGTGTGGTGGCGTTAATACTTCCATTTCTACATCCATGATTTCAGTTAAGTTAGAAGGGGCTATCTGGAGAGTCTGTGTTATTTTGTGTCTTCATCTGTGTCATATTATGGCTATAAATAAACAAATTTAAAAAATATCACCAGAGTGGCGACCAAACTAAGGTCGCCAGCTAGTGTTTATGTTCTGAGTGTCCTCCCGCCATCGTTGTCGCCCGAAAAAAAAACGAGTAGCGAAATTTGAAACCGTATATATACTTGCAGATACAAAGCATAAAACAACGCTGAAACAGGGTAGATTATATATACAATCATGATATAAACTACTGTGTATCATCTTCAGTGGCACATACAAATCAGTAGGATGCTGTAATTCGTAATATATGGGCTGGCGACATTATTGCTTCTGGCGACTATTGTTATCTACGGTAGGGTTTTGAGCATATATGATATATGAGGCATTCAATTACGTACAGAAATATCTTGTGAGCAGGAGATGGGGCCCTAAACACCCGTTTCAAGAATGCAATCTGCCCCAAACAGGCATCATATTCAGCTGGTAAACATCAAAATAGTGTTTTCTTAGCAAGATGCTGTATTCCGTAAATTTACTCATGATTCACTGCATAAAGGCTATTTAATGGTCCTTCACATCAGTAATACAAAAGTAGAGCGCATTATTCGATTCATGAATGTTTTTCCCATGAAAGAATAAAAACAGTATACCCTCCCCTACTTTAGCGGACAGTTCGTCACAAGCGACGAGATGTACACACTGTACACTGTGACAAGCGGTCCCGCTTTGTTGATCAACAAGTAAATATCCCCGTTTTCTTCCGCCTTTGTTAGTAAACAGACGTTCCCTCGTAAACAGACACTTGCCCACACGACACCGGAAGCGACGCACCTCCAAGTCCGGAACGGGGCCCCACGAGCCATCATCCAGACGACCGATGGCAACGAGACGCCCATCGACCGTCTGACAAGCAATCGACGGCGGCATCGGTGCCCAGGTAAACAGGACGGAGGAAGAAGGAGGGTGTCCCAGGGCAGCATCCCAGGAGGGACGAGGGGAAGCGCACATTGAAGGCACCTCAGAAGAAAGGGTGGAGGAAGGGCCCGGCGGACAGGAAGCCGGGGGGCGGAAGTCCCCGACCCGTCGTCTCTTGGGCACGGGTAGGGCGGCATCCCCTTCCCCGTCGGAGCACACCAGGCAGTCATCCTCGACTACCACAGACTCAGAAGGAGGCACCGGTGAGAGGGAGTCAGGCGATGGGGATCTGCGACGCCGAGGCGGCGGAGAACGGGACCCAGAAATTAAGTGGACCTCCATTCTCGCCATGAAGGAGTTCACTGAAGTCATCCATGCCGACAACCCCGGAGGAACAGGAGGTGAGGGTGGAGAAGGCCCAGGAGACGCCTGACCAGCCGGAGGAGCCACAGACCCACCCGGCAAGTCCTCGACCTGGGAGACGCGGTCAGGGTGAGGGACTGAGGAGACCGCCAGATCCTGCTCCACCGTCAGCACGATCGACGCCGAACTCATGGAAGCAGAGGCAGGAGATCGGGAGGCGCGAGACGAGGAGGAGTGGGACGACTTGCCGAGGCCCAGCCGAGAACCAAAAGACCGGTCCGCCCAGGACAGATGGTAGTGGTTGCGTTGGCGAGACTTCAAGGCCCCCGTCCACCACTCCTTGAGGTCAGCAAAGGCCTCGCCGGTAAGGCAGGGCACACCCTCCTTCGGGAGGATGAGCCGCAGTCATCCACAGCATATCGGGCCCTTGTCGGGACGTTAGAGGTCCGACAGAAGGCACGGGGCGTGCGAGGAGCAGAGCTTGTGGCCTCGGGACTTAAAGGACGCCGAGCAGCCCTGGGCCTTGCAATTGATCCGCTGAAAAAGAAGGGTTAAACAGTGAGAGGGAAGGGACGAGTCGCAAAACGAAACGCCCCAAACCCCCACCGGCATCGCCACACGCACTGCCCCGACTCCCAGAAAGTGGATGTTCGGTGGAGGGGGGGGAGGGAACGTAGCCCCAGGAGCCAAGAATCACCACGCCCACTCTGACCGACCATGAGGACGGCAAAGAGGGCCGGGAAATAGGGAACAAGGTCCCAGGCGACGCCTCGGACGCAGACACACCCCCCCACCTAGAGGGGAGGGCAGATTGGCGAGAGGGAGGGTCAGGCAAGCCAGGAACCACCCAACGCCCCGTTCCGACCCTTGGGAGGGGCACGGACGGGGGAGGGGAAGAGGCGACGCCCCGGGCTCCAGCACGAGCGACGAATCCAGCCGCCTCCCGCTGGTTCCACATGGCAGCCAGGAATCGCCCGACGCCCGGTAGCGGCCCTTGGGAGGGTCCGGGCGGGGGTGGGGGGTGGCTGTGCGACGCCTACGACGCTCCAGGCACCAGCACGAGCGACGAATCCATCCGCCGCCCGCTGGGCTCATGTGGCAAGCCAGGAAGCGCCCGACGCCCCGTCCCGGCCCTTGGGAAGGTCTGGGCGGGGGTGGGGGTGGCTGTGTGACGTCTGCGACGCACCAGGCACCAGCACGAGCGACGAATCCATTCGCCGCCCGATGGGTCCACATGGCAAGCCAGGAATCGCCCGACGCCCCGTCCCGGCCCTTGGGAGGGTCCGGGCGGGGGTGGGGGGTATCTGTGCGACGCCTGCGACGCTCCGGACACCAGCTTGAGCTACGAATCCATCCGCCTCCCGCTGGTTCCACGTGGCAGGCCAGGAAACGCCCGACGCCCCGACCCGGCCCTTGGGAGGGTCCGGGCGTGGGTGGGGGGTGAGGGTGCGACGCCTGCTACGCCCTGGGTGAAGCAAGGACCCGGGGGAGCAGGCGAAAGCAGCGCCCCATTAAAATGGGGCGTAGGTGTAACACCTCAGACACGCAGCCCACCCAGAACAGATATTCCAAGATGGGAGTAACAGATACAAGTTGAAAAAAGTACACACTGCCGGTCCCAAACGAGGGAATCAAGAAGGAATGACACCCAGCCCCGTGAACCCTCAGAAAGGATTACGAGGCAATAGCGAACGGGTAAAATCATCAAAACCTCACACACACCCATCGTAAACACGAAAAACCAGCAGGTGCTCACCATATCACAAGCCAGAGAAGACAACAACACGTGGTAACAGGAGACGTCAGGCAGGTGTTGAGTTGATGCTGGCAAAAAGAAGAATGATGAGCTGGAGCCTGGCAGGTGAGGCCACTGGCCTCGGCGGGGTTGGCACGGCGTTGCCAGACGTGTGTTTCTTTCTCATTCAGATCTGAGTGTAGCCTGGTTTATTAACCAGATGTGGGATTAGGTTGCCAGTATACCCAGGGTTTACCCTGGGTGGCGATCTTTCCTAACTTATTAGCTTAGTGCACTAGCTCTAAGGGGACCTAAAAAGTTGCCTTGAATTATGTGCCTATAAGGTCTGCTCGAAAGCTACTCAAAACAACACCATTTTTATTATTGTTGTATATTTACGGAGTTTTTAAAGGAGGCTAGGTTTCATGGATGGGGATGATTGATTTAATGCTAAAAAGGGAAAATGTGCCAGACTGGATGGGGATGAAAGGTACGTGGATGTAGATAGTATTAAGTAACAGGAACTACCACGTGCAGGTCTCCCAGCCTCTTGTAGCTTCCTTATTTTCTTATGTTCTTAACCCCCTCACGCCCAGAACGTAATTTCCATTGTAATTTGGGTACCATTAGAAGATTTTTAGTGAATATAAGCAATATTTTAGAGACATGACCTGTTTAGTATCCTTGTCCACTAACTAATTTAGTATAGTAAGCTACTTTTTGTAATTATATGGCTAACAACAGACAATTTTGTATAGCAAAGGAAAGATCTGGGCATGAAGGGGTTAAAAGTGGACATAATTTACCTTTATTCAATCTGACTAAATGAAATGCAAGGCGTTATTTGTCTGAACGCAACAGCAGCAGGCGACACCACTTCTTTCATTGTTGCCAAGATAAAGAGCTGTGATTCATTTATTGTTGTGAATTTTGCTGTAACATTTCTTCACGCACAAGACGCAAGGTGCATGGGGTAATTTTTCTAAATTTTTCGATATTTTCAAAATTTAATAACAAATTTATGGCGGACGATCCCCTAAATGCATTTGTGATCACTTTTTTCTGCTGCTGTCTAATGATGAAGAGACAGAGTAAGGTTTATGTGATATACATATATGTGACCTGCAGAAAATAGGAGGGTAACTTATGCGTGGAAAGACTTTTTTTAAGGCAATCAGCAGAGAAACCTTTAAAACCCTGGATACTATAAAATTTTATTGAGTCACACCTGCACTGCCAACCCAAAAACTGCTGGGGCCATTACTCCCTCACAGAACACAAGGGCACGGCTGCCACCACACATGTAACACACTGCCCACCACCACCCATTGCCACACAGGACACAGTACCACAGGCACGGGTACAACCACACTTGTCCACACAACACACCACCTCAAAAGTGGATCTTCATGTGCTGGGCAATATCACTCTTTGTCTTGAAACACTTGCTACAAATATCACACTTGAACTCCCGCAAGCCAGTGTGTCTAAGGGTGTGTTGGTTGAGGTCAGAAATGGTATAAAACTTTTTCCCACACTCTAGACATTCATGATTCTTAACACCACTGTGTGTCAGGGTGTGTGTGGTGAGCTCACCCTTTCTAGCAAATCTTTTCCTACACTCTAAACATTCATGATTCTTAACACCACTGTGTGTCAGGGTGTGTGTGGTGAGGTCACCCTTTCTAGCAAATCTTTTCCTACACTCTAAACATTCATGATTCTTAACACCACTGTGTGTCATGGTGTGTGTGGTGAGCTCACCCTTTCTAGCAAATCTTTTCCCACACTCTAAACATTCATAATTCTTAACACCACTGTGTGTCAGGGTGTGTGTGGTGAGCTCACCCTTTCTAGCAAATTTTTTCCCACACTCTAAACATTCATAATTCTTAACACCACTGTGTGTCAGGGTGTGTGTGGTGAGGTGACTCTTTTGAGTAAATCTTTTCCCACACTCTAAACATTCATAATTCTTAACAACACTGTGCGTCAAGGAATGTCTCTCAAGCTGACTCGTGTATTTGAATATTTTGTCACACTGCTGGCACTTCAGCTCATTGTCTGCCTTGTGGCCTGAGCTGCCTGCCTCCAGGTGATTCTTGCCATCACACCTGTGCCTCCCCACCCCTGAGGCAGACTGACCCTGGTGCTCCCGGCCACTCATGCTGCTGCCCGGCCCCACAGCCTCCACCGCAGCAAGACTCCCGCCAGCACACGCGAAGGCCGGTCCTGCGGGAACCCTCGGGGATGCCGGAGCGAGCCAGGTCAGTGCCGGGCGCAGCAGCCGGCTTGGACTGTGACCTCAGCACCTGCAACAGTGGTGACAGTCAGGATTACAGGATGTTTCGACGGAATGCTTCTTTCAACGGTAGAAAATGGAGGTTTCGACGGCACCGTCGAAACTTCCAATATGTCTATCATAGAGTAAAACCTAAAAATATTTTGTCATTGAGAGGATTAATATAAAATGCAAAGTTACTAGATCATTGCCCACCAAAATTAAAGTGAAAAGCGTATACAGCCAAGATCCCCCTATATCTTCGTTGTTTCCCACCCTAACATGGTAACACCTATCAAATTTAGCTTGCCTATCATTAATATTGTATTTAATAAAATCAATTAGCGATAGACTAATAAACAATGAACAACAGTACTGTTTGTGCGGCTTCATCCTCAGGCTAAGGCAGTGCCCTCCTGTGGTCACAGTTAGACACAAGAAAACGGCACCTCAGTTTGTGGGGAAACCTGGGAATCCTGACAGACATTTTTGGTATTATTTTACGATGGCACCAAACTTCCCTACACAATTGGGAGCATGGTTTTTGTTTACCTTATTGGGATCACCTGAAGATCCGTCACCCCAGAGTTTGACAGGGTGATGGTTCTTCAGGTGGGATATCCTGGGGTGACGGTTCTTCAGGTGGCAACACCTGGGGTGACAGTTCTTCAGGTGGGGTCAAGACCTGACCTGACTTCACCTTCCAAGTGAGGTGAGGTTAAATGGGTAAAAGGGAGGAGTCATGACCGTCCAGTCAGGTAAGAGGACTATATAAAAGTAAGTGGGCTAAAAAAATTAAGTCATGGGAGTCAGTGGACCCAGGGCCGGTATTACCAAAGAGATCATAGTTAAGAACGTTTATCATAGCTGGACAAAATGGCCCATTTTAGTCACAACTGGCTGGCGGATATCATAAATTGTGGGGGGACTATCACAAACCGCGCGGGAGGCTAAGAGTGGGTTCACCGAGTTCTAGCGCGACTATGATAACGGCTCCGCGACTATGATAAACTTTCCAGCTGTTAACAGGGCCGAGACACAATAACAGCCTCAGTGAAGAAATATTCGCCCACATAGGGATGTGTTGAGTGAGCTGAGTGATGCACAGCTGATTAGGAAATACCGAGTAGACCGTGTGAGGGCTAAGAGTGAGTTCACCGAGTTCTAGCGCGACTATGATAAACTTTCCTTCTGTCAACAGGGCCGAGACACAATAACAGCCTCAGTGAAGGAATATTCGCCCACATAGGGATGTGTTGAGTGAGCTAAGTGATGCACAGCTGATTAGGAAATACCGAGTAGACCGTGTGAGGGCATATTGTTCCTCACTAACTTTGTACAAACAGCTTTTAGATCGAAAACATCGCCATCTGGCAACTCTGTTTCGTGTTTACACAGATACTGCTCAACGGTACATCTATGTGTTTTATTTTCGGGAATGAATTACTACATTACTCTGTGTCACTGCCCTTAACATGTTATAAACATAAGGGAAGAAGTATCAACCCATAAAACGTGGTCAAAGGATGAATTTACTGATTATATAACCATTTTAAAGAAACAATGACGCTATATTTAGCAGACGCCTATGATAAACAATTGTGCTAGATTCCAAACTTATGATAAATGGCGTATGATAAAAATGTATCATATCCAAGAGTTATGATAAATATTTGTCATAGCTATGATTAAGTTTTGGTAATACCGGTCCTGGCACGCAATACCTTCCAAACCCTAGCGTCCTACCACTGTTGTGTGGTGATTCCACTAGTTATTCAGTGGCTTCAACAAAACAGACTTTCAAAGCGTGAAGTAAGTGTGTTACTTGTGATAACTGGATGAATTGGACAAAATACTCCAGATCAAAGGATGGTTTTCTGTGGAAATGCCAAACAAAAGACTGCCTGAAGTATAAAGCCACGAAATAAATGTACTGTATCTTGGAATAGTGAGTAAAGTATAATGTATTTTGTATTTTGGAACACTGTATATTACTCGTATTTTTTTCTTTAAACTTTCACAAAAAGATGCATAACACAAAGGAATATATTTGTTATCCTAATTTTATATATTACATTCACTGTGGGCTGGGGTGACGGATCTTCAGGTGGGATATCCTGGGTGACGGTTCTTCAGGTGGGATATCCTGGGGTGACTGATCTTCAGGTGGACATTCTGGGGTGACGGATCTTCAGGTGATCCCCTTATTGTATTCTAAGAGACATTTTCTCTTTGAGCTTTCCGTCGCAAATCAATAGTTTCGGAGATAAAGAACATTTTAGGTGGGGGTTGGAATGTCTCCTTGTTTACAAAATGCCTCCCTCTTCCTCTTCTTGTGACCTGCATCGCATTTGTTTAGTATTTTATTAAACTTTTTTTATTATTGGACCCAGTTAGGAGGTTAAAGGTTAGGTAAGGTTAGGTTAGGTTAGGTTAGGTTAGGTTAGGTTAGGTAAGGTAAGGTTCAGGTTAGGTTAGGTTAGGTAAGGTAGCCACGGGTGCACCTCCGAAACAAAAGCGATACAGGTCACAAGAAGAGGAAGAGGGAGGCATTTTGTAAACAAGGAGACATATTCCTCCCCCCCACCTAAAATGTTCTACTTATATCTCCGAAACCATTGATTTGCGACGGAAAGCTCAAGGAGAAAATGTCTCTTAGAATACAATGAGGTAAACAAAAACCATGCTCCCAATTAGAGAGAACTGCAACTCCGAAATGCCAGTGGTTTTTTATTTGATAATATTATAGAACAAACATTTCCGAAGATAACAGTATATCTTTTATACTGATAAACATTATATTAGGTAGGTAAACTTGTACGGGGAGCGGAGCGGGTGGCATCCTTATGGTGTGACGTCACGGGCGATCCACCAGGCCTTATCATCTCGGTGGCCACGCTGTACTGAGGTGTCAGGGATGCCACTCCTTGGGATTTTTTCCCAAGATCTTGGGATTTTTTAGTGGATTATTCGAGTATTTCTCCAGTGGTTTATCTCAAGGTAAGCATGTGTACTAGTGTTGGACCGAATGTCTATTTTCCCTATTCGCGAATGCGAATATTTGGTGTTAATATTCGCGAATGCGAATATTACATAATATTTCAAGTAATACCCTACTTTTGATATCTTATAGGAAACTGAAATATTTTGTATGTATTGTAAGAGTTCAGCCATAAAAATATGAATGTCTAAATTAAATTCTATTCAATTTCTATGTTTCCAGGTTGCGGGACGAGGACCCACTCTTACACGAATACTTACATGATAATATCATGTACATGAAGAATTATTATTGCAAAGTTAACACTTTGCAGTGTCATTAGAGATAATCTCGAAATAATCCCAAACCACGTAACTGATGTGACTGGACGACATTGGGCAGTACGCTGCTGCAATACTGTTCTATTTCAAAGAAAGTTGATTGTGCTCGTGGGTTACAGAGAAAAGCGCGTATATGCTTACTGCAGTATGGCACACGAGGCAATGAGTTGAGTTCAGTAACGGTGACCTTGAGAGTAGCGGCTGCCACTCTGTTGAAGGGTGGAGGCTGAAGGTAGTGTCAGAAGGACAGAGTTGGGCGGTCCGCAACTTTGGTCCGCACCTCCACAACTTGCGGAACTGCCATTTGGTTGCGGACCGTTAGTTGCGGAACCTGTTGCTCAAAAAGTTGCGGACCACTCAAAATTAAGGTCCGCTACCGCTACTTTAAAAAAAAAAGACGAAGACGACTGTACCCGCAGGCAAAGCAGCTATAACATAAATTGAAGCGGCTAATCTTAGTAATCTGTAAAAGAAGAGGCAGGAGGAGGAGGAGGTGCCAGTCCCGGACAATTAGTGTAGCGGAGCTGTTTTTGGCCTTTTATTGGATTTTTTTGGTGTTTTGTCATTATAAAATATAAAATAATAAATATTGCCTAATTATTAAGCCATTTTTTTGTTATTTATTAATATTTATCAAATGAATAGGTAGTTATTAAGTTATTGTGGACTTGTTAACAAAAGACTGGGTTGCGGACCTAGTTCCGCTACTGGTGCGGGCCTTTGAAATAGGTGTGGAGGTGCGAAACTACAGTTGCGGAATCTCAAAATCCCAAAAAGTTGCAGAGGTGCAGAATGCGGAACTCCCGCCTAAAGGTTGCAGAGGTGCGGGGTGTGGAACCTGAAAAAAAGGTGCAGTGCCCAGCTTTGCAGAAGGACAATGGCTTTGGTTACCACTACGCCTCCTCATCCCATTTATTTAACTAACGCTCGGCTAAACTATTAATTTATATATATGTCTGCTTGTGTAATATTATGTTCACTTGTTATATTTAATCTTATTCTTGTAAGGTTATTGATTTGGGCAAAATATTCGCATATTCGCAAACAACTACGAGTGGGAGTGCGAATGCGAATGCGAATAATGAAGAAAACATGCGAATATTCGCAATTGCGAATCCGAATGTGAATATTCGGTCCATCACTAATGTGTACCGTATTTAGGATTCAGTTTCAATATTTTTTCAAAGACCTTGGGATATTTTTTGTCTATCTTGGGATTTTTTAGGGGCAGTTTTTGGATTTCTGAAAGTTTAGAGTGGCATCCCTGGGTATGGTGGTGGAGTAAGTGGTGGAGGGAGTATGGGGTAATTGATAATACAAAGCACTCTATATTTCGCCTATAAAGCATGGCTCTTTATGTGTATAAACTTGTATCAGAGGGCCCTTGTGAGGAATATACAGTATACACCACAACATAAGGCGTGCGTAGAGAGTAAATAACAAAGTAAATGAAAAGTAAAAGGGAACGGGAGAAGGCGGGAGGGTGATAAGGAAGGTTGGCGTCAGATTACCTCTCTGCCTCGGGGCTGTGTGTGCCTCATAGGCCATTGGTGCTGCTGTTGAACACAGATGCACTCAAATTATGCTTGCTAGGCATATTGTATGCATTTTGGGGGGGAATAACCATGATATATGTCAGTATAAGTAGGCATAACATTATGTTGGATATATTCATGCAACTATCATTATTTTCGTGCTTGCAACTCATTATATAAAAAAAACCCATTGAAACTGAATCCTAAGTACACATGCTTCCCTTGAGATAAACTACTGGAGAAACACTTGAATAATCCCCAAAAAATCCAAAGATAGGCAACAAATATACCAAGGCCATGGCCCAAATCCCAAGATATTGGGAAAAAACCCCAAGGAGTGGTATCCCTGTGTACAGCGTAGTTAGGCAGATGGTGATTGATTGATTTAATGCCTGAAAAGGTGAATGTGCCAGACTAGGCAGATGGTGGTGTGTGGTATCGAGGGCTGACATAGCGGCCTACGTGTGACACAGTTTGTGGACTTCTACGAATGTTGGCGCGGTTTTTGTATGCGATTGAAAATCGCGCTTCCGGAAGGCATTTCGCAGTCGCTCAGGAGAGCCTTCCGGAAGGCTTGCCGCAATCCACGGGTTAACAAAGCATTGAAACTGAATCCTTGCTTGCTTGCTTGCCTACTGCTTCTATAGTCAGACCACCTCAAGCTGGTCTCGCGGGTGGAGCGGCTCAAGTCCGCGGTGGTGCCACATCACCCCACTACTCCTGCCAGGTCACCACCCTCCTCACCTCATTCATTCCTCCTCTCTCTCTCTAAGAAAGTTTTTTCTTTCTTTCTTATTTTGACTTTTTTTCCACACCACCACTTGGGTAAAAGTCTGACCAGACTTTTGAAAAGAGTGACAAGGAGTGACCAGGAGGGAAGGAAGGGAGGGAGGGAAGGAGGGAAGGAAGGGAGGGAGGGAGGGAGGGAGAGAAGGAATGAGGGGTGGGGTTGTGTCAGGTTACTCAGCCTTGCCCGCAACGTCGCATGGGCTGCCATGCCAAGTGTAATGGAAGGTAGACAGACTCGTTGTTTTACCATCAAATCGCAAACCATTCAAAAAACATGCAGCCGTATTATAAAACTATATGATTAAAAATTAGTTAATGTAATAGCTAACAGTATGACAGAGGGTCCTTGTCAGCCTGTCAACGATAAACGTGACAACACTGCAGTAATCTCCCCACCCCACCCGCGAGACCAACTTAAGGTGGTCTGACTATAGTAGTCTTATAGGCTGATGAAGTAATATATACACATTAACCCTTGAGGCCCATAACGTAATTTCCATTGTAATGTGGGTACCATAAGATGCTTTTTAGTGAATATAAGCAACATTTTATAGCTATGATCTGTTTAGTATCCTTGTCGACTAACTAATTTGGTATATTCCGTTAGTTTTTGTAATTACATGGCTCGAAAACACACAATTTTATATAGCAAAGGGAAGATCTGGGCGTGAAGGATAAATTAGCAAACATTGTGCTTTCATATCAGTGAACTTTAACAGTTAATTTTTAGAGGATACACATGTTGTTGTTCTGTGACTGACTGTTAATGATCAAAGTTGTAGATTGAAAAGCAAAGAACATAAGAACATAAGGAAGCTACAAGAGGCCGTGGGACTTACACGAGGTAGTTCCTGTAAACAGTGGAGGAGTAAACAGAACAGAGGACATACAGAGTTATTGAGTGATTGTTACCGTTTATTTACTACAGCCGTCATGATATCCTGCAAGGGCATGCATTGGCTGCCTTTTCCATGGCAACGTCTGTCTTTTGTGTGGACCTTTTCCCGGGAGGTGTGCTAGGGTGTGAATCTTGACTCCCGATAGTGGGGAGAGCTAGGAAGATCAGGGAAAATGTGGATAAAACAATGAATAAATGAAGAATATAGGTGATATATGGAATGATGTGTTGTTGTTCTCGGCAGCAGGGAATGGGGACAAATGCCTCTGCCGCTCTCGCCTCCCCAACAAAATATCTCCATGGTTCAGGCCTGCCAACCCAGGCGCAGAGTGGTCTTAGCCGTGGATCAACAGAAGACCAACATTATAAGATCATAAATCAACATTAGACTCTCCCTAGTCAATGTTTACAAAATCTGCCCACTGCCACACAGGACACACTCCCACAGGCACGGGTACAACCACACTTGTCCACACAACACACCACCTCAAAAGTGGATCTTCATGTGCTTGGCAATATCACCCTTTGTCTTGAAACACTTGCTACAAATATCACACTTGAACTCCCGCAAGCCAGTGTGTCTAAAGGTGTGTTGGTTGAGTTCAGAAATGGTATAAAACCTTTTCCCACACTCTAGGCATTCATGATTTTTAACACCACTGTGTGTCAGGGTGTGTTTGGTGAGTTCACTCTTTGTAGCAAATCTTTTCCCACACTCTAAACATTCATAATTCTTAACACCACTGTGTGTCAGGGTGTGTTTGGTGAGGTGACTTTTTATAGTAAATCTTTTCCCACACTCTAAACATTCATACTTCTTAACACCACTGTGTGTCAGGGTGTGTTTGGTGAGGTCACTTTTTGTAGTAAATCTTTTCCCACACTCTAAACATTCATAATTCTTAACACCACTGTGTGTCAGGGTGTGTTTGGTGAGTTCACTCTTTGTAGCAAATCTTTTCCCACACTCTAAACATTCATAATTCTTAACACCACTGTGTGTCAGGGTGTGTGTGGTGAGGTTCTTCTTTCTAGCAAATCTTTTCCCACACTCTAAACATTCATAATTCTTAACACCACTGTGTGTCAGGGTGTGTTTGGTGAGGTTACCCTTTTCAGTAAATCTTTTCCCACACTCTAAACATTCATAACTTTTAACACCACTGTGTGTCAGGGTGTGTTTGGTGAGATCACTCTTTCTAGCAAATCTTTTCCCACACTCTAAACATTCATAATTCGTAACACCACTGTGTGTCATTGTGTGTTCGGTGAGACTATACTTTCTATTAAATCTTTTCCCACACTCTAAACATTCATAATTCTTAACACCACTGTGTGTCAGGGTGTGTTTGGTGAGGTCACTCTTTCTAGCAAATATTTTCCCACAGTTTAAACATTCATAATTCTTAACACCACTGTGTGTCAAGGAATGTTCCTCAAGCTTACTTTTGCGTTTGAATGTTTTGTCACACTGCTGGCACTTCAGCTCATTGTGTGCCTTGTGGCCTGAGCTGCCTGCCTCCAGGTGATTCTTGCCATCACACCTGTGCCTCCCCACCCCTGAGGCAGACTGATCCTGCTGCTCCCGGCCACTCATGCTGCTGCCCGGCCCCACAGCCTCCACCGCAGCAAGACTCTGGCCAGCACGCATTGACCGGTCCTGCGGGAACCCTCGGGGATGCCGGAGCGAGCCGGGTCAGTGCCGGGCGAAGCAGCCGGCTTGGACTGTGACCTCAGCACCTGCAACAGTGGTGAGTCAGGACACAGAGAGCCACGCACTGCCCTGATACTCTGCTCCTGCCTGCGGGGCCCACACCCTGCTTCCTGCCTCACTCACACCACACTTGGCAAGGCCTCCCTCCTCTCCCCCCTCCTCCCTGGCTCTCTCATCATTCCTCATGGACAACACAGCCCCGTCCTCACACGGCCAGGACCAAGGCCTGCACCTCGCCACAACACAAGAACAAAAAGAATAAGTGCATGTGGAGGTTAGGGTTGGGCTAAAATGTAGGTTTAGGATTCATTCCAAGGCTAGGAGATTAATAAGCCAGGTTAGGATGAGTTTAGAAACAGCCTTGACTTACGCTAAAGATGGGGTAACGGAGGGGGGGGGGGGTCCAGCCAGGCCAGTAGGTTGATACGCCACTTTAGGTTTATTCCTATATTTCCATCACGTACAGGGCAGGCTGTGAATAGGGATTTGTCCCGGGATTAGACCACATTATGGTATTATTCCAGATGAACACCGAATTTCCTTTGGTGGACAAAACAATTTTTTTTCTGGAGAGTTTTTATGTGTTTTTAATACATATGCTAACCGTTTCTGTCGGATTATTTTTTTTTTTTCTAGGTAGAGGTTATTTTTATATTTTAATTTTTTTTTATGGTTAGGTAAAGGTTAGGTTACGTTCAATTATTTGAGGTTTTTTTCCATTTTTGCCAAAAAAAAAAAAAAAAAGAAGATTTGAGACAAACGGTTAGTAGATGAATTCAAAACACATCAAAACTCACCAGAAAAAATAGTTTTGTCCACCAAAGGATGTTCATCTGGAAATTTACCCACAATTTTTTAGAGGCTAACATACATGACTGTGTGTCCGCCACCCAAAACCCCGGTTGCCGCCCAGCTCCCTGAGGTTGCTGGGTTGAGGGGAAGATTTTAAACCCTTGCGGCCCAAAACGTAATTTCCATTGTAATTTCGGTGCCATTAGACGATTTTTAGTGCATATAAGCAATATTTTAGAGATATGACCTGTTTAGAATCCTTGTCAACTAATTAACTAATTTGGTATATTCAGTTAGTTTTCGTAATTTTATGGCTAACAAAAGACCATTTTATGTAGCAAAGGAAAGATCTGGGCGTGAATGGGGTTAAGTAGCAAGGGTTGGAGTTGTTGTTGTGCAGTTTTACCGAAGTAATGGATTCACACTGGTAAAACGTAGATGTAGAAAAGAAATAGGGAGAAACTGGTTCACAAATAGGGTGGTAGATGATTGGAATGGACTCAGTCATGGGGTAGTTAGTGCGGAGTCAATAGGCCAATTTTTGGCCAGGTAAACATCGTCACTGTCTCAGAAAATGACCGCGCAGTCCTCGTCCATTTCTGCCCGCAAGAGATCTCCACGCATTGGTACCATTGTAAGATAACTGTTGCACCGCTGAGGCCCCAGGTGCCGCCACCCAGACCGCCAGTTTAAGCCGCTGAGACTATGGTCACAGTGTAAAGCCTGGGGGGAGATGCTCGAGGTTACAGGACCGTAAGTATTACCCTACGAGGCTTTTACCTCGTAGCGCCTCTAAGGGAGATGCTCAAACCGTTTTCTCCCTTGCTACGGGACCGCGAGGTTAAGGGTGGTCGGCACCACCCTTAACTCCCTACGAGAGTGAGATTTGAAGCGACAAGACATCAACAAACAACAAAATACAAGTTGTATCACTATATTTTATGTTTATTGTGTAATATAGAGCCATTTCATGCTTGCCTGTCTGAAATGTGATGTGTTTATTGCATCATTGACTCCATATATATCATATTTAACATACAATACCTATACTTGTAATAAATTCATATTAGGGCAAACCTAATATATTAAATATATATATCGGTCGACTTCTTGAATCAAAACATATAGTTCATCATACAAGTTTGGCCACTATAATGGTGCGGTGGTGGTGGTGTCAAATGTCTGACGTA
Source organism: Chionoecetes opilio (assembly GCA_016584305.1). NCBI lineage: Eukaryota > Metazoa > Arthropoda > Malacostraca > Decapoda > Majidae > Chionoecetes > Chionoecetes opilio. Next base: position 105,287 of record JACEEZ010022325.1, on the reverse strand, counting down.
CACACGCACACTGTAACAGCCTGGCAGCATTTGAAGTGTCTCTTTAAATTTATTTCTCGGGCTCCCTGACAGCTGAGAGCAAGGTGATTGGCCAGATAAGGCCGCGTTCATGCGAGGCGCTGCTCTGTGATTGGTCAGCAGAATTTCCCCACACATATCCCTATATTCCCCACCCAGAGGCCACCGATCACCGTACGGGAGTGACGGCTCGGTACGAGCATCAACCTCAGCCCACCCTCGTAAGGTTATTGTAGCCATACACTCATAAGTTGTCCCTTACGAGGGATTTTCGAGCATACCTGCCCTGGTTCACACTGGGCTATTGTCGGCAAACAAACGGCCGAGATGAGGTCTGGGACTGAGGCTGGGAGACATCTCGGCCTATGTTTTTCAAAAAAATCCTACACCACTCGATCGGTCTTTTATCTGCCGAATTGCCGAGAATTTTGCGCGCCAAATTCAAACAAACGCAGAAGCCAGCACCACCCTCTTCCCCACGCACCCCTATTATTGGTATAATTTCGGTATTGGGCACTTAAAACTAACAAAACTGGTTCACAAATAGGGTGGTGAATGACTGGAATGGACTCAGTAGACAGGTAGTTAGTGCGGAGTCATTGGGGAGCTTTAAAGAGGGGCTGGACAGTGTTATGGATGGGGATGAAAGGTGGATGTAGGTAGTGTTAAGTAACAGGAACTACCACGTCTAGGCCTCACGGCCTCTTGTAGCTTCCTTATGTTCTTAAATTTAACTCACATCATTGTGTAGATCTTTTCATCCTTAATTTGAATCACAATTTCCCCAATTTCCATGCCAATGGCGATACATATAATACCAAAAAATTTCCGTTTTAGCTACAGCCAGAAACGGTTGTTAGTTTAAAACAGATTATGTTAGGTTAGGTTTTATTTAGTAGATGATAGCAAGGAAAAAATGAAATTATCAATACTACTTCATAATAAAGTGCGTGAAAACGTATCTTTCGTGCGCCAAATACACACAAGCTAGCCACTAGCGCGACGTGACCCCTGACCTGCCTGACCCTCACTGCCCCTGGTACAAGAACGTCCCGGAAAACATTGAACACTTGCTGCTGCTGTGTCCACGCTTCCTCGCCCACCCTGTTAATCATAGTGTTACACGCTCAACCCCTCGCCCTGAATGTCACCACCTTTGACCTGCCCACCCACTGCTGGTAGCGGCAGGTGTCCATCAACAACAAACCAGCATTTGTTTCCCGGAACGAATTGCGTGTGTGAACGTAATCTCCGCACTAGCCCGCTAGAGGCCGACTTTTGCCCAGTGTGAACCAGACTTAACAAAGCCACAACTTTGCTCCAGCCTTGATTTTGGCGCCGCCGTACCTTTAGCCCCGGAACACTTGTAATAACCCCAAGTCACACACACGGATAATATAATCCAATATTTGGTAATTTTCTAGTGTTTGCCCATACTCTCCCCCTCCCCCCAAAAAGTTTGGGGACCTGTGGGAATGCGGTGTTTTCGGGTGGGGAGCAAATAATGCGTCTGAAACATGTATTTTTGGAGTTATGTAGGAGTCAAAATTCCCTAGATCTAGAGTAATTTTCCTAGATCTAGGAAAATTTAAGCTAACCTCCTTTCGGGGGGAGTCTGTTTCCCTCGACTTCCCAGTAATGTAACCTTACCTAACCTACCGTAGATAACACTCTAGTCGCCAGTCATTTGCCACTGCACTAATGTCGCCAGGCACAATATATTACGAATTTTAGCATCACTACAGCCTTGTATGTGCCACTGAAGACATGTACGCAGTGTTATGTACATAATATAAACTACTGTGCATGCCTCTTCAGTGACACATACAAGGCTGTAGTGATGCTAAAATTCATAATATATTGTGCCTGGCGACATTAGTGCAGTGGCAAATGACTGGCGACTATAGTGTTATCTACGGTAGCGGGGGAGCTCAGCCCCCCTCGAATCTTATCTAACCTCATAGCAATAATCACCCGATAACCTAACCCAACCTTCTAATGGGGGATTCGCCCCCCTAGACTCCTCGGTAACCTAACAAAATTTTACCTTACCCTTAAGTGGTAGGGGGGGGGGGGCCTCGACACTGGTCATCATTTGTGTGTGAGGATCGTCAGGTTCACATGTCTCTGGACTTAGAAAATATGAAATCTATTTTCCCTACCGACAACACTAAAGTCGCCAGGACAACTTTATTTTTGATTTACAGACGTGTGGTGGCGTTAATACTTACATTTCTACATCCATGATTTCAGGAAAGTTAGAAGGTGCTATCTGGAGAGTCTGTGTCATTTTGTGTCTTCATCTGTGTCATAGTATGGCTATAAACCAAATTTTATGGTTTTGAACAAATTACAAAAATATCACCAGAGTGCCGACCAACAATAAAGTCGCCAGCTAGTGTTTATTTACTGAGTGTCCTCCCACCGTCGTCGTCGGGCGAAAAAAAAACTAGCGAAATTTGAAACCGTCTATACTACTTGCAGATACAAAGCATAAAACGACACTGAAACAGGGTAGATTATACAGTCATGATATAAACTACTGTGTATCATCTTCAGTGGCACAGACACAGCAGTAGTGATGCTATAATTCGTAATATATGGCACCTGGCAGCATTAGTGCAGTGGCAAGTGACTGGCGATTATAGTGTTATCTACGGCAGGTCGTAGCTTGTTTTGCTTGTTTTGTGGGAGGGGGAGTATGGGCAAACATAAAATAATACCAAATATTTCTCTGTGGTAAATATTCCACCATTATTCCTCCCCAAACAAGCGGCCGCCTCCACCTGTCCTATTTCTTCCTCCATTATCTCCCTTATTTCCCTCTTGCCGCCATTATCAACGCCATCAATGGATGATATTTCCCGAGGCAGCAGTAGTATTGGTGAACCATGCATTATACTCACGCCATTAGGTTAAAGCAGATATTCAGGGATACACAACAGTAGATAATTCCTGTTGTTGTTGTTGTTGAAGGGCAGTGATGTCGAAGTCGACGATATTCGCCCTGGTGTACAGCCGTGAAGTAATCACAGTCTCGAGAGTTGATTAGTCTTCCTCAGGAAGGCACAGGTGAGGCGGATGACGGTGGGGCGTTGTGATGGGTGGACGGCAGCGGCAGCCAGCAGGGTGGACAGGTCAAAGGTGGTGACGTTCAGGGCGATGAGTTGACCACGTAGAAGTTGTCGGTGGGAGTGGAAGCGAGGTCACTGCAGCAGGAAGTGCTCAATGGACTCCGGGACGTTCCTGCACCAGGGGCAGTACGGGTCGGGCGTGAGCTGCAGACGATGCAGGTGTGCAGTGAGTGTTGTGTGACCGATCCTCAGGCGGGCGAAGGCGACGTCTAAGACGCGGGACGTTTGTCTTATCCATGGGTGCGGGGAGGAGTCTGTGCGGTATTGACCCATGGAGGTGGCACGGAGGGCGTCGCCGAGCGACCTATCCCAGGCGGAGCGGCATTTTTTGGAGATTAGACGCTTGGCGGTGGCGAGCGGCAGCGGTTAGGGGGTGATGTTTACCTCGGAGAGTGCCATCTTGGCGGCAGCATCAGCAACCTCGTTGCCCCGGATGTTGCAGTGAGAAGGCACCCATTGCAAGGTGATCTTCCAGCCCACTGACGTGAGGTAGAGGAGTAGCCGTTGAAGGGTGTGTGCGAGGACAGTGGAGGATGCCGGGCGACGGGAGAGGAGGAGCTGGAGGGAGGAGAGAGAGTCCGTCTAGATCACAGCCCTGGTACAGGTGTAGGTGTTGAGGTAAGCCAGGGCCTGACGGATGGCGAAAAGCTCCGCCGTCAGGACGTCAGCCTCCATGTCTTACAGAGGTTAGAGCGGGGATCGTAGATGGCAGCGCCAGTAGAAGGAAGGGTGGGGGAGTGGGAGCCGTCAGTGTAGACCTTGAGGTGATGGTGGTAGAGGGACAGGTCCAGTTCTCTGAAGAGTGTTGCTGCCACGATGCCAGCTGAGTATTTGGGAGGAAGGTCAGGGATATGCAGGGCAACCACATGAGAAATGTCGTGCCAGGGTGGGACTGGGGAGTGTGGGCTGGTGGGTTGTAGAGGGGGTGGAGGCAGGTGCAGCACTGAGTGGGCCAGCAGTGCACGGATTATTAGAGGCTGACGTGCTCCAGGAAGCCAGACTGGGGTGTGATGATCTACACCAGAGGTGGCATAGAGTGCGGCGAGGGGGTGGGTTGGTGGCAGGGTCATGATGTGGTGGTAGTGTTGGCACAGGACCGCTCTCCTGTGCACCTGCAGGGGGGGGATGCCGCTCTCCGCGTGAAGGGCGATGACTGGGGAGGATCTCATTGCCCCCATGGATATCCTCAGGGCTGCATTTTGCAGAATGTCCAGCTTTCTGATAGTAGAAGGCGCTGCCGAGCCATAGATGCTGCTGCCGTATGACCATAGATGCTGCTGCCGTATGATAACTTAGACCTGATTGCCGCCTGGTAGTACATTAATAGGAGATCACGACTGGCCCCCCAGCGGACACCAGCCACCCTCTTCATAATGTCGAGGCGCCTGTTACAAGTAGCACGGAGGTGTTCAATGTGTGGAGACCAGGTAAGCCGAGGCCCATCTAACCGCATACCAAGGAATGTGTGTGTCCTGGAGTAGGGAACTGGGGAGCCACTAATGCTGACTGTTGGTGGAGAGTGGACAGGCTTGAGTGTGAAGCACATGAGGGTGCTCTTAGATGCATTGACAGAAAGACCCCAAGCCTTTACCCAGTTAGCCAATGCAGAGGTTGCTTCCTGTAGGTGTGTTTGTGCCTGGATCTGAGTGCTGGCCCGGCTGATTATGGTAATGTCATCAGCATAAATAAGGAGGTGGGAGTGGGGAGGGATGTGAAGGTCAGAGAGCAGGACGTTGAAGAGGACAGGGCTAAGGATGGATCCCTGCGGCACTCCTCTCCGTATAGATTGTGACGGAGAGGTGGAGGCACCCACAGCAACGCGGAAAGTTCTCCCAGACAAGAAATTCTGCAACCAGGCGAGGGTGGGCCCCGTGATGTACATGGTAGCTAATTTTCGTAGGATGCCGTCATGGGGGGCAGAATCGAATGCCCCTTCCAAGTCTATGAAGAGCGAGGTCATGACCTCCCTTCCCCGGTAGGTGTCGCAGATGTGATATTCTAGTTGCGCCAGGACATCTAGGGTGCTCCTGCGGGGCCTGAAGCCACATTGCTCTTCTTGTAGTAGATGACCATCCTCTAGCCACCAGGAAAGACGAGTGGCCACCAACCGCTCCAGGAGTTTTCCGACGCAGGAGAGGAGGGCTATAGGGCGGTATGCGGATGGAAGTGTGGGGTCCTTACCAGGCTTGGGTATAGGGAGCAGAGTGGAGGATTTCCAGCAAGTGGGGTATATGCCCTGAAGCCAACTGGTATTGAAGAGGGATAGTGTTACGGCCTTCAGGGGAGGTGTTAGATGAAGCAGGAATTCATATGGAATGTTATCCTGGCCTGCAGTTTTCCCAGGCTTCAAGGTGGAAAAAGCCTGATCAAGCTCCTCAGTTGTGAAAGGTCTAACGAGGTCGGGGACACCTGGGGAGGCAATGGCATCAAGGATTTCAGCACGGATGGTAGGGGATGAAGGTAGAGAGGGACAGAGACCAATCTTGCCATGGTAGAAAGAAGCGAGCAAAACAGCTTTCTGTGGGTCGTCCTGGAGGGGGTTGGCCCCATCCTTGAGGGGCAGTGGGAGGCGGCGTTTGGTGCCCTCCATCGAGTGGAAAAAATCCCACGTACGCTTGGTGGTGGAAGATGGAGAGAGGGAAGTGCAGTGGGTGCCCCATGCCTTCCTCTGGGCAAGGAGGATGGTCCTGGCACATATGGCATCAAGCCGGTGGTATTCAGCCCCAAGCTGCAATGTAGGCCTACGACGCCACTGGTTCCACGCCCTCCTACGGGCCTTAACTGCCTGGGCGCATTCCTCGCTCCACCAGGACTTGCCCGGACGGCGAGGGGCGCGGCGTGTGGAGCGACGGAAGGCAGCCGTTCCAGCGTCTTCCAGGAAAGTGGAGAAGGAGACCGCAGCTTCATCCAGGAGAAGAGAGGAGATATTCGGCGGGTCTTGAAGTGCCTCCTCGAAGAGATGCCAGCCGGAAGGCGTGAATCTCCAACGAGGCAAGCATCCGGGGTGAGGCCTGGCAGTGACGGCAGGGAAGGAGGCAAGGAGGGGAAGGTGGTCACTCCCCATGTAAGGGCCAGTGGTGACGGTCACTGCACTGAAGGCTGGGTCCCCAAGAAATAGATCCAGGACAGTGCCGGCTCCAGTGTGAGGATGGTAACGGGTGGGCAGCCCCGGGGGTGATAGAAGGGACAGGCGAGGCGAGTCAAGGATGACTTGGAATAATGCCCTTCTGGAGGTGTTGGTGAGGTGGAGAGGGAGGTCAGGTTCCCAACATCTGTGGTGGGCATTGACGTCACCCATGACGACAACAGGCGGAGGAAGTAGTGAAAAGTAGTACTCAAGTTCTTGATAGGTGGCCCCGTCAGCGTTGTAGCAGACTGCCACGGAGAGCCAGCCCTGCTCTGGCAATCCTGGCCGCGACCACTTCTAGACGTCCTCGCTGCCAGTTTGGGAGGGCAAGGGAATGAGGGTTAAGAGTGTCGTGGAATGCCAGGAGGACACCCCCCCCGCGCCCTTGGGGTCTGTCATTTCTGAAGATGGTATATTCGGGCAGGTTGAGAGAGAGGTGGGGGGAGAGCCACGTCTCACACAGCCTTACCACTGAAGGGAATGTGTCTCCCAGGTAGGTCTTAAGCTCATGTGTCTTTCTTGGGAGGGATCTGGCATTCCATTGGAGGAAGGAGAGGGGCATTACTGGAGGAAGACAGAGAGAACGGAGGAGAGAGCTGGCCAAAGACGGGCTAGTATGGCAGGGACTGACTCACCCTGTTGGTGGAGGTTGAAGGCTTCCATGAGGAGGGTAAATAGTTGAGACAAGACATTATGTCTCGGTTGCGTGGATGTGACGGGAAGTGGAGGGGGCTGGAAATGAGGGGTGGTTGGCGGTGGTTCAGGGAGGCGTTGCGTCCGAGAGGCGCCGCGGTGGGTAGAGGAGGCAGGTGGGGCATTTTCCTGAGAGAGGGAGGACGGCGGGTGGTGAATGTCCACCTCAGTCGTGGAGTGGATGAGGTCAGCATGTGGGGCTGGAGAGGCAGAGCCTCTGTCCGATGTCACGGGCGCAGCCGGCTTGCTGGGCGCTTTTCGAGGGGGCTTGGGCCTCTGGGGACGGGGTGCGATGAAAGGAGGAGAGGAGTCGTCGTGGAGGTCCGGGTCTTCATCCTCGGGTTGGTGTTGCAGTACACTGTACCGGTTTTCCGTGGTGATGGAGGAGTAGGAAATACCGGGGTGGACCGCCCTGGATGGTGGTGCAGCTGTAGGTGATGGCATCCTAGGAGGGGGTGACGAGGGAGGCGGCCCGAATATTGGGAATGGGAGGAGTCGCAGTTGCCTGTTAATCTCAGAAAGGGATGTTCCTTTCTGGACCAGCAAGCTGTAAGGCTGCTGAGCCTCGCTGTTATAGGGGCAGTGTGGTGACCTGGGGCCATGGTGCCCGCCACACTGAAAGCAATGGAATGGCTTGTCGCAGTCAGTAGGTCCATATTGCGGATGGGGGCCACTGCAGCGGGAACAGCGTACATAGGAGCGGCAGGTGTTTATTGAGTGACCTACACGTTGACACACAGGGCAACGAAGGATGGGGAGCATAAAAGGCTGTGTCCAGTACACCATATGGCCGATGGCGACCCTTGGTGGTAGGTCACCCGTTACCTTGAGGCGGACCCACTTTCCCGTGGTGGAGCAGGGCAGGTGTCGTGAGGGGATCCAAGAGACCTCCTCGATGGGAGTGCCGTTCAGGGCCTTCAGGAGAGAGCGGACCTCGTCAAGGCCCATCTCGGCATGCAGTGGCCCTACTTTGCCATACTGTGCCGGAGCACCCTCCCGCTCGGCACGGCAACAAGTTACCTGCCACTCTCATAGGGTGAATGTGTTATCTTGTAGGATGGGCACCTTGAGGATAGGACTCTCCCACAGTGCCACCACCAAGGCTGACCCATTTCCAAGGGAGCGGGTTTCCCCCTCAATGATGTATTTGCCTAGCTCAGAGGCGTTGAGGACGTGAGACACCCGGCCAGGATGTGAAAAAACTCTGGCTCCATTGCTGGCCCTAATCAGAAAAGATACCTTGACTTGGGGGTCCTGGGGTTGCGTTTGTTGGTCCAGGAGCTGTGGGAGTTGTTCCAGGAGCTGTGAGAGTTGTTCCTGGGGCTTCTGGTGTTGATCCAGGTGCTTCTGGTGATGATCCTGGGGCTTCCAGTGTTGATCTTGGGGGTCCCGCTTCACTTCTGTGCGGGGGGCTTTACGTGCTTCCCGGGGCGGGGAGAGTAAGGCCTCTAGTAGGCCTCTCTTGCTGGTGAGGGGAGGGCATTTCGCCGCATCAGTGTCCATGTCGGTCGGGGCCGACATGGGGACGGGCGCCAATGGAATGCTAGGGCACGTGTACACCACAACACCACAGTGTGCCGGTAAGCAGTTAAATATGTGTGTCGGTATCTCACTCAGGAACTCAACTCAGATAATTCCTGTTTACAGAAGCAATATTTGGAATGTAATCTTGAGCTTGATAAAAATCCCAAGATAGACAAAAATATCCCAAGGCCATTATAATAACATTGAAACTGAACCCTAAATACAGTACACATGCTTAGTACCTTGAGAGACTACTGGAGAAAATACCTGAATAATCCCCTAAAAATCCCAAGATAGAGAAAAAATATCCCAAGGTCATGGCAAAAATCCCAAGATCTTGTAAAAAATCATAAGGAGTGACATATCATTACACCATATTGTAACACACACAAACACCTCAAAATACACCTGTACTACTAATTAAACTTAACATCAGGCATATTATATATAACTAAAAAAATAATAAGACTATAATTATACACTAAAAAATTATAAAATGGCAGAAATAAATAAAAATTTAAATTGAAAACCGATACCGAACTCACAAATCTTACAAATGTCTAGATACATTTATCTAGGGGTCTTGTGGCGGTGGGGGTCTTGTGGGGTTACCATTATAGGGGGCTTAGTTACTATTAAGTCAGGAGGTTATAATGCCGGGTTAGGCTTAGTTTTTAACCCCTTCACGCCCAGATCTTTCCTTGGCTATATAAAATTGTCTGTTGTTAGCCATAAAATTACGAAAAGTCACTTAATATATCAAATTAGTTAGTGGACAAGGATACTAAACAGGTCATAGCTATAAAATATTACTTATAGTCACTAAAAATCATCTAATATGGTACCCAAATTACAATGGAAATTACGTTCTGGGCCTCAAGGGGTTAGGTAAATGCCCTTCACTCTTACCGTCAACAACACTATAGTCGCCACTGCACTAATGTCGCCAGGCGCCATATATTACACATTTTTGCATCACTACTGATTTGTATGTGCCACTAAAGACAGGTAGTCTACATAATATAATCTACCGTGCATGCCTCTTTATTGGCACATACAAGGCTGTAGTGATGCTTAAATCCGTAATAAATGGTGCCTGACGACATCAGTGCAGTGGCGACTATAGTGTTGTTGACGGTATATTTCGAGAGGGTCCCTTCCTTTGTGCCTTCATACTATAAGTAAAAGAAGTAAAGATGGGAGCATACGCTAAGCTGCGCGTGGCATTAGCCCTCAGAGCCTGTGGTGGGTGAGGACCCGTTACCCCGGGACACAGGGCTAGTGTGACATCCGGGTTACCACAGTTACCTTCCCCAGGTTGCCCCAGGTACCCATTTATCAACCCCGAAAGGAATGAAGAACAGCTGTTTTGGCTGGTCGCCGACTTGTCCTGGCCCGGATTCGAACCAGGGCCCGCAGATTCGTAGCCAGGCACGCTAGCCACTACACCACGGAGGCGACAATAGTTTTCATAATATAGTGGACTTTAAATAGCGGGATGTCCTAAAGCAAAACAATTACTGCTGTATTTTATATATTTATACTATATATTTATGTCTAGGGATGCAAGGTGGATGCAGGTAGTGTAAGGTAGGTAGCTATTAGTTGGGCCGTTAAGGTCAGGACAGGGTGAGGTCTTAAATATGGATGAGGATATGTGTAGGAGTCTAAATGATTATTTCTTAAGTGTTTTTACGGAGGAGGATACACAGACGATACCTGATAGTGAACAGATGTTCAAAGGAAGCGATGAGGAGAAACTCAAAGATATTGTGATAACTAGGGAAATGGTGGAGGAGGGTATAGAAAAAATGAAAAAATTTAAATCGCCAGGACCAGATGAAGTGTATCCCAGGGTATTAAAGGAATGCAAGGAGGTTGTTAGAGAGTCGTTAGTGCACATTTTTAGGAAATCGGTTGAGATAGGCGATGTGCCATTATTGTGGAGGAAAGGAAATGTTGTTCCCATATTTAAGAAGGAGACCAGAGACTAAAGTCAAATTATCGACCCGTAAGTCTAACATCAGTGGTGGGTAAATTATTGGAATCTATTATTGCAAAAAACATTAGAGAGCACTTAGATAAACTAGTTTGATCAATGATTCACAACATGGATTCACCAAGGGTAGGTCATGTCTCACCAATTTATTGAGTTTTTATAGGAAAGTTTATGAACGGCAGATAATGATAAGGATTATGATATAATATATCTGGACTTTAGTAAGGCATTTGACAAAGTACCACACGAGCGACTCTTAAATAAGGTTAGGGCTCATGGTATAGATGGGAAGGTTCTTCATTGGATCAGAGCTTGGCTAAGTAATAGCAACAAAGGGTTACAATTAATGGTTCCAAATCTGAATGGGACTGGTAACAAGTGGAGTTCCACAAGGGTCTGTTTTGGGCCCATTACTATTTTTGATTTACATCAACGACTTGGATAGTGAGATTAGCAGTGATATCAGCAAGTTTGCTGATGATACTAAGTTAGGTGGGATTATTGGATCACAGTCTGACGTAAACATATTGCAGGGAGACTTAGTAAACTTAACGATGGGCAGTCAGAGGGCAGTTGGAATTTAATATTGATAATGTAGCGTTATGATGTTGTAGAAAAAACCCTGGTTATAGATATACACCATAACCCAATGTAATCGCTGAAAAGATCAGAAGGTTGAAAAAGACTTGAGTGAGGTGAGCCCAGACCTCCGACCTAGACAAAATGTATTGAGGCCAAAAATAGAGCTAATAGAGTATTGGGATTCATTACCAGAAGTGTTAAAAGTAGAAGTGCGGAAGTTATTCTAAAGCTTTATCTGGCTCTAGTCAGGCCTCACCTAGACTATGCAGTTCAGTTTTGGTCCCCATATTACAGGATGGATATAGTGTTGTTAGAAAAGTGCAGAGAAGGATGACCAAAATTAAAACAAGGGATGCGTACTTTAGTTATGAGAGGAGATTGAAGTTATTAAATTACACTCACTCGAGAGACGCAGAGTAAAGGGGCAATCTGATAGAATTTTTTTAAGGGGAAATAAGGGATTTAATAAAGGAGAGGTAGGAAAGTTCTTACGGCTTTTAACCAGGGTAGAACAAGAAGTAACGGATTCAAGCTGGAAAAGCGTAGATTTAGAAAGGAAATAGGGAAAACGGTTTTCACAAATAGGGTGGAAAAATAAAGGGGAATGGTCCCCGTAGCAGGTATGTGCTGGTCATTAGGGACTTTAAAGGGGAGCTGGATAGGTTCATGGATGGGGATGAAAGGTGGATGTAGATAGTGTTAGGTGACAGGAACTACCACGTGTAGGCCTCGCGACCTCTTGTAGCTTCCTTATTTTCTTATGTTCTAATGTTCTTAATGGAAACGGCAACCCTAGATTTTGGTGATTAAAAAAAAAAACTTTTTAGCAGGTTTCCAGAAAATAAGAATATCTCCATCTGCAAATAACCAATTTTAGGCCAATTTTTTTTTTGGTATGTTGCACACATACCACTGTATGTGTGCAAAGGCCGTGTCACACGAGCGATATTTTCCGGTATCTTTTGGTATTTTGCTGCCATTTGATGCCCGTAGTGGTGGCAAAAAATGCGCGTGTCGTCACACGACGTCTTGGCTATGAGCATCTTCTACTGGCATCTTCCAGGACCCACGACCAAAACTAACATTATGGATCGTACAAGAACACTTCAATCGTATTCTTCAATTCAAGACTCATGAATCGTGCAATAAGATGCTCGTTGCCGAGACGCTGTGTGACGAACGCGCATTTTTTGCCACCACTGAAGCATCTTAGGTAGCAAAATACCAAAAGATGCCGGAAAATATCGCTCGCGTGACACGACCTTAAGATGTATGACCGCCACAACACACTGGGTGGTTGTGAGTCACCTGAACGTTGCCTTCTCATCATAAGCAGTATTTCTAACGCCCACAACAGCCACACCCAGTGGCGTACCGAGGGGGGGGGGCCATGGCCCCCCTCTTTGGCAAAGAATAAATTATAATAAATTCTATATGTATTATACACTAGCCGCAAAGCCGCCCGCGGACTTTTTGGCTAGCTCCTGCGGAAGGCTATTGGTGGGCCTTCGGCCCACCAAACACACAAAAACCTGGAGAGTCCGTGTTTGGTGGGCCAAAGGCCCACCAAACACGGACTCTCCAGATAGCCCCTTCTAACTTTCCTGAAATCATGGATGTAGAAATGTATGTATTCCCCCCACCCATTCACTCTCCCATTACCCATCACCCCCAACCCATTCACTCACCCATTACCCATCACCCCCCACCCATTCACTCACCCATTACCCACCACCCCCCATGTTAAGGCATTATAGGCATTAATAGGGTAGAAACGAACGAAGGAATGTAAGAACAGTGAGGAAGGTTTGGTGTGACACTGGTGTGGCACTTGGGGGCCCCCCCCCCCGGTCTCCATGGTTTGTCGACTCAGCATTTTGTCGCGAGGGATAACAAAGAGGCCTCTGTCCTCTCTTCCCTGTGCGCGGATCACCCACACCCCGTAGCTTTTCACGTGATGTCATTTTAGCTAATAAGCACCCCCAAAATATTATTGTAACATGATGATATTTATAGAGAGTAGTAATATTATATGCTTGTTTACTAGTAAAAACATTATTTGCTCCATGCTAATAAAGTGAGTGAAGGGAGCAATGTAATGTCCTTAGGATAAACAGTAATTATCAACCAGCTCGAGGGAGGCAGCAGCTAGGTCGGTCGCTGCCTCGAAGGGCCTCGGGAAGAAGGGCAAGAACCAAGGTCCATAGCGGAGTGTTAGACTGGGACTCCTGTCCCTTTCGTATTTTCGCCGAAGTGTATAGTTTTAACTGAAATTATACGAACTGCCAAAAGCCCAAAGTGTCTCTCTACATCCTCACGAAACCACTAAAATTCCCCACGAACAGATTGATTTTAAACGGTGGTTACTGGACATTTGACTATCATCTAACAAAAAAGGTGATTACCTGTGTGAATATTATTGCGTAAAGGAAAATCCAGAACACCCCCCATTCACTCACCCATTACCATCACCCCACACCCATTCATTCCACCATTTAACCCATCACCCCCCACCCTTTTCCCTCACCCATCACCCCCCCCCATTCACTCACCCATCCACCCCACACCCATTACCCATCACCCCCCCCATTCACTCACCCATTACCATCACCCTACATAAAGGTTTCCCCCATTCTCGAAACCCACTTTTTTTCAAAATTCCGCTAATAGGCTGCAAAAAAAAAAAAAAAAGGTGACGGATCATCTATAAGGGGGCTAAAACCCTTCCCCCCGGGTCGACCGGGTTCCAAAAATGTGCCATACGGGGTGATTGCGCCACGGGGGGGGGAAACCTACCCCAACCCCAAAACACCACACCACCCCACACACACACCCCAGACGACAGACAGACGACAGACAACACACTTCGTTTATATTATTATAGATAGAAATATATATTTTTTTAAAATAATAAATTTTATATTATTTAAATTATTATATATATATAATATATATATATATATTTTAAATTTATTATTATATATAGCCGAAAAGCCCCCCCCCCGGGCAATTTTGGCTACTCCTGCGAGGCTATTCGGCCCCACCACCTGTTTTGGGGGCCGCGGCCCCCCAAAAACACAGACTCCCAATAGCCCCTTTAACTTTCCTGAATCTGATGTAAAATGTATGTATTACCCCAAACCCTTCACATCACCCCCAACCCATTACTCCCCCATTCCCCACCCCCTACCCTTCCTCACCCATTACCCATCCCCCCCACCCTTCCCCTCCCATTACCCATCCCCCCCCCCTCTTTCCTCACCCATCACCCACCCCTTTCCCTCCCCCCACCCATTCACCCCCTTTTACCCACCCCACATAAAGGTTTCCCCTAAATTCTCGCAACCCCTTTTTTTTTTCACATTATCCTAATGGCTGCAAAAAAAAAAAAAAAAAAAAGGGGGGATCTCTCTTAGTGGGCTTAAACCTTCCCCGGGTCCCCCTGTTAAAATGTGGAAATTGATGGGTTTCCCCCCGGGGGGGGGAAAACCTTTAAAACCACACCACACACACACCACACACTTTCGCTTTTTTTTATATCTAGCCGCAAGCCGCCCTCCGGGCGGATTTTTTGGGCTAGCTCTGGGGAGGGCTTTGGGGGGGCCTTCGCCCACCACCTGTTTTTTGGTGGCCTTGGGCCCAAAAAAACCGGGACTCCCTACCCCTTTTACTTTCCTGAAATTGGAGAAAAATGTTGTTTCCCCCCCCCTTCACTCACCCATTACCTCCCCCCCACCCATTCATTTCACCCTTTCCCCATCCCCCCCCACCCATTACCACACCCCCCCCATTACCATCACCACACCCCTTCACTCCCCCCTTCCCATCACCCCCCCCCTTCACTCCTCTTTCCCATCCCCCCCACCCTTCCTACCATTACCCATCCCACACCCCATTATCCCCCATTACCCATCCCCCCCCCCCTATTCCCCACCCATCACCATCCCCCAATTCACTCACCCCTCCCCCACCCCATTACCCATCTCCCCACCCTTTCACTCACCCATTACCCATCCCCTACTAAACTCCTCTTTTCTCGCAACCCCTTTTGTTTTCACATTCTCGCAAATAGCTGCAAAAAAAAAAAAAAAGTGATGGATCTCTAAAAGGGGGCTTAGCCCTTCCCGGGTGACCCGATTCCAAAATGTCCTATGAGGTTTTTTGGCCCCGGGGGGGAACCTATCCACACAAAACCCCCAACCCACACCCACAGACAGCAGACAGACGACAGACCCTTTCGCTTTTATTAATTGATTATATATTATATTATATATTTATATATATTATATAATATAAAAACATTATAATTTGGCCCCCCCCTTTTAAATTTTCGGGGTACCCCTGGCCACACCAAATGGTAAAAACACAGGTGGCTTGAAAGGCTAGGGGGAAATTTCTGTGGCAGGGATAGTAGTTAGGAGGTTAGGTGCGAATAAATCCCCGGGTTGGGTGGGGTGAACTAGGGGGGGGTTTTCTGGGGGGGCATTTATTCAGGGATATTGGTCACAGGGATATTTTTTAAAACTGCATTTTTTACCAGTCAGTGTCCAAAATAACGGAGTCCTCGCCCATTTTTACAAAAATAACTCTGTAGTAATTTTAAAAAACCCTTTGCCCCCACTTTAACCCCTCCTACCTTGTGTTAAATACGTGGTACTTTCCGTAAACCCGCTTCTTTTAAAAAGAACGAAACTATTTTTTTATGGTGAGTTTTGATGTGTTTTGAATTAATCTGCTAACCGTTTCTGTCGCAAATCTTTTTTTTTCTTTTGCAAAAATGACAAAAAAAAACCTAATTGAACCTAACCCATACCTAACCTTTACCTAACTTAAAAAAAAAAAAAAAAAAAAAAAAAAAAATAACCTTTACCTAAAAAACAGAAGAAAAAAAAAGATTTGCGACAGAAACGGTTGACATATTCATTCAAAACTCACCAGAAAAAAATTGTTTTGTCCACCAAAGTGAGTTCGGTGTTCATCTGGAATAATACCGTGTTAAGGATACGGACCGTACCTACAGCCGCGACCTTCACCTCAAGCCCCTGTACAAAATGACAGGCTCACTGATCTCTTACTCACACTAACAAACAAACACAAACCACACAAACAAACGGTTACAGGGAGTTTCGTACACAAATTGTTTCGTATCCAGGTTTTGTGAGTTGTTTCGTACACTGATTTTGAGTATTTTCGTACATACCTGGTGTCGTTTCGTAACTCTAGTAGTCAAGTTCAACTCTGAGCTGAGTATACGAAACGACTATGGTTTCATATAGACTATGAAACAACTTTTTGGTGTACGAAACAACTTGTGTACGAACTGACTGCAGCCCAAACACATCACTTGACACACAAACACACACACACACAGTGACACAGTACCAGGGGCACTCCGTAGTGTAAGGGTAGCACGCCCGGCAAGTGGAGTTTGTTGGTCCTCCAGCTCGCATCTTCCGCGCCTATCGCAGCCACAACAAGGGCTGTGACGTCACGTGCAAGACACATATTCGGACAATTCCTTCCACCCCCATCACCAAAATCCCACGAAACCACCAAAATCCCACGAAAAACCAGATAATTCCCACAGAAAACCACCAAAATACCCTGAAATATGGAGCTACAAACACGTCTTTACATAACCCTTAATAGACCCTTAATTAAAGGTGACACAAGGTTAACTACATGCTATAAAGGTGTGGGAGTGCATGATAGTACTCACTCGTTGGGTATTGTGGTGTCTTCGATGATAACTACGTCGTCATCGTCCGAATTGTAACTATTGTCGACGTCCATTTGTTGTGGGTCGGCCATCTTGGTGGCTAATGCCTTTGGTAATAAGTGTCTTCGCAGAATCATGGGTTATCGCTGGGATGATTACGTGTCAAATCAGCGATTGCACCGTGAGACTGAACGAGGCCTATTACCTGCATGTCCGTCGCGCCAACTTCGCTATATGGGCATGTGGCACGCTACCCTGAAACCGATCCTTCCCATCGGGTTGTATCTGTAAGAGACAATCCGGGCGTGGGGGGCCCAAAGGGGGCGCCCACAAGGCTCGTGGCTGGGGCAAGTTGACGTTTCTTGTCGAGAGCTGCTTGGTATGGGAAAGGAGCCTGCATGGGAACTCGCGCGTGGTGAACCCCGGGAGTGGCGTCGTAGGTTGGACGAGGCGACGCGCCCTCCGGCGTATGCCCCCAATGATTGATTGATTGTGCCGTTCACTTTGTCCACATTTCGTCTCTACCAGTTGTCCACATTTCGTCTCTACCAGTTGTCCACATTTCGTCTCTACCAGTTGTCCACATTTCATGGTATGGCATGGGGGGGGGGGGGGGCAGGCATGCGGCCATGCTCCTCCCCCCCCTTTTTGCAAAGAATAAATATAATAATAAATATTTTTCGTCGAACGAACATTTTTTAAATGATTTTTTTTTATCCTTGCCAGTATATAACTTATTTATATTAAAGTATTCGTCCAGACTCATTTTTTCTTTGCATAAGTATGTTGAATGTTCATTCAAAATACCTACCTACCTACCTAATCCACACAAAGAAATTAATTTCTTCGCCTTATTTCCGTGAAAACACGACTTTTGTATAACCGTTTTGTTTGGCCCCCCACTTTTCAAATTTCTGGGTACGCCACTGATAGCTACCGTCAAGTCATGTAGATTACTGAGGAACGTTAAGGCGGAACCGGTTCCAGAATTGGAATGGGTTTTCCCAGCCAGTCGCGGGGGAAAACGTCAGAACCGGTTCCGAACCGGTTCCCCGCCCACCCTACCATATAGCCGAAAGTTGCGCTGACGGACTATGCAGGTAATAGGCCTCGATTCAGTTCTCACGGTGCAATCACTGTTTGACCGTAATCTCCACGATAACCCATGATTCTGCGAAGACACTTATTACAAAGGCATTGATTCGTCTCTTCAAGTCACTATTTAGTGTCTATGGGCGTACTATTTTGTAGTGTCCTTCCGGAGTAAAATTATACTTCTTTAAGCTCCGCCCCTGCTTGCCATCACAAAATACGATTGTAGCGCTGCCAAAGCTCTTTCTAGATGTTGCCGGAGTAAAAGTGTCGTACCTTCATTACCTCTTACAGAGGCTCAAGGAATATCTTAAGGTTGACATTATTGAAGGCACAGCAAAGAGTAGTAGCGTGATTGTCTGTATTACACATCGATATCTAGAAATTGTTTTGAGCTCTTAGAAGGGCCTAGCATTGTTTTCTAGCCCCTAGATGGAGTTTGGGAGATTAACTGAATGTTTGGGGCGCTATGAAACTGTTATTTGAATATCTTTTGCTACACAGCCCTTTCCGATGTGCGTCGAGGATGTTTAATGCTTTAGGATGGACCTGTACGTATGTAGGCTACGTGTACCTAAAACTACGTTTCACCAATTATTGTTTGCCTAAACCTAGATGAATGCTGGTTGTGATTCATCCTCCGTGCATCTCCCCCCTTTAACATCCATGGGCGGGTGTGTGGTGGGCAGGTGTGTGTGATGGACGTGGGTGGGGGGGTGTGTGGTGGGCGGATGTATGATGGGGTGGTGGGTGGGGTGTGTGGTGGGGGGATGGGGGATGGGCGGGGTGGTGGGTGGGTGTGTGGGTGGGCGGTGTGTGATGGGCGTGTGTGGGTTGGGTGTGTGGTGGGCGGATGTGTGTGGGCGGTGGTGGGTGGGTGTGTGGGGGGCGGATGTGTGATGGGCGTTGGTGGGTGGGTGTGTGGTGGGCGGATGGGTGATGGGTGTGTGGTGGTGGGTGTGTGGTGGCGGATTGTGATGGGCGTGTGTGGGTGGGGGTTGGTGGCGGTGGGTGATGGCGTGTGGTGGGTGGGTGTGTGGGGGGGCGGAATGTGTGATGGGCGTGGTGGGGTGTGGGTGTTGGTGGGCGGATGTATGATGGGCGTGTGGTGGGTTTGGGTGTGTGGTGGGCGGATGGTGATGGGTGTGTGGTGGGTGGGTGTGTGTGGGCGGATGTGTGTGGGCGTGTGGTGGTGGGTGTGTGGTGGGTGTGTGGTGGGCGGATGTGTTTATGGGCGTGTGGTGGGTGGGTGTGTGGTGGGCGGATGGGTGATGGGCCCTGTTGGTGGGCGGGTGGTGGGGATGGGTGATGGGCGTGTGGTGGGTGGGTGTGTGGGGGGTGTGTGGGGGGCGGATGTGTGATGGGCGTGTGGTGGGTGGGTGTGTGGTGGGCGGATGGGTGGGGCGGATGGGTGATGGGCGTGTGGTGGGTGGGTGTGTGGTGGGGGGGGGATGTGTGATGGCGTGTGGTGGGTGGGTGGTGTGGTGGGCGGATGTGATGGGCGTGTGGTGGGCGGGTGGTGGGGGGATGGGTGATGGGCTTGGTGGTGGGGGGTGTGGTTTGGGTGGGTGTGTGATGGTGTGTGGTGGGGCGGGTGGTGGGTGGGTGGGGGGTGGGGGCGGGTGGGTGCCTGGGTGGTGGTGGGTGTGTGGTGGCCCGTGAGTTTTTAGCGTATTTTCGCGACCGCTCTGGCCCGGTCCCGGAACTGGGCTAGTCCCGGGCGGTTCACTGTTTTTGCGAGGGAGTCTAGAACGGTTCAGCCCAGTCCAGTCCGGTCCGGCCCACATACCAGGACCACCTTGGACCAGTGTGGGGAAACTGGCGCTGCGCACTACAGTCAGCGGGGAGGCGACCAGGAGCTTCTCGTGGGTGCTGATATGACATGAACCCATGATGGCCGACCATAAGACTAAAGTATCACAGGCGTGGGGAGTTGTAAAGTCTTCAGCACAGGTTAAAAGGCGGACGACAAAAAGGATATTGACAAGATGGACGCCTGCCGCCTCCACCAGTTCAGTTCAGTAAACCCCCCACTTTGATCCCCAGCCAAAAGGAACGCGATGGGACGGGGCCGTCTCATGTATTTCGCGACCATCAGTCCAACCCCGACCCGTCCGGACTGGACTGAACCAGGGCGGTGAAAGTCACGAAATGCGCTTTTACACCAGAGACCTTCCTACCGTGGGGCTGAAACAGACTGATGAAATGTTTTGTATTCGTGCCCCGCGATAGGTTCTCTAAAAGGCTTTCTTTTTGTGTGATATAATATATACCAAATTTATACATTTCTATTGCAAATGTAATATCACTCATGAATATTTTAAGTATTTGACTATACTATAGCAATAATACACCAGTTTTTGGTGCTAAGCCAGCAAGCATCAAAGAAAATTCGACCCATTGAAAATTCGAGGGGTTGGGAAAATTGTTCCCAACGTCGCTGGAGAATTTTAATATTTGTGACTTCTTACCTGTTAAGAGTCACATACTCTACTCCTTACTACTCCTTACCTACTCTTAATTAAATACAGTATCCTTTGCATGTCGTGCGCATGTAATAAATGTTGAATTGGTGAGAATTAAGGAAAAGAAACTTTACGGGAGGAGTTTTTTATAAGATTTTCTCATGCGCCGATCTGATTGGCCAGGGTCTTGAAACCACCACCCACACCCAAGACTGTAAAATTTTACAGGAAAGAGTAAAATATCGCTGCCGGGAGTGTATCTGTTCAGTTTTTTGTGCACGCAAAAGAGAAAAATAGGGCGGGGCTTAAATAAATAAAATTTTACTTCCAAGGGCATGCACAAAATCGCCCTTTTGTCTCACAACCAATAGTAAGACAGGATCACAAGCGACTTGAAGATTCCGGATCTTTGTCCCCCTGCACAGGTACGACAAGCCAAATACTCCCCTGAGCGAGTCCATAACACCGTGGGCTTGCCAATCCGCCGTAAGGCTTCTTGACGTGACCCGCCGTCATTATGGACTGCGCTACCAAGGTATGTAAACTTTTCCCAAAATCTCAATGTCCTCGCCACACGCAAAGAACAGACTGTACTGCTTCATCTAGTAAGTCTCCAAAACCTGGAGCTTGGTCTTGAGCCAGGAGACCTCAAGTCCCAAGGCTTTGCCTCCTCGTGCAGCGCCTCGAGAGCCATCACCAGGACCTCCAGCGACTCAGCAAAGATTACTGCATCATCGGGAAAAACAAGATCAGTGATCTTGGTGTTGCCGACGGATGCTCCACAATCACTTTGATCTACAACCTTGTCCAATACCCAGTCCATACAAGCGTTGAAAAGTGATGGGGCAAGGACGCACCCTTGCCTCACTCCTGTATTCACAGGAAAGAAGCTGGATACACCTGCCCCACACTTCACAGCACTCTCAGTCCCAGAATACAGACCAGTTATCAAACCAATAGTCCTTGCAGGAATCCCTCGAAGTCGCAGAAGATCCCAGAGTGACTCACGATGCACTGAGTCAAACGCCTTCTTGAGATCAACATAGGCTGCAAGCATCCCCTGTCGAAACTCACGTCGGCGTGAGGCACGTCGGCGTGACTTGGAGGTCAAGACTCCAAGAATACTTTTCTCAGGTAAATGAAGCTTGTATTTGTATTAGTAATATGACTCATAGGCAGTGGCGTACCGCAGACTAAATTATAATATAATAATATATATATTATATATATATATATATATATTAAATATTATATATATATATAATACTTATATACATAAAAATATATAATTTTTTTTTTTTATCTAATTTATATTTTTTGATTTTATATTTATATATGTACTTATTTTTATTTTTTTTTATTTATATATTTTTTTATTTTAAGTTTTTTTTAATTTTTTTATTTGCTATATTTTTTATTATTATTATTATTATTTTATTCCGGAACCGGTTCCGACCGGTTCCAACGATTCCGAGAGTCATGGAACCGGAACTGCGGTTCCAAATTAACGGTTCCTGGCCCAGCCCTAGCACTGGCTGTGGGAAGGCGCGAGCACGAGCACGAGTTGCGACTTTCTTTCTCTGTCTGTCTGTCTTTCCTGTCTGTCTGTCTGTCTGTCTTTCCTTGCCTGTCTGTCTGTCTCTCTCTCCCTGTCTGTTTGTCTGTCTGTCTGTCTCTCTCTCTCTCCCTGTCTGTCTGTCTGTCTGTTTCTCTCCCTCTGTCTGTCTGTCTCTCTCTCTCTCTCTCTCTCTCTCTCTCTGTCTGTCTGTCTGTCTGTCTGTGTCTGTCTCTGTCTGTCTATCTGTGTCTGTTTCTGTCTGTCTGTCTGTCTCTCTCTCTCTCTGTCTGTCTGTCTTTCCTTCTGTCTAGATGCAGATTTTCTAGATTATAAAGATAAATAAATAGATAAAGATAGATATAGTTTATATTTTCTAAACATAAAAGATGCAGCTCTAGAGGGCCGACCCAGTGGTATACGCGGAAGTAAAATTCATTGCATAAATAAAGCCACAAATCAATGGTTTCGATTTTTTTTTTTTTAAACAGTATATCTCGAGAACGTGACATGTTAGGGCTTAACGGACTGTGGCATTGCGTAGATCTCGTCGAACTGGACAAAACTTATTTATGGCATGTTTCTTTTTAGGTCAATAGCTTCTTCGGAAAATGCCAAAAACAAAATGATGCTAAAATTTTGAGGAATTTTGCAGCCAGAAAGTATGAATTTTTTTATTTACATATATACGTGAAAATGATCTCAGTAATAATTGTGTATAATGACGGTGTAAATAATTGCTATTCAATGTAATTTTCCCAGTGATGAATATTAGTGGAGATCGAATAATGTTTGTATGCATTTATAGGGGGTAAATAAAGCGTACAGAGGAAAAAATTGCGTTTAGAATCACATACCGGCAAACAAAGACCAGATTCGTGATCGCCATCAGTAGAAGCCCCTATAAACTCAGTTTCATCAAAATTGGGATCTATTTATTTTCGCCCAAAATCTGCAGGTTATGGCAATTTTTTTTTAGAAAATCACATTTTCATTAATATCACAGTAACCATAAACGTAAGGACAAAATGGTATGGAACCTAAAAGATGTAGCTCTTGAAGGCCGATCCAGTGGTATACGCGAAAGTAAAATTTATGCATAAATAAAGCCACAAATCAATGTTTTCTAAAAACTATAAAAAAAAACCTATATATCTCGAGAACGTGACATGTTAGGACTAAACGGACTCTGCCATTGCGAAGATCTCGTCAAACTGGACAAAAAATATCTACGGCATTTTTCTTTTTAGGTCAATAGTTTAGTCGGAAAATGCCAAAAAACCAAATGAGGCCAAAATTTTGAGGAAATATGCAGCCAGAAAGTTTGAATTTTTTTTTATTTACATATATACGTAAAAATGATATCAGTAATAATTGTGTATAATGACGGTGTAAATAATTGTTATTCTATGTAATTTCCCCAATGATGAATATTTGTTGATCGGGAAAAATAGTAAATTAAAATTCATACTCCCAAACCGAAAGTCGTAGAGCGTTCGCACTTCACAGCCCAAAGATAGCAATAAATACGTAGCTCAAAATTTGTTAACGGTTATTGGCCAGAAAAAAGTTGCATAAACTCGTCAGAACGAAAAAAACCGTAAAATTCATACATGGCAAATCGCGAACCAGAATTCACACCGCTCTGGATTTCAGACGTCGCATCTTAAACCTGGGTCACAAAAACCGAGTACCTAGCCTTGTATAAAAATAATGAGACCTCTCCAGATATAACCCTGGTCAGAAAAGCATACTAGCTTTTTAAGATCTGAGACGTTCTGTGCAACGTCTCCAGATCTTAACCTGGGAAAGCCATAACCTACTTGTTTGTTTCTAGCTTCTTGTACCCCAGTGAAAAGCACACTCTACATCCATACCCCAATACACTCAACACTCAACACACTCTTAACACACTACCAATACTTTAACATACTTAAACGCCACCCAAAACAATCTATCTACCCCACACAAAACCAAAACACTCACCCACCCAACACAACCGCTGATGTGTTGTTGTGTCATCAGCTGCGGTCTGTTGATTGATGTTTATATACGTATTTCCCACCAATACAGCCTTGTTCCGTGAGCGTGATTGGTTGAAGCGAGACTGGTGGCACTAGACGTTTGCCTTACACGAGCTAAGATGACTTTTCGAAAATGCTTTCCTTGTAGTTCTTCTTAGCCCGGTATATGGTGCTGTGCGTGGGCTCAGCACTCTCTCTGTGCATTAGCCCGTAGAAGCCTGTGTTGGTGGGGACCCTTACCGCCCGAACACAGGGCTAGTTGCCCTCTGTTTTACCACTGTTACCTTCCCAGGTTCCCCAGGTACCCCTATCATCACCCCGAGGGGGAAAGAACAGCTGGGTATGGCTGTCACCGACTTGCCCGGGATCGACATGGCCCGCATATTTAGCCAGTCACGCTATGCCCTGCAACCACGGAGGCGACAAGGGAAGGGGGGATCCGTATATGCGATAATATCCGTTATTCGAATTTTAGAAGGGCACTGAATTTGAAGCCCTTCTTGAAGGTTGGCGGTCACACGTGAAACGGAGAGGTAATGCGAGTGAGAGCTACGGCGAGGGAAAACGCAGTATAGCGTACTACGTTTGCTATGTGGTAGTCTAAATATGCCTGAATTTCTCTCTCTTCTCTTACTTTCTTGCTTTTTTAATCATTTAAGCCATAACGGAATATAACAACCTTGTAGTGGCCAATATAAACCATTATCATACTAGTTATTATTTTATTGTTTTATTATTCTTTCATTAACTAATATGCCTTTCTGGAGAAGAGAGGAGGAAGTGCCATGAAAAGAAGAGAGGAGAGGAAGAGTATAATGATACAATAAGATGGTATTCCTCTACTACGTCCTGTTCATTGGCGATGCTGTTTAACCTATTAATCACCTCTCTCTCTCTTCTTTTTTCTTTTTTCCCTCTGTAATCTGTGGAATAAAACATTGAACACATTATTCCTGCGTGGCTCTATGATATGTCTTAACAACACCTCACAAGTGGCGTTGTTATGCCTGGCAAGGCCCCTCCCCACCCCACATCACACTACACACAGCCTCCTCCTCACGGTGTCTGATATATCTGCAACCCCATCACCCCACACAGCCCCACTCCCTCTCACAGGTGTGTCTGGTTATGCCTGGCAACACGACTCTTGGTAGGAAAACACTTTGCCGCAAGATACACACTTGTACTTCCTCTTCTTCCCGTGTTGGTGAGCATGTTGGCTGTTAAGCTAGCTCTTGAGAGCAGTTTTTCCTACACTTCCTGCACTCCAAGTTCTCACTCACCAGTGTGGGTTAGCATTTGTGTGTTAAAGACCTGCCGCTTTGGGTAAATGTTTTTTCCTACACTCCCTGGCCCTCAAGTTCTTCTCACCAGTGTGTGAGCTGTGTGTGGTTAGCTGCTCTGTGGGGAATGTTTTTTCCGACACTCCTGGCACCAAGTTTCTCTCAACAGGTGGTGAGCATGTGTGTGTTAGACTGCTCTTCTGATATAATTTTTCACACTCCTTACACTCAAGTTTCTCTCACCAGTGGGAGTGATCAGTGTGTGTTTAAGATTGCTTTCTTGTGGTAAATGTTTTCCTAACACTCCTGGCATCAAAGTTTCTCTCACCAGTGTGGGTGAAGCATGTGGCTGTTAGACTGCTCTTGCAGGTAAATGGTTTTCCTACACTCCTGCACTCAAAGTCTCTCTCAACCAGTGTGGGTGAGCATGTGGCTTGTTAAGATGGCTCCTTGCGGGTAAATGTTTCCTACACTCCTGAACCTCAAGCTTCTCTCACCTGTGGTGAGACATGTGTGTGTTAAACTGCTCTTGTGGGTAATGTTTGCCTACATTCCTGGCACTCAAAGTTTCTCTCACCAGTGTGGGTGAGCATGTGTGTTTTACTATTGCTCTTCTGGGTAAATGTTTTTTCCTCCTCCTGCACTCAAGTTTCTCATCACCAGTGTGGGTGGCATGTGGTTTTGTAAGACCTGATCTGAGGTAATGTTTTCTACACTCCTTGAACTCAAAGTTTCTCTCACTCAGTGTGGGTGACATGTGCTCCTAAGATTACCCTTACGATGAACCACTTTGCCACGTGGCACCAGCCTCAGCCCTGTCTTGGTCTTGCGATATATGGGTGAAGAGGACGTGTGGCAGTAAAGCCAGCCTTGCTGGAGCACGAACTTTGCCAACAGTCATCACAAGTGTAGGTGCTCACGCCCTCCTTGCGCACTACTTCTGCCAGCACCCCTGGTTAGGCTCAGCTGGTCCTGCTGAAACCCCGGTGGAGGCCCCGGGGAGTGTAACAAGCGTTTCCCTAATACAGGTAAGCCGGGAGGGCGTCCTTGCGTGGGCGCCGAACTGGACTCTTCACCTCAGCACCTGATAACTTGGTGCCGTCAGCACACAAGGCACGCAATTCTTCTTGAAGGGTGCTTCCGGCTTCACCTTCCGCTAACACCCACCAGTTTTGCTCCAAGGAGTAAGGCCCAGCAACAGTAACCTCACACCACCCTCTACAAGGTGAGGGAGTGGAGTGGTGAGTGGCTGAGTTGACCTTTCAAATGCAGGCAAGTGTAGCTAAGCACATCAGGCACCACCAAATATGGGTAATGGGTGCAGATAATGGGGCGTGAAGAGAGCGGCGGGCTCTCTCTCGTCTCTCTCTCTCTCCAATAACGGCAAAGACAGAATATACACATGAATATATTCTCTATTCAATTGAAATTTGCTCAGAATGTGTCATACATGCATATTAAAACAAACTATACAGTAATACTTTCCATTAGCAAATACATACCATAAGAATGTAGAGAGAAGAGAGAGGAGGGGGGGGGCAGAGGTCATCCCCTCCATGGGGTACGACAAGTGACCCTTCCCCTCCACCCACCTGTCCCTAAGGGCTCATTCTGCCACCGACATCACATTTTCAACTTAAGAAAAATATCTAATATACATTATATATAAAAAATTTTCCTGAACCATTTCCGTTGAACAGAAGCACTTATTGCCAAGCGTCTGTGTAGTTTGTTTTGATCAGGGGTGGTTTTTTATAAAGAATCTTTCTACTCTTAGCCAGCTTGAGCACGTGATCTCTGAGTGCAAACCATGTTTATGAGATACTCTCAATTGGGCAAATGCTATTGATGGAGGGACCGGCCAACTACTCAGATGACACTTTCTGAGTGCCACTGAATAAAGAACTAAAATAAGGAAGCTACAAGAGGCCGTGATACTTGACCCGCGCTAGTTCCTTTTTAAGAAAACAAGTTTTTTTAACTTGATTAGGCAAGCTATAGCCTGGGTCAGAGTATTGATAAGGCGTTTTCTGCGGGGGATCAGATAATTTATCTTGCCAAACACAAGAAAAATTTCGCAATTGCCTCAATTTTGCTGTTGTTCAAAATCATCCGTGAAATGCTTGCCCGAACGTGTCAAATATAGATCTAGTGAAAAGGATTAGAAGGAAGAAGGAAATGCAATAAAAAAGGAAGAACCAAACAAAAAAAAGAAATTAAATATCAAGAAAAAATAAAATAATATAAAAGTTTAAAAAAAATACTACGTAAACAAATAATGGGTATAAATCTCTCCTCTCTCTCTCATATACCAGTCTATAAACTACTACTAAACTACTACCTACTACTATTACTATACAGTAGTACTACCACCATACCCACGATCCGTTTCGTACACAAGATTGTTTCGTACCCCAGTAAATTCGTACACCAAACAGTTGTGTTCGTATCTATAGTAAACCATAAGTCCGTTTCGTACTTCAGCTCAGTTGAACTTGACTACTACTTACGCAGAACGACACCGGTATCGTACGAAAACTCATAATCATTGTACGAACGCTGACAAACCTGGTACGAAACAACTTGTGTACGAAACTCCCTATAACAGTAGTTCACACCTTATAACAACCATTTTCGTACAAAGGACTGTGCCAGATTCATCCAAAACACTGAGACTATTGTCAGGAAAAGCCACTCTAGTGATATTTATTGTCATTTTGGTCTTTAAGCCCTACTTGCACAGATGAAGACACAAATGCACAGACTCCTCAGATAGCGCCCTTCTAACTATTCCTGAATCATGGATGTAGAATGTATTATTAACGCCACACGACTCTGTATAGCGAAAACACGTTGTCCTGGCGACTGTTTAGTGTTATCGACGGTATAATTTTCTTCCTATGTATCTGGAGACGAGGACTTGTGTTGTTGTTTGTGTGTGTCTTCGCATCCTAGTTGTATTTTACATGGCCAGAGCATGCTCGTATGTCCCCGTCCTCCATTCACATTTATTTTATCATTCCTGCTTAGTGGTTAGTGTTGGGGGAAGCCACCACCCCGGGAGGCGGGTCACACACCCCGGCTAACACCCGGTACCCATTCACTGCTGGGTGGACAGGGACTCGGGTTTTTAAGAAGACCGCCCGTCTGTCTTCGCTGCGCCCGGGGATCGAACCCGGGACTTCTCGGTTGTGAGCCGAGCGTGCTAACCCTTACACTACGGAGTTCCTGTGTCTGTATGTGTGGGTGTGTGTGTGTGTGTGTCTGTGTTTGGGGGAAGGGGGAGAGTATGAGCAAACGCTACCGTAAAAATTGACCGAAACAACTTGTGTAAGAACTGACTCCACCCCTTCTGGTCCTAGTGTAAAATAATAACAATAACAAAAAAAAAATAGGTAAGAAAAAAAATAACGTCACAAAAAGTCAATTCGGAGAATTTCCTTCCACCCCCATCACCAAAATCCCACAAATTCTCCAAAATCCCACAAAAAAAAACGATAATTCCCACAGAAACCCCACCAAAACACCCTGCAATATGGAACTACAAACGTCTTTACATAACCCTTATTAGACCCTTAATTAAAGGCGACACAAGGTTAACTACGCACTATAAAGGTGTGGGAGTGTATGATAGTACTCACTCGTTAGGTATTGTGATGTCTTCGATGATAACTACGTCGTCATCGTCCGAATTGTAACTATTGTCGACGTCCATCTTGGTGGCTGTGGGGAAGGCGCGAGCACGAGCACGAGTTGCGACTTCCTTTCTCTGTCTGTCTGTCTGTTTCTCTCTCTCTCTCTGTCTGGCTGTCTGTCTGTTTCTCCCACTCTCTCTGTCTGTCTGTCTATTTCTTTCCTTTTCTTTCTGTGTCTGTCTCTCTCTCTCTGTCTGTCTGTCTGTCTGTCTCTCTGTCTCTCTCTCTCTGCCTCATCTCTACCCTTGTTGAACGTCCAACAATAAACCATTCAATTCAATTCAATTCTCTCTCTGTCTGTCTGTCTGTTTATTTATTTCTGTGTCTGTCTCTCTCTCTCTGTCTGTCTGTCTGTCTGTCTGTCTGTCTGTCTCTCTGTCTGTCTGTCTGTCTGTCTATTTTTTCTGTGTCTCTCTCTCTCTGCATGTATGTCTGTCTGTCTCTCTCTCTCTCTGTCTGTATGTCTCTCTCTCTCTCTCTGTCTGTCTGTCTGTCTGTCTATTTTTTCTGTGTCTGTCTCTCTCTGCATGTATGTCTGTCTGTCTGTCTCTCTTTCTCTGTCTGTCTGTCTGTCTATTTCTTTATTTTTCTTTCTGTGTCTGTCTCTCGATCTCTGTCTGTCTGTCTGTCTCTCTCTGGCTATACATGTGTCTCTCTCTCTCTCTCTCTTCTCTCTCTCTCTCTCTCTCTCTCTCTCTCTGTCTATCTGTCTGTCTGTCTGTCTGTCTCTCTCTCACTCTCTGCATGTCTGTATGTCTGTCTGTCTGTCTGCATGTCTCTCTCTCTCTCTCTCTACATGTCTGTCTGTCTGTCTAATACTTGAATACTTGTAGGGGATTGGATTATATTAGGTAAAAGGTAAATGGGGCATACGCGTGGCCTCGGTGCTCATCTCCGTGGCATCAGCCCTTGAGCCTGTGGTACCCCGGGACACAGGGCTAGTGTGACACCCGGGTTACCACAGTTACTTTCCCCAGGTTTCCCCAGGTACCCATTTATCCACCATCCATGAAAGGAAGGATGAACAGCTGATTGAGCTGCACGCCGACTGCCCTGGCCGGGATTCGAACCTGGGCCCACAGATTCGTAGGTAGGCGCGCTAGCCACTACACCACATGTCATGTCGAAACTACATGTCAAAATAATTTTATCCATCGCTAAAAATCTCTTTCACACACATACACACACACACACACACACCCAGCCAGCACACTTACATGGGACCCATGTGGGATTTTTATGGTAATTGGTGGGCTAGGTGGGCATGGGTAAGGGATGGGGAAATCCATGGGCTATAGATGGGACCCATATGGGTTGCCCACAATTGTGGCCATTTTTCCGAAGTGACAAAATTGCATAGCAAATCGACGAAGAAAATAAACCTTGAGGCAATTATTCAAATATGGTTTAGTGGTTTAGTAGTGGAATGTTACATGGTTTTACATGGGCTCTATGTGGGCTTCCCATATAGATATACATTTTTTCCCCCTCATTCCACAACTATGCAGTAGACTGTCTGAATGATTGCGATAGTATCGTTGAGGAAATAATTCTACTAAATTTCTATGAACATGATTGTTTTGGAGATTTTTATGCAGAGAGTTAGACTGTGTGTGTATGAGTTAAACATGGTCTCCAAATGGGCTGCCCATATAAGTATATTTTTTATTACGTCAATTAATTAATACAATACTAAAAATACAGTAAATTGACTTTGAGATTACTATACTATTTTGTAAGCAAATATTATTTTTTTTTTTTTTAATATATTTTATAACAAAAATTCAAATATTTTCCATTTCGTAACCTGGTTTAATTAAAACGCGAATATTACGAGTTTGAGACATTCCTATGAACACAGGAATACTTAAATAGCATAAATATATACTAGAAGTACAAAAAAATGAGTTAGTAAGCACGAATTAAGTACTTTTGAGCTATTACAGTATTTTTTTTTCATTTCGGTGCGCAATATAGTACTTATATAGTACTGGGATCTTCTGCGGACTTCGAGGGATTCCTGCAAGGACTATTGGTTTGATAACTGGTCTGTATTCTGGGACTGAGAGTGCTGTGAAGTGTGGGGCAGGTGTATCCAGCTTCTTTCCTGTGAATACAGGAGTGAGGCAAGGGTGTGTCCTTGCCCCATCACTTTTCAACGCTTGTATGGACTGGGTATTGGACAAGGTTGTAGATCAAAGGGATTGTGGAGCATCCGTCGGCAACACCAAGATCACTGATCTTGTTTTTGCCGATGATGCAGTATCTTTGCTGAGTCGCTGGAGGTCCTGGTGATGGCTCTCGAGGCGCTGCACGAAGAGGCAAAGCCTTTGGGACTTGAGGTCTCCTGGCTCAAGACCAAGCAAGGTCCAGTGTGTTTGAAGACTTACTAGATGAAGCAGTACAGTCTGTTTCATGCTGTGGCGAGGACATTGAGATCTTGGAAAGTTTTACATACCTTGGTAGCGCAGTCCATAATGAGGCGGCGGGTCACGTCAAGAAGCCTTACGCGGATTGGCAATAGCCCAACGGTGTTATGGACTCGCTCAGTGGGAGTATTTGGCGTTTGTCGGTACCTGTGCAGGAGGACAAAGATCCGGATCTTCAAGTCGCTTGTGATCCCTGTCTTACTCTATGGTTGTGAGACATGGACACTAAATAGTGACTTGAAGAGACGAATCAATGCCTTTGGTAATAAGTGTCTTCGCAGAATCATGGGTATCGCTGGGATGATTACGTGTCAAATCAGCGATTGCACCGTGAGACTGAATCGAGGCCTATTACCTGCATAGTCCGTCAGCGCCAACTTCGGCTATATATGGGCATGTGGCACGCTACCCTGAAACCGATCCTTCCCATCGGGTTGTATCTGTAAGAGACAATCCGGCGTGGAGGAGGCCAAGGGGCGCCCACAAGGCTCAGTGGCTGGGGCAAGTTGACGTTTTTTGCGAAGTGCTTGGTGGGGGAAAAGGAGCCTGCATGGGAACTGCGCTTGGTGACCCCCGGGATGGCGTCTAAGGTGGCAAGGCGACGCGCCCCCCCGGCGTATCCCCCAAATGATTGTTGATTGAATATAGTCCCCCGGGGCAGACATTCAGGAGATTTAAAAGGGAGGGTTTTTTAGCTTAACTAACTTCCTTATTTGTACAACCCGGAAGTCGGGGGGATTCTGGTACGAGATATGGAGTGGCCTAGGTGTCGCTATGGGCTTCGATAGCTGATTGGCTGGCGAGTCAATTGCGTCACAGCCTCGCCACGAATCAAATTTTTTTCTCAAAAAGTTTCCCCAAATCAAAAGGTTTTCCACGCTCGCAGCTTTTTTTATAAACAATTCATCATCCACCCCAAAAATGCTCCCCCCTTCTTCTCCCCCCTCCGTTTTTTCCTCCTCCTCTTCCTTCTCCTAACCTTTCTTATAGCAGCCGGCAGCATTTGTAGCAGTACAACAACAGTAGTAGCAGGAGCAGCAGCAAAAAAATGTAACCCGTGTTTTTGTCGTCCAAGCTCGTCTTAGTACAAGACCACCCCAATAACCTTGCAAAATGTGTGTTACCGGCTTATTTTTATTACTGCTGCCACCCCCACTACCATCCCGCTGCCAACCACTACAACCACCCCCAAACGTAAAAAGAAAAGAAATTCTTCCTCCCCTCCTCCTCCTCCACCTCCTCTTCTCCCTCTCCTTCTCCTCCCCCTCTTTTTCCTTCCCAAACCCCTTCCCAGCACCCGGCAGCATTGCAGTAGCAGCACAGAATAGCGCAGCGAAGCAGCAGTAATAAAATAAAAGCCGTGTTTTTGTCGCCCAAACATCGTCTTAGTACAAGACCACCCCAAATAACACTTGTTGAAATGGTGTTCACGGCTTAATTTTATTACTGCGCACCACTACCACTATACCGCTGCACTCCCAAACTACCCCAACTGCTACAAAAAAGGTAGGAAAAGGAGGGAGAAGAATAAATTATGTCCCTTTGTCTGTGTCGCGGAGCTGTGCGTGGTGGGGTAATGGTGGGTGATAGGGTGAAGCCCCCCTTTCGCCCACTGGGGCCCTCACCCCCATAACAAACCATCACAGCGGATGGCATTGTAATATGGCCCTAATTTCATTTGTATCTTGCCCTGTTCAGTTCTTGAGTCAGAAAACATCATTATACTCAATTTATGAGTTTTTTATGTATATTGATGCTCCACCGTCTGGAGGCGTTGCCGTTTTTTTGACAGCCAACGTTTTTTTTTTTTAAGTACGTCATAAATCTGCCCGAATCCCAAAAAAGTTCCCAAAAAAGCTGTTGGAAGCGCTAGGTCGTAAAAAGACCGGAAGTTAGCCCTTTTAATGTAGCCCCTGCAGATTTGGGACCATAGGCGAGGACAGACACAAAACAGGGGCATGGGTCTATTTCCTCTCTCCTCTTGTTTTTACAAGGGTAATGACCCCTTTTTGCATTCCTAAAGACCTAGCATTACTTAGATCTTCCAGGGGTGAGAATGGGTGTACAGGGGAATAATGGGAAAAGGTTTAAGTAAGGGGGGGGTGTTGTTTGGTTGAAGTATGTGTTTGGATAGGAAATCCCAACCGGAAAATTTTGTAGAAACTTCCTTCTCTGCACTTTGGGGCTAACCTACTCTTTGCCTCTCTCGCTTTACCACAACACCACACTTCACTATGGGGTCGGGACGATTCAAGCGAATCTTTTTCGAGCGGGGGCCATTCGAGCGAATACATTTTTTGGTAAATTTTGGAGTGGGCTTTTACAATGTTATCACGGGAGTTTTCTTGATCTTTAGTTCGGAATTTGGCCCGGTTGAAACCCAATGTCCAGGTTGGTTGTGATCACTAAACCCAACCTTTTTTTCTTCTTCTTTTCTTTCCTTCTTTTCTTTTTACTTCCCTTTTTTTTTCTTTTTTCTTTTTTTCTTCCTTCTTTTTCCCTTTTTCTTTCTTCTTCCTTTTTTCTTCTTTTTTTCCTTCTGTTTAAAATTCATACTGTTTTCTTTTTCTTTTTTTCCCTTTTTCTCTTCTTCCTTTTCTTCGTTTAATACTGTTTCTTTCCTTCTTTTCTTTTTAGGGCGCGAGGATCCCTTGGGGAAAACTATGAGCCCCACTTCCTCTTCTTTTCTTCTTCTTCCTCTACTTCCTTTTCTTCCTTTTACTTCCCTTTTTCTTTTTCTCTTCTTTCTTCTTTTTTTCTTTCCCTTTTTCCTTTTTCTTCTCCTTCTCACCCCCTTTTCTCCTCTTCACTGCCCCCCTTCCTTCCTTCTCCTAAATTTTTATTGTGTATTTTCAAACGTACCCTATGTTTAATCAAAAAGTATATACATATTGCCCATTTATAGTCTACAAGTACATATAATTAAACCCCAAAAGCATATCCTATTTCTATGTTATTCTATCAATATGATTTTTAAAGCAAATTGTAATTTTCAACACACAACTGGTGAGCTCAAATGTTGGGTCCCCTATCATTTCAAAAACCCTTTAAACCCCCTTAGACTCAGAACGTAAAATTTCCCTAGTAATTTAAAGGGACCATTAGACGTTTTTAGTGACTATAAACAATTTTTATGCTTGACCGTTTAGTATCTTGTCAACTAAAAATTTGGTATTTCAGGGACTTTTCCTTTTTTTATGGCAAAATTTAAAACTTTTTTTTTTTTAGCAAAGGAAAGATCTGGGCGTGAAAGGGGTTAAATAGCTAAAATGTAATAGCTTTAGCGTAATTTAATAAGGGAAAAAGGCAAAAAATGGTTCAAAAGGATTAAAGCTTGGGGAAAGGACTCAGTAAGTATAAAATTTGCTGATATTCATTAAAAAACGTTTACGGGACCCAAATTCAATGGAAATTACGTTCTGGGCCCCAAGGGTACCGGGGTTCATCCATATTTTTCTTAGGGGTTTTTCCTGTGCCATTCAATATTAATTCACCCAAAACCCCAATTAAAAAAAAACCTAATCAACTTTAAGTCTCTTTTGGGGGCAAAAATTTTTCTTTTATGAGTAAATATAATTTTTTCTGATGTTTTAAGTAAATTTTTAGGTAATTTTTTTTGTTTCCGAGGAGGAGAAAAATGCCACTTCTGATAGAACAAGGAAGAGTAGAGCGTGCGATGCAAAGTTGGGGGAAGAGACCGTGGTGGTAATCGCATGGAGGGCAACCGGGGCAAACTAGTGCATAGGGAGGGTTTTCCCACTTTTTTTTATATTATATATATAAATAATATATATTTTATAAAATATATATAAAAATATATAAAATTAAATTTTTTTTATATAATAGTAATCGTATTTTTTTTTTTTTTTTTTTTTTGGGACCCAATATAGATTTCCCTTTGAGAAAATTCCAAAGGAAAACCAACCCAGCATAACCAAAAATTTTTCCCACAAAAAAATAAATAAAAAAAATATACAATAGGTTAAGAATAACGTTTTTTTTAAAAATTTTTTTGTTATTTAATTTTTACTATTTTTATTTATTATTTTTTTTCTAAATTATTACTATTTTATTTATTTATTTATTTTTTTTTTTTTTTTTTTTTTTTTTTTATGTGGGAATAATTTTAAAATGGGTTTCCCTTTTTTAACCTTTCCCCTTTGAAATGTTCTAAAAGGAATTCCACTTTGGGGTCTTTTTTCTGGGGGAGCTGCAGACATGATTAGAGGTCCCAAATAGTATACGCCCAAAGGGGTTTTTCCAAAATAGAGTCGCGAACCCCAAAACTGGGTTTTCAAGGTTTTGGCCCCAGTGGGTCGTTTACGTGGGAAACAGATAATTATTTTAATAAATGTGAAATGCATTTTAATTTAGAGAGAGAGAAAGGGGAGAGAGAGAGAGAGGAGGATAGAGAGAGAGAGAGAGAGGAGAGAGAGAGAAAGAGGGAGAAGAGGGAAAGGGGAGGGGGAGGAGAGAGGGGAGAGAGGGAAGGGGGAAAAGGGGGAGAGAGGAGAGAGAGAGAGAGAGATGGGGAGAGAGAAAAAAAAAGGGGAGGAAGGAGAGGGGGAGAGAGAGAGAAGAGAGGAGAGAGAAGGGGAGAGAGAGAGAAGAGAGAGAGAGAGAGAGAAGAAGAGAGGGGAGAGAAGGGGAGAGAGAAGGGGGAGAGAGAGAGGGGGAGCAAAAGAGAGAGAGAGAGAGGGGAGGGGAGAGAAGAGAGAGGGGAAGAGAGAGAGAAGAGAGGAGGGAAAAGAGAGAGAGGGGGAAGGGGGAGAGGAAGGGGGGAGAGGGGGAGAGAGGAGAGAGAGAGAGAGGAGGGGAGAGAGAGAGAAGAGAGAGAGGGGGAGAGAGAGAGAGAGAAGAGAAAAGAGGGGAGAGAGAGAGGGGGAAAGAGGGGAGATAGAGAGGGGAGGAGAGGAGGGAGAGAGAGCGAGAGATAAAAAGAGGGGAGGGGGGGAGAGAGAGAGAGGAGAGAGAAAAGAGGGGAGGGGGAGAGAGGGAAAAAGAGAGGGGGAGAGAGAAGGGGGAGGGGAAGAGAGGGAGAGAAAAGAGAGGGGGAAAAGAGAAGGGGGAGAAGAGAGAGGGGGGGGGAGAGAGGGGAGAGAAAGGGGGGAGAGAGAGAGAGGGGAAAAGAAGGGGAGAGCGGGGAAGAGGGGGAGAGAGAGAAGAGAGAGAGAGAGAGGGGGATAGGAGAGAGAGAAGGGGGGAGGGGGAGAGAGAGGGGGAAGAGAGGAGAGAGAGAAAAGAGAGAGAGAAAAGGGAGAGAGAGAGAAAAAGGGGAGAGAAGAG
The DNA here is from genome assembly GCA_016584305.1 of Chionoecetes opilio. Taxonomy (NCBI): domain Eukaryota; kingdom Metazoa; phylum Arthropoda; class Malacostraca; order Decapoda; family Majidae; genus Chionoecetes; species Chionoecetes opilio. Next base: position 68,662 of record JACEEZ010022325.1, on the reverse strand, counting down.
AGAGAAAAAGAGAGAGGAAAAGAGGAGAGAGAAAAGAGAGGAAGAGGGGAAAAGGGAGAAGAAGAGAGGAGAGAGAGAAAAGAGGGGAGAGAGAGATTTTTCCGTGTAGAAGGCAGGACTTGTACGCATATTTTTTTCACTTCCCAAATAAAAAATTACTGTTGGAAAATGAAGATTATGCGTAAAAGTCCTGCCTTCATCTCGGAAATATCTCTCTCTCTCTCTCTCTCTCTCCCCCCATTAGCTTTACAATTATTAATATATTATTTTTTACACGTGGCGACCCCTGGCAAAAGATTGCGACCCAATTGGGGTCGCGACCCTTTTTGAAGAACCCGGCGATCTTTTGGCCCCTCAAAATCATGTCTCAGCTCCAGAAAAAAAGACCCAATTAAATAAATCATTGGGGAAACGCCGGGGGGCGTCCCCTCGCCCACCCTCGACGCCCTCCCGGGGTCCCACGCGCGAGTTCCCAGCAGGCCCCTTTCCCATACAAGCGTCTGACAAGAAACGTCAATTTGCCCCACCACGAGCCTTGGGGCGCCCCCTTTTGGGCCCCCTCCACGCCGGATTGCTCTTTCAGATACACCCGTGGGAAGGGTCGGTTTCAGGGGAGCGTGCCACATGCCCTTAGCCGAAATTGGCGCTGAGGGGCTATGCAGGTAATAGGCCTCATTCAGTCTCCCCGGTGCAATCGCTAAATTTTAAACCCTAATCATCCCAGCGAACCCCTGATTCTGCGAAGACACTTATTACCAAAAACTTGATTCGTCTCTTCAAATCACTATTTAGGGCCTGTCTCACAAACCTAGGTAAAAAACAGGGATCACAAGCGACTTGAAAAATCCGGGTCTTTGTCCTCCTCACAGGGACCGACAACGCCAAAAAACTCCGCTAGCGGTCCATAACACCGGGGCTAAGCCCAAACCGCCCTAAGACTTCTTTCTACCCGCCGTCTTATGGACCCTGCGCTACCAAGGTATGAAAAATTTCCAAATCTCAAATGTCCTCGCCAACCAAAAAACAGACGTACTGCTTCATCTATAAGTCCCAATACCTGGGCCTTGGGCTTGAGCCAGGAACCTCAAGTCCCAAAGGGTTTGCCCCCTCGTGCAGCGCCTCGAGGCCTCACCAGGACCCCCAGCGACTCAGCAAAGATTTACTGCTTTTCGGAAAAACAAGATCAGTGACTTGGTGTTTTCCCATGGTGCTCCACAATCACTTTGATCTACACCTTTCCAATACCCAGTCCATACAAACTTGAAAAAATGATGGGGGAAGGACGAACCCCTTTCCCCACTCCTTATTCACAGGAAAAAAGTGGAACACCCGCCCCCACACTTCACACCTCTCGTCCAGAATACAGACCAGTTTACAAACCAAGTCCTTGAGGAATCCCCCCGAAGCCCGAAAAAGATCCCAGAGTGACTCACGATGACTGAGTCAAACGGCCTTCTTGAGATCAACATAGCTGCAAGCATATCCCCTGTCGAAACTCACTTCGGGCCGTTCCACCAGGACACGAAGCGCTAGGATTATGGTCCGTTTTGACCTTACAAGGGGCGTGAACCCATGACTGCTGAGGTCTTTGGAGTGCTTCACCAGAATGACCTGGACTGCGAATTCGTGTCAGAATAGATGGGCAATCCCTTGCCTGGTAGCGCTGAGCAGGTGGTAATACCGGCGGTAGATTGTTTGTTGCAGTCCTGACGTCCCCCCCTTTCCCTTTCCAGATAGGGACGACACCCCCTTTTCCGTCAGGAGGATGTACCTGATTGCCACACCGCTACAGAAGCACACGGCAGTCAGGACAGGGCTGCAACCGCGGATCATGGCCCAAACACGTCCCCATCTTTGGGATCTCCCGCACTGATATTACAACACCAGCTGCCTTTCCCCCCCTTCAACTTTGCTAAGCCTCTCTGACTTCGTCAAGAGAGGTTGCTGTTTTCGTCAATGGGAGGATCGGCATCCCTTGCCTGTAACCCAGTGTGTGAAGCTGCTCAGGTTGGAGGGTCACACACCGTGAAAACTTGGACTCTGCCCACAGTACCCTCAGCCCAACGAGCTCTGCCCATATCCATGTCCGACCGAGGCCCCATGCTGGCTGTTCGAAATAGCACTGCTCGCCTTCGCCCCGAGAAGGAACTTGGAACGAGCTTCTTCAGGGCTCGGTAGGACGGGTCGGAGGTCTTAGGCGTTTCAAATGACCCTCTACAATCCTCTCGAGACTCTCTTAACATACCTCTCCTTGTCTCTCCCTCAGCGAGGGTTCTATCCGGCGTGACAGAAGCCCTGTGCTGGTCCCGGTTCCCCAGCCAGCCTGGCAACGCGAACTCTCCACTCAATTTTCTCCCAGCGTCTCCGTAGAGAAAAAACCACGCCTTGACCTCAGGGCAGCTCCCCAATACACCTCCTTGGCAGCTTGTAGAGGTTTCACGTTTTGAAAGGTATCCCACAGTTTCTCACCCAGATCCCGAGGAGCACCGAGCACATCGAAAATCAAACCGATTTGATATGCCACCGCATACTTCATGGCACATGTCAAGCAATTCCTTCAGTTTCTTCAAGATGAAACACAGTATGGGTTTACCCTCCTGAGATTCCTTCTGGACTTGAAATGATCTAAGTGTAGCAGCCAACAAGTCTGTGATCTGTTTCCAAAGAACTCCGCACCTTCCGTAAACCCTGCGTTTCTGGAGATCCTCCAAGAGTATAACGAAGGATGTGGTTCGATCTCCTTAGCTACCCCTCTCCGGCATTACTATAATACAATGTCCAGCCAGCGGTGCAGCCTGGTCTCTGATACCAAGAACCTGCAAATTCTCACCTCTTGGACCTTTGCAAAGTTTCAGAAGCAGAGACTGTTTTTTGTGTTTTCTGGTACCGTGATCTCATGGGACTCAACACACAAATCGTAGCCATCTCTCACAGTGCCATAGTAGCATTGAAGGTCGCCCTAAGACACTGATTTGTCCCGAGAGGACCTGGTCTAATCAACAGAGTCGAGTTTTTGGCGTAGAACATCTCCTTCTCTCAGTTTTACGCATCTCGTGGAGCATACACTACAACAAGGACATGAACCCAGAGTGTTTTCAAAAATTCCTCACCCGCATTATACGCTCTCAACCGAGGTAAACCCAACAACTGATGGCTTGCATTTGCTGGAGATGCCTAGTAGCTACTCCCGTACACGGTGGAACCCATTGCTCATTGCCCGACCATATTAGGTGCGTAACCCCCCGCTGCTTAGTCTCGCCAACTGCCGGACCTCCTCTCCTCGTCCTCAGAGAGTCCCACTATATCCACCCTCGCCTACTGAAGGCTCGCACCGATAGGAGAGGTACGCGATGATCGTCTGAGGAGGCTCATAACTTTCCACGAGCCCACTACGAGAAACCCTCCGCAGGTTATCCTAGGAGTGATTCGACGGGCAGGTGCCGCTCTGCTCTGCACCGCCCCGGCCACCCCCATAAATAAGAGAAAGAAAAGTTGGCTAGGGGGCCCTACCACCCTTGATTTAGAGTGCGGGATTCCCGAGGCTTTGCCCCGCACAAATGTGTTCTTCCAAACTTTTTTCATTGCGACCCCTGGAGTTTGATTTTATGCATTACATTCACGGCCCATTGTAACGTATGTTGCTACTTTCTCTCCAATGTGAATTTTTTTTACAATTACAAACATACATACGTATCCATATATTGTTGTGTTTATGTCTGTATTTTTGTTAGGTAATGGTGATAGGTAGAAGGATAACTGTAGGATACCTTCAAACGTGAAACTCTCCAGGCTGCCAAGGAGTGTATTGGGGAGCGCCCGAGGTCAAGGCGTGTTTTTTGTCTTGACGGAGACGCTGGAGAATATCGAGGTTATATTTCATCTTTTTTCATATTTCTGTTTAACGTCAGATTTTCCCATAATGTCTTATGAGGTTAGACGGTCCGATGATACGCTTTCATTATATTAACCGGCGTTCATCATTTAAATTTGTGACATAAGAAGAATTACCACATAACAAAAAAGAAGGTATATTGTAATATCTGTAGAAACTATCCGGCGTAGAGGAGGCCAAGAGGGCGCCCCGCCCACAAGGCTCCGTGGTTAGGGCAAGTTGATGTTCCCTGTTGAGAGTTGCTTGGTATGGGAAGGAGTCTCATGGGGACTAGCGCATTGTGACCCCCGAGAGTGGCGTCGTAGGATGGGCGAGGCAACGCGCCCCCCGGCGTATGCCCCCAATGATTGATTGATTGATTGATTGCTAGGTAGTAGGCTATGCATATTATTATTATTATATTATTTTATCATATCATTTCTATTATTATTTTGTCATAATTCATATTATATTAATTACTATTATATATTAATATCGTATTCAAAATCAAAATGATAATAAACTTAAAATGAGTAGTTTTATTATTATTGACATACATTGTGACATTGTCTATAGAAAATAACAATTGTATACAGCACTTCACTTTGTAAATACCTACACCATCTCAAAAGACAATGGCATTGGCCTAAGATTACAACTCAGTATGGGCCCCATGTGAGATGCCCACATGGGGTCCATAAAGCTGCCCACATAAGACATGCATCCCAATATCTGATGTTGGCTGGGTATAGGCCGAAACGTTGCACATATGAATGATGCATTATTATATATTGTTACAGGGCTTTGTAAAGAGTTAATATACAAAATAAAATTAAAATCTTACACATTTCGATATCTGTAAGGTTTTCACTTTTCTTAAGCATATTAACTATATGTCCAAAGCCCTTTAATAATAATAATGCATCATTAAATGTGCAATACCCACGTTAAATACATGTCCATGCCCACACAATACCCATATGAATCCAACCTATATCTCATGTCTAGCCCAAAATTTTGGATTTTTTTCTTCAATATTTTGAATTTTTCTTTAAAATTTTAGTTTTTTTCAATTTTTTTTCCTTCAAAATTTTGGATTTTTTTTGGATTGATAATCAATAAAAAAAATCAAAATTTTGAAGAAAAAAATCCAAAATTTAGAAGAAAAAAATCCAAAATTTAGAAGAAAAAAACAAAATTTTGAAAGAAAAAAATTTGAAATAAACTAAAATTTTGAAGAAAAAAATCCAAAATTTTGGGCTAGACCAAAGACTACTCTATATATAGAGTAGTCTTTGGCTAGACATGAGATATAAATTGGATTCATATGGGTATTGTGTGGGCATATAAATCAATCAATCATGTCTGGCCCACCTGGGAAACACATAGTTCCCTTGTTAAACCCACCTGGGACCCACAAAGTTCCCATGTTAAGCCCACCTGGGACCCACATAGTTCCCATGTCTAGCCCACATGCGGCGCACATGGAGCGCGCGGAAAAATCTATATGGGCCCCATGTGAGATGCCCACATGGGGCACATATAGTAGCCCACATGGGTCCCTGTTTCGGTGCTGGCTGGGCACACACACGTACGACACGTCAGTGAATTAACAATAAACAAGTCATTAAGAACATAAGGAAGCTACAAGAGGCCGTGAGACCTAGACGTGGTAGTTCCTGTTACTTAACGAAAATATGAAATGTCAGCCGTGTCTGTAGAGAAAAATTGTCTCCAAGCATACAAAACCTGATTTATTAAGGAAACTCTTCACCAATAAGGAACACAGGATATATTATCGCTTCTACATATATCCAGGCCATTTTGAACCCTGAATATCTTTTATTTAGCCGTGAATGTTTATATAAATACTACAAAACAGCGGCCATGTCTGTTTGGTAAACTTATCTCTGATCATACAAAACACGATTTATTAAGGAAAATCTGAACCAAAAAGGGAATATACGAATAATATATAGTTTCTACATATATTCAAGGCCATTGTAAACCCCTGCATAGCGTTGATATATTCTTTAATCTTTATTAAATCCGTTTTACGTGATGGCAGACCATAATTTAAGCCTGGCCACAGCTTATTTAGATCAGAATATGGGCTTATGGTGGTTCAGTGTGATCTCAGGCTTTCTAGATCATGAATATAGGCGTCAATGGGTTTAGAATGATGGTTAAGCTGTATAAAACGTTAGCATCCCCCTTTGAATTATAAAGAAAATGTATTCGCTAGATACATATTTGTGGTATACTTAAAAAATATGAAATCTTCTATTTTGTCTGTTTTTAGGGTACCAGGGGGCGCATTTTCGAACACTACTAAGACCATTTTAGGGGACTAAACCATTTTAAAGCGCTAGTTGGACATTTTCGAAAGCAAATTTCGCCCCGCCTAGGACAGCGCAGCGGTGTAGGCTAGGCAGGGTTGGGGTCGTCTTAGCCCGAAATTTTCTCCGTCACCAAAACAACAATGGTTATATATTATATATTTTAGACTATATATAGTATATTAGGCTGTATAATACACTATATATAAATATATTACATATATATATTGTAGGGGTGTGTGGCAACCCTCATCTTCCCGCCACCATCAGGTCACCCGAGGGGGGGATTGTGACTCCGGCGAGGCAGTGACCAGTCGTCCTGTCAGCTCTCTGTAATTAGGGGTTTAAAGTCTCCAAAAAACATCGCGCCGCCCCCACCCTTTCCCTGTGTTCCAACCCCAATATGGCGCAGTATCTTCAGGGGCTCATGGGGGAAATTTCCTCCATGCGCCCATGCCTTAAGGCAGGGGCGGCGTAGAGAGCCTCCGGCAGGTAGCGGGCACGGGGGAAACAGCCGGTGGTCCAACCTGCCGCCATACCACAACGCCAACGCGTTATACACCAAGCCCGACATCACACCAGCCACTCAGCAGCACTCTAGCCAACGACCTGGCAGCATCGCCCACCACCTCCTCCAGACCAGGGGGAGCAACCGTGGGCATGTCGCCGGCAACTTTTGAGGCATGGGCCACCAGCGTAGAGGACTACAGCAGCATCTGCGGTTGGGGGCCCCCACAGCAACACCTTATGTCGCCTCCTTTTGTAACACAGAGGTGCAACAGCGCATCGACGCACGCCTGGCAAGCAAGTGTTCAGGCAACTCTCAACCACGGAGGCAATCGACGTTGTGAGAACTTTGGTGATCGGTACCACCTGTATCATCGGAGCGTGGGCGGAATTCTTCTCTCTAGCACAGGCATCGAGTGACAGTGTGTGTGCGTATCTCCCGGGTGCCGCGCCAAAGCGAATGATGCGGCTTTAGGTGCCCTGAGTGCCAGTGCTCCTTAGAGGAGTACATGCTCAGCAAGAAAATAGTGATGGGGCTACGTGATCGCAACATGAAGGGGGGGTGTTGCGTTGCTTCCCACGCCTCGAGTCATTCAGTGAAATAGTTCCGTGAGGGAAATTTTGAGGCCGCGGAAAAGGCGAGTGAGCAACCTTCGAGCTACTTTAGCCAGTGTGGGGGTCGGTGACACACTAGCCCCGCCCGTCATGGCCTCCACACCACGAGGGGGCGGCAGCGGGCCCCGCGCGCCGGCTTAGGGGACAAGGAAAACCCGCAAGACGGAGTCGGCGGGGACGCAGGCGGTGCCCAGCATGCGTGAATCTGAGTGTACGGGTGGGCGTCAGTGCAGAGCGTTTGCAGCGACATGCCGTTGTTGCGGCAGAAGGGGCCTTCTGGTGCCTGCATGTGTCCGGCCCTCACCCCCCAGGGCGGCGCTCGTCCGCCCGCCCACCATTCGAACTCACCCCTACCTCCGGTGCAGTGATCGTTGGAGGAGTGGAGAGGGCGGCGTCGCTCCCCGTGGTGATCACTGCTCATGCCCCTCGCGCCACGTGTCCCCTAACACAGCAGTGGCGGACACTGGGGCGCAAGTGTCTGTGGCGGGTCGCCTACTGTTGGGGGACCTCGGCATATCCCAACGTCAGCTCCAGCTAACACCCACGGCAGTCACACCCGTTGCCGGGGCAGCATGCGCCTCCTGGGAACCATCACATGTCAGGTCTCCGTGGGACTGTCTCCACCACAGAGTGCATCTACATAGCCGAAGGCGTGCAGCAACTCTACCTATCGCTCAAGGCATGCAAGGCCCTTCGCCTGGTCCATCACACCTTCCCACGCCCCCTTTCGCCCACCAGTGTTTTGTGCTGTGGAGCCATCAACACCCCACAAGACCCACGTCGCCCGGAATCCCCACCTCACGAACTTGTAGAGGAGAACGTTCGATCGCCTCGAGAAAGGGTTTTCTTGAGCACTTCGGGTGCACTGTGTTTGCCATGGGACGCACGCCGCTACCAGAGATGAGCGGTCCGCCTCACCACGTCCCCCTACGGCCCGACAACGCCCCCACGCAGTCCACTTTCCCAGCCTCAGTCCGCCCCCACTTCTTTGACGAGGTACGTGACAGCTGGACGACGATTTTTGACAAGGGCTCATCGGGGCGGGTGCCCGCAGGCGAGCCCACCGAGTGGTGCTCCAATGGTGGTAGTGCCAAAAAAGGGACGGAAGGCCCCGTCGCAGGTCGACTTTCAGCGCCTTAACCGTGCGAGCCTCAGAGAGACACCACCACACCAGACCGTCCTTCAATCTCGTCTCTAGCGTGCCCAAACATACATTTAAGACCGTAGCGGACGCATACTCGGGCTACCACCAGTGTCCCCCTCGATGAGGGAGAGCCGCAAGCTCACAACATTCATCACCCCCTGGGGCGCTCCCGGGTAAACCCCCCGCACCCCCATGTGCCACTGCGCTTCGCAGGACGCGTTCACAAAGCGTTTTGACGACACCATCACCGACGTGCCCAGGAAGCTCAAGTGCGTGGACGACACTCTACTCCACGACAGCAGCGCCAGCGACGCCTTCTGGGACACATACAATTTTCTCCAGAGGTGCATGGAGAGCGGTGGGCACCCTGCGACCTGACAAGTTTTCCGCTTTTGCAGGAGGAGCGTCACCTTTGCCGGCTACCTCCTGGGGTGGGAAGGGTATCAGCCAAGCCGCGACCTCGTCAAAAGCATAACCCCACTTCAAGATGCCCGCCCAGCCCACCCCGACTGACGTGCGGTCATGGTTCGGCCTCGTCACCAGGTCGCGCCCTTCCCGGCGGTCGCCCCTGTCATGGAGCCCTTCAGGGAGCTACTCAAGAAACCGGGTGGGGAAGGCAGTGTACTGGGACAAGCATTGGAGGCGCTCTTCCCCTCCGCCAAAGACACTATTGGGGCGATTGGCGGCCGAGGGACTGCGCTTCTATGATGTGGTCGCGCCCTACAGCAGTCCTCACTGACTACAGCCGCCGGGTATTGGCTTCCTTGTCCTGCGCAGTACTGCGAGTGGTCTCGGAGAAGTCGCCGCTATGCTGCCCTGGCGGGTGGAAAATTGTGCTTGTGGCAGCCGACATCTCACAGCGGCCGAGAGGAACTACGCACCCTCGAGGGGAAGCGCTTGCCATCGCCTGGTGCCTAAAGAAGGCACGCCTCTTCCTCCTTGGCTGCAAAAACCTCACGCTCGTCACAGAAACCCCAAGGCCCTTACAAGGATTTTCGGAGACAAGGAACTAAAGGACTAGCCAACCCCCCGGATCCTCAACCTAAAAGAGAAAACGCTAATGTTCACCTTCCGTATCAAGTACCTGAAGGGCGACACCAACTGCGCGGCAGACGCCTTGTCGCGCTACCCCATCCTGTCAGGTGGGCCAGAAGGATCGGACGAAGACATGAAGAGCTGGTATGCGCGCCATGACCGAGCCACGGCCGCGGCAGCCGAGGACGAGGTGGAGCATGTTGTGGACCTTCATCAAGTGGAGGGAAAAGGCTGCACGGACGAGGAGTACCGGCTCTTGGGGGGAATGCGTAGCCCAAAGACGGCTGGGCTGAACAAAGGACTGGGAGCCGCTCGCCCTCCACCAGTAACTTCAAGATGCGGCGCCACCTCTCTTGCCCAAGGGAACATCGTCCCCTTTTCACCTGTGACGAGAAACACCCGCGGCTGGTCATACCTGCGGCCCTGAGGCGTGCCAGTCCCTCGCGAACCTTCATGCGGGGCACCAGGGCAGGGACTCAATGCTACGCAGGGCGAGGCAGTCGTCTACTGGCCAGGATTGACGCGGAGGTGGAGCAAAGAGGCGCCAATGTGCGGTATGCGATACGCACGCCCCTCCAGCCCCGCAGAGACCCTCTTGCCCACCCCGCCCCGCAGTACCCATTCCAGCAGGTGGTGGGTGATTTATTTCATTGGACGGCCACACCTATATCGCCGTCGCTGACAGGCTCTCGGATGGCTCGAAGTGGAGCACCTGTCAGTGCGACGCCACCATGCACGCCTCATCACGGTGTTCCGAGATGGTTCAAGCGCATCGGCATCCCAGAGGAGCTGTCGTGCGATGGGGGAACGAACCTCACCAGCCAGGAATCCAGGGGCCCTTCCTCGATACCTGGCGTGTGCGGCTGAGGGTCTCATCAGCACATTACCCCCAGTCTAACGGCCGCGCAGAGGCGGCAGTCAAGTGTGCCAAGAGGTTGCTACGCGGCAACACTGGCCGGAACGGCTCCCTGGACACCGACGCCGCTGCTGGGCCATCATGCAGTACCTCAACACCCCCCGCAGGGCTCCGAAGCCTCCCCAGCCCAGCTGATCAAGGACGTCAGCTGCGGGACGCCATACCTGTGACGCGTCGCTCTATGAGGTGAGCGAGCGATGGGCGTGGCTGCTGCGGGAGCGCGAACGGGCCTGGGGCCCCCTCTGGGGACAGTGCAGCTTCCCGGCTGACCAACAGCCCAACCTCGAGCCCCTCACGCCCGGCCTATGGACCCGCATCCTAAACCCCCGGCAGTGGGCGCTGGGATCCCCGCAGGCACTGTCCTGGAGACTAGGGACCCAGGCAGTACTTGGTGCGGCTTGGACGGCAGCGGGCCCACCACCATCAGGAACCGGCACCACCTGCGCCCTCTCACGTGCGTTCAGGCGCACGACGACGGGACAACAGCGATGCCTGGCGCCACCCACCCAGCCAAGGAAGGCCTCAACGCCACAGACAGGCACCACGCCACCTGCTGGACTACGTGTTAGGGAACGCCACCCCTCAAAGGGAACACACTGAGTGCCACACATATCACAAATGTGTTTGTATCCCCCGGCTCACTCTTTTTCAAAGTTTCTGTTTTATCATTACACCGCCCACGGTGAGCTATTTGTGTAATTGGGGGGGGGGGGGGGGCAACCCTCTCTTCCGCCACACATCAGCATCACCCTAGGGGGGGAGTTGTGACTCCGGCGAGGCAGTGACCAGTCGTCCTGTCAGCTCTCTGTAATTAGAGGTTAAGTCTCCAAAAAACATCGCGCCGCGCCCCCAGCCCTTCTGTGTTCCAACCCCAATATATATATTTTATTATATATTATATATATATATATATATATATTATATTTTTATATATATATATTATATAAAATATATAATATACAAATAATATTATGAAAAATATGTGTTTCTTTTTAACTTTTCCACCACTGTTAATCGTTATTTTATTAATTAATAAGCTCTTTAACTTATATAATTAATTAGTAAATCATTAGATGGGTTTATTTGTTTAATGGTGGAAAACCTTTTGGGTTGGCTGGGTTTGGACTTAAGATTATTTTGGTTGGGTTCTTGTGGTTTTTTTTTTAGTGGACTAATATGGTTCCTAGTTTTATGGGTTTCTATCCTAGCTGGGATGTTATTTGATGAGGTTAGTACATTGCTTTACTCGTAAATCACTTGGGATATTGTCTCTTCACCAGAAAACCCTGCCTACCAGCAGCCCCAAGCTTGCTGGGGGAGAGGGATATCTTTAAAAAAAAAAAAAAAAAAAATCCAGATGAACACTACTTCCTTCGGTGGACGAAACTTTTTTTTTTCTGGTGAGTTTTGATGTTTTGAATTAATCTGCTAACCAGTTATGTCGCAAATAACTTTTTTGTGATTTGGAACAAAAATGACAAAAAACTAATTGAACCTAACCGAACCTATACCTAACCTAACTATATAAATAAAATTATTTGTGACAGAAACGGTTAGCAGATTAATTCTAATATCAAAACTCACCAGAAAAAAAAGTTTCGTTATTCACGATAATATCACATACTGGCTATGATGTGTGTGTGTGGAGGATGAAAAGGGAGAAGGAAGAGGAGGGAGAAGAATAATAGAAGAAATAGAAGAAGAGAAAAAGGAGACGGAGAGAGAGAGAGAGAGAAGAGAGAGAGAGAGAGAGAGAGACGAGAGAGAGAGAGAGAAGAGAGAAGAGAGAGAGACGAGAGAGAGAGAGAGGAGAGACTCCCTCGGCGTGGTAACACTGCACTGTGACTGCAGCAGAAATACGCATCTGGCAACGCAGATCGCTGGACAAACGGCGGGAAAATGAGGGACCCATCATCTCCACGAGTGCCCGACCTTAGGTCTGCAAATTTCTTACTTATTTCATCAAGCTCTCTGTGTACGCCTGCACTGAGTCACTGAACTTCCCCATCAAGGTGCTCTTATTCTGCTTCACAGCCTCCACCAACTGCTGGCAGGACAAACAGTTCCCTGCTGGTAAAGTTGGGTTTTCTTGGACCGTTTACCTGTGGGCTGCTCTATGGTCACTACACTGAAAACACACTCTACCACACTTTACCATACCCCAAATACACTCAAACACACTCTTAACACCCATAACACACTACCACATACTTTAACATACTTAAACCCACCCAAACACACTCTATTACCCTCAAAAACACACTCACCCACCCACACACACCGCTGATGTGTTTGTGTCATCAGCTGCGGTCTGTTGTTGATGTTTATACGTATTTCCCACCAAATACAGCCTTGTGTCGTGCGCGCTGATTGGTTGAAGCGGAGATGGTGGCACTAAGAAGGGTTGGCCTTACACGAGGCTAAGATGACGTTCGAAAATGCTTCCTTAGTAGTCTTCTTAGCCCGGTATAATGGTGCTGTGCGTGGCATTCAGTGCTCATCTCCGTGGAATTAGCCTTTAGAGCCTGTGGTGGGTGGGGACCCGTTACCCCGGGACACAGGGCTAGTGTGACTCCCGGGTTACCAGTTACCTTCCCCAGGTTACCCCAGGTACCCATTCATCAACCCCGAAAGGGAGGAAGAACAGCTGGGTAGGCTGGTCACCGACTTTGCCCGGATCGAACCAGGGCCCACAGATTCGTAGCCAGTCACGCTAGCCACTGCACCACGGAGGCGACAAGGGAAGGGTGATCCGATATATGCGATAATCCGTTATATCCGAATTAGTAGAAAGGGCAGCTGAATTTGAAGCCCTTCTTGAAGGTAGGCAGGTAGGCAGGTCACACGTGGAACGAGAGGTAACGCGAGTGAGAGCTACGGCGAGGGAAAACCGCTTGGTATAAGCGGTACATACTTTGCTTATGTGGTCGTTTTAAATCTGCCTGAATTATTCTCTCTCTCTCTTAATTTCTTGACTTTTCGTCATTGAAAGCATAAAACAATATAAAAAAGCTTGTAGTGGCAAAAATATATAAAAAATAATAATCATACTAATGAGAAAAATGTTTATTAATTCTTTCATTACTAAATTATTTTCGGGGGGAAGAGGAGGGGGAGGAAGTCCCAAATAAAAGAGGGGAAGGAATGCACTATCCTATAAGTAGATTTTATATACTACTACAAAATGTAAAGGGTTTAAAAACTTTAAAAATTTAAATTAAAAAAAACTTTTTAAAACCAAATACGAATTTATGCCTTCAAAAACTCAAAAAAATTACGAAATATAGATTTTTCAAAAAATTTGAGCCCAAAGCTCCTATGAGAGAAAATGATAAAAGGGGGAGGTCTAAAATTAGTATATAGAAAAGAAGCGTCAAAGGGAAAATGACAAGACAAGGACAAAAGCATTACACGGAAAATTTAAGATAGAGCATGGACGTGTGCCTCAACTATAATTTTTTTTCATGCACTATCCCCCGGGAAAAATTGAAATCAAAAAGGGAAAATTATAGATATAGCAACAGACCCAAAACAAACATGTGATAACCCTAGGGACTTTAACAGTATTTTGGATTTTAGGCCACCCCCTGAAAAAATGGGAATCAAATAGGTGGTAGAAAAAAACTTGACTACCCTAAATGGAACAGGGAATTTCAGGAGCGAGACGATGCAAATGGAACAAGTGAAATAGATCTAGTTTTAGTAAATCTAAGTACAGCCCCATTCATAAACATAAAAAATAACAAAATAAAAAATTTACGACCTTTCCGACCACAACCTGCGGGAAATTATTCAAAGTAAACGTGGACACAGAATTTAAAGATGAAAATTCAAAAAAAATTACAGCCAAAGCTTCAAAGGGGAACACTGCGAGAAACTTAAAGAAGTTAAAAACACGACTAACATATCCGAAAAACCCAAATAAAAATAAAAGACTTGGAAAAATCATAACCATCAGGAAAAAACCCTAACAAGACTTATTTAAAGAGTAAAAACCCCAAAGGACCCGAGCCCATCTGGATAACAAACAAAAAAAGAAAGGAATAAAAAAAAGGGAAAGGAAATTTTAAATGCAGGAAAGGAGAGCTAAAACAAAAGGAAAAAAAAAGAGGGGACAAAAGAAAATGTATACAAACAAACCAAAAATAAAGGGAAATTAAATTGAAAATACAAAACATCCCAAGAATAATTATAAAAAGATTAAAAACAAAAAAGCATTCAAATAGAAACTGTGGAAGCAAAAAATTACTTAGGGAATGAAAATACAAAAAAATCTGTGCTCTTTTGAATAAAATAGAGTTCCAAAGGAAGAGATCAAGCCCAGCTCCACCATTACTGGGAAGGAGGTCCCAAAAGCACCAAACAAATAGACAAAAGTGGAACCAAATAAACGACAAACTCGTAACGATTTTTTTCCCAAAACGAACGGTTACAGTACGCTCTCATAAATGAACGAAAAATAAGTTGCCAAACACACCTTCAAACATTAGGAAAAAATTTACCCCCCACTAAAAATGATCAAAACGGGAACACCAAACTTTCAAGAAAATGAGATCAACTGCTCTCGGGCATAAAAAAAAAAAAAGCACAGGCCCAGTCTAAGAGAGAATTTTTTTAAAACCCTGGCACAGAAAAATTTTTTACGAACCATCAAAACTGTTTTGGACAACTTTTAAAACAAGGGGAACTGTCCTCAAAAGGGAAAATTATAAAAACTTTGATAGACAAAAAGAAAAAACCCTACAGTAATGATCTCCCCATCGCCCTCTCAACTCTTCTCAATTTTTTTTTGCCATCTGGAAGAAAAATAGACAATCACATGCAAAAAAATCAAAAAGAAAATGATATGAAAGGGGATTTACCAAGAAAAAGCGCATCGAAGACAACCCTGTTTTTTTTAAAAACCTGCATCGAACATCTTTAAAAGATAAAGAGACCATTAATAACTCGCTATAGTTTTCAAAAAAACCCTTTGACAGTGTGAAAAAAACCCCCCTAATGAATGCCAAAAAAGTTCAGGATACATCCACCCCATAATTGAGTCAAATGACTTCCAAAATGAAAAGCCCTCCTGTATCAAAAATGGTCGTAAAAAACAGGATGTCACCACGGAAAAAGGGAAGGTTGCAAGGGTTTAAAACACACTGTTCTTAAATGATCCATATATCATATCCTACCCTAAACCCAAACAAATTTTGGTTTCAAAATGAATTTTTTACCCCTGCTTTTTTTATGCAGATGATAGCCTTTTTTTAGCAAAAAGTGAATCAATCCCCCAAACTTGACTTTTCCCTCATCAAAAGCAGCAAGGCAAGGGGCCTTGAGATGAATAGAAAAACCATATAATGATTTACACCATGCAACAGCTCTTGAAATCTCTGTGATACAAAAAAAAGGAATAAATACTTGGGGAAAATTCCCCAAACAAAGAAATTTTTGATAAATTAGAATAAAACCCAAAAGGGAAACCCCCATGGTTGAGCAAGTCAGAGCTAGGGGAAAAAAGCCCCAACGGGCCCTCTTTGGGAAAACAACTGGAAACAGGGGTTTCCCCAAACTTCTCTACTGTCAAGGCATCATAAAAAACCAGTAAAAACCTAAAAAAAACCCCCAAAAAAACGGAAAAAAGTTTTCAAAACAATACTACGACCCCCCCAAATACACCCAAAAACGTTTCCTTAAGGAGAAATTGGTCATCTTTGATAAAAAAACCGAGATGAAAAAGCTAAACTCTCAAAATAAATACATTTGGCCCCTCCACAAATGATTACGAACGATGCTTGCTACAAAGCTAGAAAATGGGAAGATTCTGACCAAAACAGTAAACAGTTTTTTAAAAGAGCTTAAACCACTTACCAACTTAGTAAAAAACACAACAAGAAAAACTGACAAATTAAAAAGAACTTATCCCAAGAAATAAAAAAGCAGAACTTTTAAAAAAGGACCTTAGATTTTCAGAACATACAAAACCACATAAAAAATAGATTTTTATGATAATATAAATCCACACAATTTGATAAATGCAGAGAAAACACACTAAAACAAAACTACGGGAACAGACCCCAAAGGGGAACCAGCAGCACGCTGTACCGGGACAGGATAAAAATTTTAGAACACTTCCTATTACCCCGCGAGGAATAAGACATCAGGAAAATTTAAAACTTTCTACAAGAAAACCACTGAAAAATGTTTAAAAACTTGCAACTTTTTACTCCTAGCAGATGAAGGATGCAATGTGAGAAACAAACTTTTTTACTGATGTGGAAAAAAAAGGAAACGCAAAAACTTTGATTACAAAAAAAACCAAGACTTTTAAAAAATAACATTTAAAAAGAAAAGCACAAAACGGGGTGATAAAGAAACAACACCAAACCCTTAAAGAATCAAAATAAAAATACCGATACCAAGGTTTACCCCCACACTTCATGACTTTTCGAGAGGGAAAAGTAAAAGATTATATTGTATTTCTCTTCTAGTCTTTCTTGGGGGATGCATGTTGAACCTATTATCACCTCTCTCTCTCTCATTTTTCCCCTGTAATCTGTTTAATAAACTTGAACACATTTTTCTGAAATTTGGGTTTATTGATATTCTTAACAAAACCTCACAATGGCTTTAATGCCCGGCACCCCTCACCCACCCCCACAAGCACAACCCCCACCACCCCCCCCTCCTCAAGGTGTGCTGGATATGCTGGCAACACGACCCTTTAGTAGGGAAAAACACTTGCCGCAAATATACATTTGTACTTCCTCTCACCCGTATGGGGGCTGTGTGTGTTAAGGCTGCTCTTCAGGGTAAAAGTTTTCCCCCCCTCCTGACACTCAAAATTTCTCTCACCTGTGGGGGGAGCATTTGGTGTTAAGACTGCCCCTTGGGGCAAAATTTTTTTCCCACATCCCGACATCAAAGGTTTTTTCACGGTGTGGTGAGATGTTGTGTTAAAATGGCTCTTTGGGCAAAAGTTTTTTTGCACTCCTGACACTCAAAATTTCTCTCACCAGTGGGGTGAGCTGTGGTGTTAAGAGGCTCTTTTCGGGAAAAGTTTTCTACCTCCTGGGACCCAAATTTTTTCCCACCAGTGTGGGGGAGCATGTGGCGTTAAGACTGCTCTTGCAGGTAAAATTTTTCCCCACTCCTGACCTCAAAGTTTTTTCTCACCAGTGGGGTGGCATGGTGTTTAGATGTCTTTCGGGTAAATGTTTTCCTACACTCTTGACACTCAAAATTTCTCTCACCCGTGTGGGGGAGCATGTTTGTGTTAGATTGCCCTTTAGGCTAAATTTTTCCTAACTCCTGACACTCAAAGTTTTTCCTCACCGTGTGAGTGACATGTGTGTGTTAAATGGCTCTTTAGGGCAAATGTTTTTTTACACTCCTACACTCAAATTTCTCTCCCAGTGTGGGGGCTGTGGTTTAAGACTGCCCTTCTGTGTAATGTTTTCCTACATCCTGGCACTTTAAAATTTTTCCCCACCAGTGGGGTGAGCATGTGTTGTTAAACTGCCCTTCAGGTTAAAGTTTTCCCACCTCCTGGGACTCAAAGTTTCTCTCCCAGTGGGTTGGGGGACCATGGTGTGTTAAGAATGCCTTGCGGTAATGTTTTCCCACCTCCTGACTCAAAGTTTTTTTCCCAGTGTGGGGGAACATTGGGTCCTAAGAGCACCTTTTTGAGTGAAAACTTTGCCACGTGGGGCACACCTCAGCCCTGTTTTCGGGGTATGGGGGAGGTGTGTCAATTTGCCAGCCCTTTCTGGAGCACACTTTGCCACAGTCATCACAAGTGTAGGTGCTCAGCCCCCCCATTTCAGCACTATTTCTGCCAGACCCCTGTGGTGGGGGGGCGTCGCGGTCCTGCGGGAAAACCCCGGTGGGGGCCCCCGGGGGTGAACCAAACTTTTCCCTAATACAAGGGGGGCCGGGGGGAGTCCTGGTGTGGGCGCCGACCTGGATCTTCACCTCAGCACCTGTACTTGGTGGCCCTCAGCACCAAAGCAGGCAAATGTTCCTTGAAAAGGGGCTTCCCGCTTCCCCTCCACTCCCCACCAAGGAGTAAAACCGCACGGGGCCTCACGCCCCCCAAACTCAGGTGGAGGATGGATGGGGAGTGGCTATAACCCTTCATGCAGGCAAGTGTACTACCTTGCCATCAGCCAACCCAAAAATGGGGAATGGGGGATAATGGGGGAAATGGGAGGAAAGGGGGGGGCTCCTCTCTCTCTCTCTCTCAATAAACAGGCAAGACAATATGAAAATAATATTCTTTTTTCAATGGAAAATTTTCTCAGGAAAGTGTAACATGCTAAATAAAAACAAAATATCGTAATACTTTTTATTAAATAAACATACAATAAAAAAAGAGGGGGGGGGGGGGGGGGGGTCAAAACCCGCCATGGATACAGACAGTGGGCCGCTTCCCCCCAGCCCACCTTCCATAAGGGCTCATTTGCCACGACATCAATTTTCACTTAAAAATAACGTTTAATTAATTAAAAAAAAAATACTTCCCCGAAGGAGGGCAAAGAAGGGAAAGGAAAGGGAAGGGAAAAGGGTGGAAGGAAGGAAGGTAATGCAAAAAGGAAGAACCCGAACAAAGAAAAAAAAAATTTTAATAAAACAAAAGAAAAAATATTAATCAAATTTAAAAAAAAATTTAATAAAAAATAAAGTCATAAATCTCTTCTTCATATAACCTTTTATAGACTACTATTACTACTATACCCACTACTACTACTCCCACTACTATTACTCTACTACTATACTTTTCTACACTACAACATCAGTTCGACAAATTGTTTTGTTTACCAAAAAGTTGTTTTGTATCTTTGGAAACATAGTCGTTTCGTACACTCGCTCAGAGTTGAACTTGACTCTATTTTGAAAAAGACACCAGGTATGTAAAAAAAAACTCATAATCGTGTACGAAACAATCAAAACCTGGGGGAGAAACAATTTTTTAGAAAAATCCCTATAACCCCTAGTTCACACCTACAAAAAACCCTTTTGTACAAAACGATGCCTGATTTATCCAAAAAAACTTAGCTTCAGGAAAAAGCCACTCTGGTGATATTTTGGTTATAATGGACGAAGTTTAAACCGGTCGTTTTCAGAGACACCCAAAATTTTTTCTTGGGCCCCAAAGTGCTTGTTTTTAATGGTGTTTTTTTATTTTGCGCACCCCCCTCCCCCAAAAAAAAAATAAAATTTTTGTGGCAAAGGGTTTCTTGGTTCATTAAAACCCGTAAGGTTAGGGTTTTATTTAAAAAATAAGGTTGGTTGTTCCATTTTTTTTTTTTTTTTTATTTTAAATTTTTTTTCTCGCAAAAAACAAACACCCTTAAACAAGCACCTTTTTAGGCCAAAAATAAAATAGTTGGTGTCTCTGAAAGAACTGAAAATCTCGTCTATGGGGGACCCATATTTTTTTAATGTGTTTTATTTTTTAAACCCCCTTTTACACAGATGAAGACACAAAATGAAGACCTCCAATAGCCCCCCTTTTAATTTTCCTAAAGGATTGAAATGTAATATTAACGCCCCCCCCCAACGCCCGTAGGAAAAAAAAAAAATTTTTTCCGGCGACTTTTTGTGTTTTACTTAAATTTCTTCCTGTAATCTGAGATAGGATTTTGGGTGTGTGTGTGTGTGTGTGTGGTTTTTTGGGGGAAGGGGGGGAAATATGGGCAACACTACCGAGAAATTTTCCGAACAAATTGTGTACGAACTACTAACCCCCCCTTTTGGTCCTGGGGTAAAAAAAACAAAAAAAAAAAATAACGTACAAAGTCAATTCGGAAAATTCCTTTCCCCCCATCACCAAATCCCCCCCAAAAAAAACGAAAATTCCCACAGAAAACCACCAAATCCTAAAACAGGGGAGTCAAAAACGTCTTTAAAAACCCTTTAAATAACCCTTAATTAAGGGACCCCAATTTTAAACTGCGCTAAAAAGGTGTGGGGTGATTATGTACTCACTCTTTTAGGTTTGGGGTTTTGTTTCGTAAAAAACCTAGTCTTCATCGTCCAAATTGTAACTATTGTCGACGTCCTTTTGTTGTGGGCCCAAATTTGATTTTGTTTTGGGGAGTCACCCAGCAATGCTGTCAGGGGAACCTTGGTCCGGCGTTCCCCCACACGAAAATCGTTGGGAGAGAAGAAAAGGGGGGGAAAGCAAAACTAAGGATTTTTTTTTCCCCCCTTTCCTCTCTCGCTTCACATTCATAGGGGTTTCCCCCTCCGGGGGGCCCCCCGCCTCTCATGCTCTTCCTACGGGGCTCTCAAGAGTTCTCCGGGAAATTCTTTTACATTTCTCAATCACAAAAATTTGTCACTCCTCCACTCCCCCCAAAACCCCCAGAGGTACTCCATCTCCATTTCTTCTCTCATCTTTCGCCATTTCCCACCCCGCCTCCCCTTTCCCACTCCCTTTCCAAACATCTGTTTTCCCGCATGGGCTACTCAAAAACCTTTTCACATTCCAGCTCATGCCCCAGGGTTTTTAAATCCACCCCTGTCACACACATCCACCACCTTGTTTTCCAACATTCTTCCACGGAAACAAAAGGACTATTTCCCTCCCCCCCCTTTTGCCCGGCCTAAAAGAGTAGGTCCCCCCCATAGCCCCCATAAATACCCCCTTTTCATCCCGGGGCCCTTGTCCTTTCTCCTGTGGGCCTCCCTTTCCAGGTTGATTTCTCACTCATTCCCCTGGGCCATTTCTTTTTTTTTCTCTTCCACTCCCTTTTTATTTTTTTTTTGCAAAAGCCATCCCCCTGTCTCACACCCCTTTTTACAAAAATTCCCAGTTCCCTGTCCACTTTCACTTTTACTGGGGTTTTTCTCCATTTTCCCATACATTTTCCAGTAAAAAACCCTTTGTTTTGCCCATTTCCCTGTCATCCATTCTTTGGCATTTGTAACGCGAGAAATTACATTAATAGGGAAAGATGAAAAAACACAAAAAGTTTTCAAAAGCTAACGGGAATTTTCCCCCACCCCCCCCCCCCTCATTCCTAAAACCCCTGGTTAGGTTATTTTTAAAAACCAGTAGAAAATTAAGCACGTAGCAAAGGGAGGGGGAGAAGGGGTTTCCCTGGGTTAAAAATAATTTTAAAGCACCCCGGGGTTTTGGGGTTAAAGGGTCCCCTTTTGGGAAGGTGATATTCTCCCCCTTGGAAAAGGTTGTTGTGAAATTTTTTAACTGAGATTTAGCTTTACTTCCTGGTGATTTTTTTTGTTAAACCAAAAAGACTAATAAAGTGCTTTATTTGGGGGCCCCAAAGGGTAGGATGCTTTGGCGGACCGGGGGGCCAAAGGCTCAAAAATGAGCAGGGGGGAAAACCCCAAAAACATTTCACACCCAGCCGGGGAGGACAAGGGAAAAAAAGGGAAAATTGAAAAATAAGGGGAGGGAAACATTTGGAAGGGGGAAAGACAGGGATCATTAAAGGATAACGAATTGAGCTTACATTTTGGCGTATCTTTAAGGGGTAAATTTGC
This sequence comes from Chionoecetes opilio, assembly GCA_016584305.1. Classification (NCBI taxonomy): domain Eukaryota; kingdom Metazoa; phylum Arthropoda; class Malacostraca; order Decapoda; family Majidae; genus Chionoecetes; species Chionoecetes opilio. The sequence goes on along the minus strand of JACEEZ010022325.1, from coordinate 46,736 downwards.
GACTGAAGTTAAAAAGATAGTAAATTATATTGGGATAACGATTTGAGCATTTTGTGCGTATCTTTAAAGGGGTTTAACAGTGCGACGAAGTTACCAAAAAATAAAAAATTTAAATATTAGGATAACGCTTGAGCTTTTCGGGGTGCGTACCCGCTGGGAAAGGGAAGGAAGCCTTAATATTAAGATAAATTTTAAAATGTACACCATTTTGGGAAGTGGGGACAGAAAAGATTTAAAATTTTTAAATAATTAAAAATATATTAACGGTTACATTCATTTTCCAAACATACATTTTTTTAAAAATCTTTTTATTTTTGTTAAACCCAAAATTTTTTTTCCCCATTAATGTGGGTGGGGGGCCCAGCGGAGTAACCGGACTGTAGAATACCCCCCCCAAGGGGGCACTACATAAGGGTAACAAGGTGTAGATGGTCAAAAAAACCATTTTAAAAAAAGGTAAAATTTGCGGTGGGGTTCCCATTTTGACCCTTACACAGTCAGCTTGTACCTCAGTCCTGCCTTTTTCTATCCTCTCTCTGAAGTGCTCCAAACCCAAAGCTCCCTAATCGCTTTTCCCCGGGCCCCAAAACCATTGGCCCCCCTAAGCAAATTTTGGGCCCCTTTGTTTTTGTGTTACTTTCCAAAACTGTCCCCAAATCCTTCCTTTGACCCCCATTTTTTCCAGGCCAAAATAAGCTAGGGCCTTTCCCCCACACCCTTCCAAGGGGTTTCCCCTCACCAATTAAAACTTGTTGGCCCGAAATTTTTGCCCCACTGCCTAGCCTTTCCCCCCACTGGTTGGCTCTAGTACCCCTAAAGGGTTTTAAATTTTTTTTCCCGCCTTTATCTCCAAAACCCAAAAACCCAGTACTTTTAAATCCTTCGTTTTCTTTATTTTTATTCCCCCCCACCATCCAAAAAACCGTCATAACAGAGTCAAACCCCATTTTACCACCAAAACTTGACTCTTCTCCTTACTGAGCCTAACGTTGAGTCCCTTCCCTACTCAGTCCCCAGCATTCAGAAACTCTTGTAGCTCATTGTGGTTTTTACTAAGGTCACCAATCATCTGCATACTCAGTAAAACTCCAAAACTTCAAAACTCCAATTTTCCCCCACCCAACCCTTTTCCCTTTACTCTCCTGCCATTTCCCCCAAAATATAAACCCAAAAAGATTTGAGGAGAAAGGAAAACAGCCCCGTCTTACCCTCTCTTTACTATTTACCTCCAGTCCCCGAGGTCACCCATAATGAACCCTTTGGCCCCGTGTGGGTTTTCGTACCTACTCTTATTTTTTTAACAACCTTTTTCACTCAGGCCCAAACGTCTCCCCAAACCTTACATAGAAATTTTCCTATCCACTCGGGCTAGCTTTCAATATCTAAAAAAAGGCTAGATATTTCTTTTTTCCCCTTCCCTTTTTCTTCAATCCTTCATTCACTACAAACATATTGGGCCTCACCTTTTCCTGTCTTTTCTGAATCCCTTCTGCTCTTCACCCTCCCCCTTTAAATTTTTTTTTTCCCCAACTTCACCTAGTCCCTTTTATTCAGTTAAAACCACAAAAATCTTCATTAAAACCCTGTCCCCACACTGCTATTGGGCCCTATTTTTTAAACTTTCCCTTTCCCACTCTTGTGTCCTCCCTTATGTATGAGGTCACTCTAACTGCATTTTCCCGGCCCCCAGGGAAACCCTTTTCCCCCTCCTATATGTCCCACAACTCATGCATTCCCTCAAAATTTCTCCTCCACCCCCCCTCTCTAACCCAATTTTTGGGGTACCGTCCTTCCCGGGGCCTTTCCCTTTTTTAGTTTTTTTTTACATAAACCCCTTTAAACTCAACCATTTAATTTCCCTTTACCATCATTTCCTCTATTTTCTCCCCAAAGGGAAAGTTCCCCAAATCACTACAGGCTCATTCACCCCTCCCAAAACTTTCCAGAAGTCTTTTACAGCTCTGGGCCCTTTTCCCTTTTTTTCCCTTATTTACCCGCCATTCAACCCCTTTTCTTTTTCTTTTTCCCGTATGCTTTTCTCCTTCTCCTCTCAAAACTTTAAAACCATTCCCCACCTCCCTTCCCCACCTTTTCCCTAAAATTCTTTTGTCCCCTTTTTTTTCCCTTTATTCCAAATCTTGGGCCTTCCTCACCCCAAACATTTCACCTCCTTTTCTTACTCTTATACTTTTTCCCCCATTCCCTTTCATACTCTAAAATTTTTTCGCTTCACTGTTTGCCCACCTTCTCAGACTCCTACACTTCCTATTTGCTGTTTCCTTTCTTTCCTGGCCCTTTTGGGAGGAAAAAAAGCCTTTTACCCCGGCCCGGTAGGTTCCCGGCCTTTGGGAAGGAGCGGGTGCGCTGTGCGATTCCCACCCGGTGTGGGCTCAGGAAATGGATGATAACAGTCCTGCCGGGGGGATGGTTTTTGTGGGGATGCTGAACCCCCACCTCTGTTTTGGGTTAAAAGTTCGTCGCAAAACAGACAACAAACCAAAACAGGTACTCGTGAATCTTAAATCAAATAAAAATTTTTTTTGAAGCCTCATTCTGCTTGAACCCTTGCGTTTTTTTATGAAAAGACGATTTTTAAAGATTGAGTTTTCAAATATTCAATTGTTTTGCCAATATTTTCACCAAGTGCAGACAAATAAAATGATAAACTACATCTTTTATTAAGAACTGTTTCAGTTGTTGTATTGAAGGGTAATTCTGATATGTCCCAAAGAAGTACAGGAAATTTACGGTAAATGATAGATCATTCAGCCTGAAAGTGCTGAGGATGTGAAATGCGCGAGGGACATCTGGCGGCTTAGCTTTGAAAACTCCCATTGGAGGAGAAAAGTTAGGATGCCTGGCCTATGCTGATGATGTAGTATTGATGGCAGAAAGTAAGGATGAAATGGAGGAAATTTTACACATAACAAACACATACGGAATGGAATGGGACCTGAAGTTTAGTGAAAGGAAATGTAAAGTCATGGAGTTTAACAGTGAAGGTAGGAGTCAGTGGGTGCTTCAGAATAATGTCCTAGAAGTAGTAGAAAAGTATATATACCTAGGAATGGAAGTAAACAAGGGAAAGGGATAGGCGGTGAAAAGCAGAGGAAACTTAATGAAGGCAAAGCAAGGAGGATGACAGGCATGATTATAAATGGTGGTAACAGAGTCATTAATAAATATGAGGTAGGCAGGAGTTTATGGAAGGGGGTGGCTGTACCCATTGCCTGTATGGGTCAGAAGTGACTCAGTACAGGGAAGGAGACATCATGCACTTGGAAAAGACTCAGAACATAGTAGGCAGATGGGGACTAGGAGCTTGTAGGAGCACTGCCGTAGAGGCCATAAGGGGAGACATGGGATGGAGCACCTTCAGGGAAAGGATAATTAAAGGAAAACTGGTGTTCCACAAGAAAATTGAAAGACTTAGTGATGATAGATGGGCAAAGAAATATCCCAGGAAAATAAATCAAGTTCCACCTGGAAGAAGGAACTAGAGAGATGGAAAAGGAGAGAAACTGTGGGAGAGGAATGGAACAGGATGGAGATAATAGATATAAAAAAGAAAATTGAGAATAATGAGCTAGTTAAATGGCAGGAAGGAATGGCCAGGAAATCAACTTTTGCAGTGGTACAGGTGGAAACAGAAACCAGAGGGGGTGACCTGGCATGTAGGAGACTGGGGTAGTAAGTTACTCTATAAAGCAAGAACAGGCACCTTGGAAGTCAACGGAAGGAACAGGGAACTGGAGAACCAGAATTGTAGCTGCAGGGTAGGAGAGAAAGAAACTGTAGAACATGTCATTGTGGAATGCAACAAGTATAGGAGTCAGAGGGAAAAGCTTATAGCGTCAATAGTAATAGTCCTAGGCAGAGAGGAGTGGGACAGGAGACTAGAGCAGAAAGACGGGGCCCTGTGTACGGTGTTAGGGCTGTATGGGGACAGAAAGGAAACTGAAAGTATTGTAAACCTCACCAAAGTGTTCCTAACTGGGAACTGGGTTGGAGATAAGAAACACACAAGAAACAATGAATTAGGATGATAATCACAGGATTGAAAACTGATCAAAATGTCTTTCCCAGGTGAAATAAACAGGGAAGAGTTAACAAGTCTTGTTAACGAAGGAGACGAAGTGGAAGAGGACCTATGAAGCGATACTAAGCGACTAAGGTCACAGAAGAAGAAGAAGAAGAAGAAGCAGGCCTTTAAACCGGCTGCTCCTGTAGTCTTGTTCTTGTTCTTGTTTTAGGGCTGTAGAGGTGTAGAGTCTATTGTCTATTTCTCATATACCACATTCTTTCCAAAAACTCTTCACTGTCTCAATCATCCGTCACTTGTCTCACCACACAGTCCAGCAGTAATAACATCCATTCTCTTCCTGTCCTTTCAACCACCTCGTTCATGTCACCTCCCATTTCAGTCAAAACCACACCATCATTCCATTCTCTCCCCGCTATACTTCTCACATTCTAGTATCACATGTTCCACTGTTTCATCCTCACCCATGTCACACATCTGGCACACTTTGCTGCCTGACTCGGACCATCTGTAGTTCCTTGCATTTACATCTAAGCACTGTGTTCTGGCTTGGAAGAGAAGGTCCGCCACCCAGGGTTCCATCATACACACTTTCATACGCTGGTGCCTCTTCTCCTTATACCATTCTAGTGTTTTCTTTTGCTCCATCTCATTTTTCCACTTACTCAGCCCCACATCGATCACTACTCTATCGATCTCAGTTTTCCACTTTCTCACATCCCACTCAAGGCCTTCTTCATCACCATTCAACATCTTCCATTCAATTACATTCGGTCTTCCATCTATCAGTTGATACATCCACCAAAATCGCAATCCACTTCTTTCTACCATTTTTTGGCATCGCTTCCCCCATTTACTACTACATTCACTCCACAAATAAACTTTTCGTGCCAATCTTGTGTCCTCCATTCGTTCCAGTCTGATCTTATACCTGAGTGTTGCTTTCGAATGTCCCTCCCTAAATGTACTCCATCCCATGTCACCTCTTAAACCTCAGTCGCTGCATACCTGGGTGCATTCAGTGCCATTCTTGCTACTTTATTCTGTCCCACTTCCAATATCTCTATTTCACTCTCATTCCATGCAATCACCTCCATACCATACATAATTATAATGCTTGGGACAGCCACACTTTTCCACACTTCCCTCAACACATCATACTTGCTTGCCCTCATCCTTGCCACACTCCCAAGTCGACCAACCCACTGATTGGCTGGCTGATCTTTTCAGCCTTTGCTTTTCCACATCCATTGGAACTCATGCACATCCCTAGGTACTTGTATTCACTAGTTTGTTCAAATTCATTTTCTCCCAGTCTCCATGTAGCGTTTCTGTCATCCTCTGTTATATTTACTATCATCACCTTACTTTTCTCACGGCTAAATTTTACTCCAAAGTCTCTCCCATACTCATTCACCACATCTAACAGGCTCTGGAGTTCCTCGGCCGACTCACTCATAACTACCATATCATCTGCATACATTAACAAGCTTATTTTGTCATTTCCTACTCTCACTCCTGCATCCATTCTTCTCATCCTTACTGCCAGTTCCTCAGTATACAGACTAAACAAGGTTGGGGACAGAGTGCATCCTTGCCTAACACCTCTTTCACTCCTCACCCATTCTGTTTCTATATTACCTAGCCTATATTTTGCTCTAGTATCTTCATACATGCTTCTCACTATGTTCACTATCTTTTGGCTCAACCCAACCTTTTCCAAAACCTTGCATAACATTTCTCTGTTTACTCTATCATAGGCTTTCTCAATGTCTAGGAACCCAAGGTACTAGTGCGGTATGTAATGTTAGGAAAAGGGCTCCCGTAGGATTTTTGTGCTAAAATTGATTTTTTTGCAGTTCTGGCTTCTATAGGTATCAGATTAACAGAAAAAGATGGGGTCCCAATTTTCAGACCCCTTACCCCCCTTTTGGGGGTCACTTCCCTTTTGGGGCCCCCTGGCACTGACCATGCACCTATCTCCGCCAATAATTGACCGATTTTCATAATTTGAGCATCCTTTTGTAGGTTTTCAGGTATGCCGAGTCGATTTATAGCACTCAAAAAGCAACCGGAAGTGTCCTTATAGCACTTTCGGTTCAGATTTAGCACTTCCGGTTCAGAGTAAAGGGTCTAACTCCATTTGTTCTTTTTCAGGCATGTTGAAGAAGCAGTTTTGAGCTCAGTCAGATATACCCTGTGAACTGAGATCGTGGTAGTATCGCCAATATGTCGGAGGAGGACGGAGTTTGCGTGATCTGTAAAGAAGGTGCCACATCAAAGAAGCGATTGGTGAACAATCCGGTCATGACAGATGAAATTTTACAACACTGTCAAGAGAGAGTGTCTCTTGGTGATACTGAAAGTGACATTCATAGACTACTAAATTACTTGTCAGGTTTAAATGAAGGAGAACTCAAGTACGTTCGGTATCATAGTGAATGTCGGAAACCTATCGTCAACAAGAACAAGATTGAACGTCTTAGGAAGAGATCCCGAACCGATTCACCTGTCTGCGCTCCACGAGGACCGGGTAACCTTCAAGTGCTGTGGGATCTGTTCGGCCAAAGACTATTCCATAGGAACAAGTGTGTCTATTTTCCAACTGTGACTTCTGTCCCAAGAATGACTCAGAGCCACTGCACCGTGTTCTTACTGACTCAATGGGTAAAACACTCCTACAGATCAAGCAGAAAACCCCAGATGACCATGTTAGAGTTTCAGTAGCGGACCTTGAAGAACCCGGCGACGCATCAGCTCTTGAAAAGCACTATCATCGGACATGTTTGCGCTCTGCACAGCGAATATCAACGAGGACAGATCACAGTAATGTGCCACTCATTCGCTCAGTATGTGATGCACAATTGGTCCTCGCTATTCAAAACACCTTGAGTGACGAGGATGTTACACTGAGCATGGCTGAGGTAAATGATGCCTACTTGTCAATTTTGAAAAGATACCGTGTGAACATAAGAACATAAGAACATAAGAAAATAAGGAAGCTACAAGAGGCCGCGAGGCCTACACGTGGTAGTTCCTGTCACCTAACACTACCTACATCCACCTTTCATCCCCATCCATGAACCTATCCAGCTCCCCTTTAAAGCTCCCTAATGACTCCGCACTAACTACCTGTCTACTGAGACCATTCCACTCATTCACCACCCTATTTGTGAACCAGTTTTTCCCTATTTCCTTTCTAAATCTACGCTTTTCCAGCTTGAATCCGTTACTTCTTGTTCTACCCTGGTTAAAAGCCGTAAGAACTTTTCCTACCTCTCCTTTATTAAATCCCTTTATCCACTTAAAAACTTCTATCAGATCGCCCCTTACTCTGCGTCTCTCGAGTGAGTGTAATTTTAATAACTTCAATCTCCTCTCATAACTAAAGTTACGCATCCCTTGTATCATTTTGGTCATCCTTCTCTGCACTTTTTCTAACAACACTATATCCATCCTGTAATATGGAGACCAAAACTGAACTGCATAGTCTAGGTGAGGCCTGACTAGAGCCAGATAAAGCTTTAGAATAACTTCCGCACTTCTACTTTTAACACTTCTGGTAATGAATCCTAATACTCTATTAGCTCTATTTCTGGCCTCAATACATTGTTTCCTAGGTCGGAGGTCTGGGCTCACCCTCACTCCAAGATCTTTTTCACCTTCTGATCTTTTCAGCGATACATTGCTTATGGTGTATCTATTACCAGGGTTTTTTCTACCAACATTCATAACGCTACATTTATCAATATTAAATTCCATCTGCCATCTGACTGCCCACTCGTTAAGTTTATCTAAGTCTCCCTGAAATATGTTTACGTCAGACTGTGATCCAATAATCCTACCTAACTTAGTATCATCAGCAAACTTGCTGATATCACTGCTAATCCCACTATCCAAGTCGTTGATGTAAATAAAAAATAGTAATGGGCCCAAAACAGACCCTTGTGGAACTCCACTTGTCACCAGTCCCCATTCAGATTTGGAACCATTAATTGTAACCCTTTGTTGCCTATTACGTAGCCAAGCTCTGATCCAATGAAGAACCTTCCCATCTATACCATGAGCCCTAACCTTATTTAAGAGTCGCTCGTGTGGTACTTTTTCAAATGCCTTACTAAAGTCCAGATATATTATATCATAATCCTTATCATTATCTGCCGTCTCATAAACTTTCCTATAAAAACTCAATAAATTGGTGAGACATGACCTACCCTTGGTGAATCCATGTTGTGAATCATTGATCAAACTATGTTTATCTAAGTGCTCTAAGATGCTCTATCTAAGTGTGGATGTAAATGAGAGTGAGAACTATCGGAAATACCTCAAAAGACTCATCAGCGAGCGCCTTCCAGAAGTGAAGTTTGTCACATCACTAAGACGGAATGAGCCTGACCGTCTTGTGCTCTCCACTGCAGTCACGATGGCCATGGATTACAGGTCCTCAATGATGAATGATGATGAGATAGTTGGTCACCTGAAGAATGTCGCCAACCTTCTGCGAGAAGAGATGCTGCAACAACGCAGTTGGTCGTTTACAGGCAGCTTCAGTAATTTTGAAAATCCGTCTTTACTCCAGTTCTTCATGAGTCACCTCCTCTTTGGTAGCCATGTTGTCAAAGTGTCCGGAATACGAGACCAGGAGGTGGACACAACTGTCGACGTTTCATGCCAGTTCCTTGTCCAAAATACTCGGACTGATCGCCAGGTGAAACATCAGACAAAGAAAGACAGTGCCTTCCGACAAACAGTCCAGACCCCTCTGTCAATCGGTCTTCCCCTTGCTGTTCATTCTAGAGTGCGTGACAAGAATCTTGTTGAAAACCTCTCAGCTGTGTATATTGGAAGTGACTACCTTCACATCATTGACTTAGAGAAACGAGTTGAGCAGAGTGTTCTCCAGCGGATGAAGGAGGCTGGTGGATTTTGTCTCCCAAACTTTGTCAAGAAAGGCCTGAACACATGGTTTGCGATCGATAATATTGACCTCCTGGAAGACACCGACGGGGCAAGGAACCTTCCATGGCACAGTGGTTGTCATGTTCCAGCAAGATAAAGATGGAGAGTTCATGAACCGACCACTTGAAATACCAGAAAAGCTTCTCTCACAAAAGCCTCTGGCCTTTGACGTGAACATGGTGCAAGAACCAGTCATCAAAACCACTCCATTGAGATTATCGGTCTATGAAATGGGAAAGAGGAAGAATATTCTGAGCAAAGACTTCACTCACACCTGGGCACTTGCAAACTACCTTGGAACTGATGATGGCACGGATATGATTGTGGATTTCACTGAAACTGAGTCAGCGAAGGAACAGAACAAACACAGGACAGTGACATGCAAAGGAATCAGGAAGAGTGCCCCCATGAGAGCACTCCAGTCGACGCTATACTATCAGTCAAGGAACAAGCAAACCAACCAGGGAAATTGGTCAAGAAAGATGTGATGCCAACTTGGGCTGCTACCAAATCTCTGCTGTTATCCCAGTCATCCGACAGCCCAACACGCACGAATGTAGAGGTGATCGCTCCATTATTCAAGACCACACCCACTGACTATGGGACTCTTTACACTGTTCTTCGGTTAGCCCAGGGAATCTCTGCCACTGTCATTGGTCCACAGAGAAAAACTTTGATAACACTGGACCTGGACCTATATTCACGTGCTTTGAAAATTCAGCAGTCAATTGGGGACACCAATTGGATCCTAAGGGCAGGAGCTCTCCATATTGCATTTGCTGCTTTACATGCTCTCGGGAAAACGATAGATGGCAGTGGCCTGGATATATGTGCCATTGAAAGTGGTGCATACACATCAGCAGCCCTTCGTGGGATCTTCAGTGACAAAGCATACAAAAGAGGCATCGAATACCACATCACAATCAGTCTAGCAATTATGATGATGCGGTTTGATGTCATATTATCCACTCTTTCAAAAGGCCCAGTTAGTGTCCGGTGCAATGCTTTCAAGGACAAGCTTCATTCACGTAACCCGATATGACTGAAGACTATGAATATGTCAGATCATGGTACGCTGGAAATGTGAAGCCACTGGAGGAGGATGAAAACATTGGAGAGTTTGCAGAATTCCTTTCAGCATACCTCGATCAAGTGGAAAGCCTTCTTCATTTCGTCAGCTCTTGCCGCTCAGGGGACTGGCAGAGTTATCTTGCTTCCTTGGAGAACCTGATCAAGTATTTCTTCGCACGGGATCTTCTAAATTACGCTCGACTGATGCCTGTCCATCTTGCACAAATTAATGCGCTGGAAGATAATGAGCCTGAAACATGGAATGCATTGATGTCCGGTGACTTTGTTGTTGCAAAATCAGAGATACCCTTCACGAATCTCGCCACAGATCAGGCACTCGAACAGGAAATCAAGAAACTAAAGGGACACGGTGGTATGGTAGGACTCAGCAGAGATGAAGCTGCTCTCAATCGACTCGTCACCACTACACCTTGCCTTGCCCGTATCGTTGACGAGTATCTTGAGAGCTTCCCAAAAGTTTCCAGGTCATCCAAACGCACAGAGCATTACCAGCTGTCTGGACAGATTGCACTTAGGTCAGAGAGAATGCCATAAAGATCCGTCAATCAATAGAGTTGCACTGCACAGACAACCCCTTCAGAGTGAAGACACCATTGAAAAGTTTAGTTTCATCAGCTCTTGTGCCAGAGGTAGCAAAGCATGATATTCTGCATTATGCAGAAAAGGGTCAGAAGCGATTCGAGGAGTTCGTTTGTGAACGTCTGACTACCACATCAAATCTCTCGGTTTGGGACAAGATGAAGAAGCTCAAGTTGAAGGCATTCTCAAGTTGGATGGATAAATCAAAAGTACGCATTGGAGATAAAGTCATCAAATTGCGTGAGGATCGTAATTTACTGGGCAGATTTCTCATTGTTCAGGGAAGCCGACCAGGTCTAGTGCCAAAATTCGAGGAAATAATTGGCAAGTACGAGATGTCAACAGTGCCCCGCTCTCTGTGTGCTGTTGATAGATCTTTGTACATCCCAACTGACAAGGCCAGTCTGATGCATGCAGTTGAAGATGCCACGGTTGAATCCCTTGATGTTCCTCCAGTACCAGACATAGGGCAGGAAGATCCTCCAGTTAAAGTTCTCATCATTGATGCAATGGGTGTACTTCAGAGTATGACAAGACGCCAAATATGCTGAAGATTTCACACCTTCAGGATGCATTCACACAAACGCATAGAGACAATGATGACAAGCTATGATGAGGGGCGTGTTGTGTTTGATCGACACTTGGATCTGTCGTTGAAAAACAAGACCCGGCAGAAGCGATCAACCACATCCATTGAGTACGAAGTTCATCCCGAAATGAAGCTCACCATGTCCATTAAGGAGTTACTTTCAGCATAAAAAACAAAGCGGAAGCTCACATGCTTGTTTGGCCAAGGACTGCTTGACTATTTCGCAAGCAAAGATTCATTCGTGCTCGTTGTCGTGTACGATGATCATATCAAGGGACTAGGTTTTGAGTATGCTCATACACATGAAGAGGCTGACACATTGATTCCAAACCAAGTACTTGCCTCTACAGCCTGTGGTGCTGCCAGAAAGATCTGCGTAGGGTCGCCCGACACTGACGTACTACTGCTCCTTCTTGATCTTATCGCCTCCAGACAGATAGCATCTACTATATCCTTGAAGTTTCATACAGGCAAAGAAAAGAAGAAACGGGAAATAGACATCTTTGAAAGAGTGCAGGTTATTGGCCGTCGCAAATGTCAAGGACTTCTTGGACTCCACAACTTCTCAGGTGCTGATTGGGGAGGCAGATTCATAGGAATTTCAAAGAAATCATGGGTAGATGCATACCTAAAGCTTGATGATGATGACCCTGCCATTGACTGCTTCAAAGCATTAGGGTGCATTTCTATTCCTGCCGAGTTGGTCAATGACGAGCTTCCCACGCAGGTGAAAGCGTTGGAGACTTTTGTGTGTCATGTCTACAGTTCAAAAGGTCCAGCAACCCTACCATCACTCAGGTGGGAGCTGTTTCGGTCAAAGAACTTGGAAGGGGAAATGCTTCCACCAACTCGTGCTGCATTGCTTCTCCATATCATGCGTGCAAACTACATGACAATGCGGGACAAGTCATACCCTGAAAATTGTCCAACCCTTCCTGCAATTGAAAAAAATGGATGGAAATTGGAGAAAGGCGTGTATGTTCCACTGACATGTCTTGCCCTGCCTGCCCCACAAGCTGTAGTTGAACTCGTCAAATGTGGCTGCAAAGTAGGATGCAAGGGAAATAGGTGTAGCTGCTTGAAGAATGGCCTGCCCTGTACTCCTCTCTGTAAATGCTATGGCAGTGATTGCGCAAACGCTATTCGGGAGGACATTTCAAATATGGACATTGATGAATAACTGATTGATTTTACGTCCGATTTTGACAGTATCGCAAAATCGGACGTATCGCTAAATACTAACGCGCTTTGGGTGGATGGTTGGGCGCAGGGGTGGTAACTCCGCCAGTGGAACTCCACTGTCTGTCTTAAGCCAGAATAAAGGAGGAAAGACAACCCTGTTAACATTATTTAAGTATGCCTAGCATAAAACGTGGCATGGAAAAGTAGCTTAGACGGCTTTCGTAATAGAAGCGGGTGAGAAAACAACGAAAAATAGAGGTTTCGGTTATACCAAATCTGGACGTGATGGAGAAATTTAGATATCAGACCTGACATCAGCATCAGCAATTTAGTAGGAATCAGTAGTTCACGTGTCTGTAACAAAGAAAATGTTGAAATTTGTTTGCTTAGTGTTACCAGAGACCAATCCTGGGGGTGCCAAAAGAGAATGACCCCCCATAAAGGGGGTGAGGGGTCTGAAAATTGGGACCCCATCTTTTTCTGTTAATCTGATACCTATAGAAGCCAGAACTGCAAAAAAATCAATTTTAGCACAAAAATCCTACGGGAATACATGGCATACCACACTATACAGTGTCTTTCCCTCCCTTTCCTTCTTTTCAATTATTTCATTCACCACAAACATGTTGTCCTCTGCCCTCCTGTCCACTCGAAAATCATTTTGCTCCTCACCTAACACCATAGCTCTCTCCAAAGACTACTCTATACTGGACTTGCTACTCATTTTGGGCTATTTCCAGTGGAGGCCAGTTTTGCGATTCCTGCCATTTTCGAACATCACTCCCTTTTCCCTTCCTATGGTTTATCAGTATATATGATATACCGTTATCTTCGTAAATGTTTGTTCTATAATATTATCAAATAAAAAATAGTAAAATGCAATAAAGAAATGCCATTATGAGAGAGTTAAGAAATATGCATGAACTTAATATTCACTTGAACTCATCGCCATTTAATATTTTGCGAAAAAACATTTTAGATGCTAGCGATAGAAAGAAGCGGATTTTCATTAGCTTTCCATTACTATATTTCGTTTTCTGATAAATGAATCATAACCATGCATAAATTAGCGTTAACTAAAAAAATAACTTCATCTAACGGGATAATTACCCGATGGATGATGTTATTTATTTAGTTAACGCTAATTTATGCATGGTTCTAATTCATTTATCAGAAAAGGAAATATAGCAATGGAAAGCTAATAAAATTCTGCTTCTATTAATATGTTGCATGTAAGAAGTCTTCACGCAAAATATCAAATTGCGATGAGTTTAAGTGAATATAAGTTCATGCATATTTCTTCAGTCTCATAATGGAATTTCTTTAGTGTATTTTACAGTTTTTTATTTGATAATATTACAGAACAAACATTCACGAAGATAACAGTGTATCATTTATACTGATATGCCATAGTCTACTGTATTCATGGAACACTTTTTTACTTGCCGATACGATTGATGATGTTATTTTTTTAGTTAACGCTAATTTAGGCATAGTGGTAATTAATTTATCAGAAAACGAAATATATCAATGGAAAGCTAATGAAAATCCGCTTCTTTCTATTGCTAGCATTTAAGATGTTTTCTCGCAAAATATTAAATGGCGAAGAGTTTAAGTATATATTGAGGTCATGCATATTTCTTCACTCTCTCATAATGGCATTTCTTTAGTGTATTTTACTGTTTTTTATTTGATAATATTATAGAACAAACAGTTACGAAGATAACGGTATATCATATATACTGATAAACCTTAGGAAGGGAAATAGGTGTGATGTTCTAAAATGGCAGGAATCGCAAAACTGGCCTCCACTGGTCATGGGCGGGTTGGCGCGGGGCGCGAGTAGCAAGTCCAGTATAGAGTAGTCTTTGCTCTCTCCAACCATTTACACAACCTTTCCTTCAACACTGCACTAAAAACTTTACCTACTGTATTCATTAGGGCTATTGGTCTATAGTTCTTCAATTCACTCTTACTCTTGTATCCTCCTTTATGCAATAGGGTCACTCTACATTCATTCCATTTCTAGGCACCCTTTCTTCTTCCCACACACGGTTAAATAGGTCAGTCATTCTGTCAATCACCACCTCACCCCCATTCTTGTACATCTCATATGGTATTTCATCCGGGCCTGCTGCTTTTTCATTCTTTTGCCTCCTTACACACTTCTCTACTTCATCCCTGCTAATCCATTCATTCAACTCTTCCGCATCTTTTCTTTCCAACGTTATACATTCTGGTCTTACGTCAAAGATTTCACCCACGCCTCCTATGTCTTCCCAAAAGTTTTTATAACCTCTTTGATTTTTGTCTCATCTGTTACACATTCAGCATTTACTTTCAAGGCTTTCACATCTTCATTCCCAGCCATCTTTTCCCCTCGCATGAATCTGTACCACTCACGCCCACCTGCAAGTCCTTTCTCTTTCAGGGATCGGATCTTACTCCTGTCACACATAACTTTCGCATCTCTTATCTTTCGTTTTGTTAGTCGCTGCTGTTTCACATATTCTGTCCATGCATTCTGGTATTCATCCTCCGCTCTTCACTTTCTTGCCTCCTTTTCTTTAACCCTCTACATTTCCTGTTTAACCTTTTTCGTTCCTTCCTTGCCTCTCTAATATCCTCATTCCACCATGGTTTATTCACTCTCTTTCTTCCATTTGTTCTAATAAACCCTATTTTTTTAAGTGCAGCGCTCCTCACATTTTCCGTTAGTCTCTCATTTAGCTCATTCACCTCCTGTACTCTTTCTCTGTCCCACATCTCACTCAGACACACTTGAAAATCTTCCCATTTTGCATCTCTCAACCTCCATTTGTTCTTCACCGTCCTTACTTTTGGCTCACTTTTATTCCACATCATACAGTCCACTACAAGCATATTATGATCAGACACAATATCAATTTTTCCCTCTTCATCTATCCACATTCGAGCAACACTCTCTCGCATTTTGCCATTCACCAACACATAATCAATTGCAGACTCTTGGTTCCTTGCATTCCACGTCACGCGACCCTCTGCCACAGTCTCATTCAGGTTTTCTAACTCCAACTCATCTATAAATTCAGCAAGCATTTCTCCATTTTGATTTATTTGCTCTCCTAGCATACCCAGATGTGCATTCATATCACCCATAACCATCACACTCTCTCCGGCATGGTCTTTAAAAATCTTCTTTATAATGTTGTACTTCATTCTATTCTCTCTCCCTGCTCGATCACCTTCAACCGTCATGTACACCACAATCACTATAAACTTTTTTTCCTTGTCGTTCTGACCCAAACATTCTACTCTAGCAGCAAGAACATCCTCACTCATAGCACTGTTACCCACGTCTATCTCATCTACTTTAAAGTAATCGTCCAGACCCAAATTTTGTTTGCCGAATTATGTTGACTGTACATTCAAAACACCTAATCCACCAAAAATAATTGATTTCCAGGCCTTATTTCCGTAAAAACATGACTTTTGTAAAAAGCGCGCGAAAAAAAAAATCTTCCCTCCAACAGGGCTACGATTGTTATTGATGACGTCAGAACAGGGACGCCCGCAGACACTCTGTCTGACACCTGTCGGCAAATGTTATGATGAGCGATTGTACTTCGGTGTCAGACAGTGAATCTGTCGCTGTGACATCTAGAGAACGATGCTCAATCTGACACCGAAAGAAATGACGCTGGTCGCGTATACTATGAGGAAAACGAACCTCAGATTGTCATGGAATCCTATGTTTGAGCCCGAGTACGAGGTGGATGAACAGGTGTTAGCAGAGCCTGAGGTTCAGCAAGAGTACCTGGCACTTCTCCAAAACATGGATTGGTAAATAAGGTAATGCATGTGTGTGTGGGAATCACAATGAAGGTACTTTCGAGAAAATCCTATGGTTAGTTTTGGAGCTACAGTCAAACGTCATTACTCGGAAACCACATACTAGCATTAACTACAGCATAGAGTTGGAAAATATGCGGGCGGGAAGGCAGAAAGTGTGACAGCCACACCAACACAGGGTCTCTCACCACAGGGCACGCCCACTCCACAACTGGTTTACTGGTCTTGTTAAGAGGCAAAGCCTCACAGTCGTGGTGGTCCACCGCTGCTGCCAGTCCTGGCGTCCCTGTCTAACAGGGCCACCGGGGTCTGGTATAGTGTTGGACTGAGTCAGTCTTACGGGAGGGGGCCGTTTCTCTACACAACTGCTCGCCCCAACACACTATAGGCGTGAAATCACCCTACACACGCCACTCCTTTCCGTGTGCAAACTTTTCTCGAAAGGGCACAGCTGTCTTGCTGCACCCATAAAGGATGCATGCATGTGGCATATAGCAAAAAAAAATCTATCAGAAACACCCAAATATCTTCAAGTACTATATTTATCTCTGTGTTTACGTGCCTCTCTGTGTCTCTCGAGTGCCTTAAGGATATAAAGAAGGACAGGAAGAAAGTACGAGTGGCTGTGGTGGGAATCATGAGGCGACCTCGGGAAAATGCAGGGTATGAGGAAAAGGGAAACGCGACACAAACAAGCGCCTCCAAGAGGAGGTTGTAAAAATGAAAGCGAGTGCAGTAAGGATCCAGGGGACTATGGAGTAAGCTTCATAGACCTGGGACGTCCACTCCACAGGAGGTCTTTGAGGGAGACAAAGTGCACCTAAACTGGGAAGGAGAGAGGCGGATGTGTGGGAGAATGCTTGAGTGGTACGCGCGACTGAGAGACTCTGCAAGTTGAGGGAAAGAGGGTGACAAATGCGAATGAGTGACTGTTGACAACAAAAGGGAATGTGAGGATGGGCTGTGTGAATGTTAGAGGATGGAATGTTGAAAAAATGGAAGACCTCAGCAGAGAAATGAATGAAGGAACATTGACGTAGTTGGGTGACAGAAACACAAATGAGAGAGAGAATTAAAACTTAGATCTGAGACTTACAGTATGATCGGCAAGGGCAGAAGTAAGCAGCAGAAAAAGGGTGGCGGAGTGGGAGTACTTGTGAGGCAGGAAGCAGGTATAGATGTAGAGGAGCTAGATGTAGGAGGGTGTGAAATGGGTGAGGATATTATGGCAGTACGTCTGGAGTATAAGGTGCGAAAGGGAAGAGAAAGGATCTTGGTGATAGTGTGTTACATGACAGTGGAAGGAACAGGAGCGAGAGCCGAGAATGAAAGGAAGTATAGAATTGTGCAAAGGTTTGTAGAACAGAATAGAAGTGAAAATGTGATTGTGATGGGAGACATGAATGGTCACATTGGTGTGTTAGGAGAGGAAGTAAATGGAAATGGCCAATTGCTGCTTGACTTTGCAGAGGAGAATGAATTAGAAATTTTGAATGTGACCCTGGCTGAAGGAAGAGTGACCTGGAGTGGAAGGGAGAATGAATCTGCCATTGACTTTATGTTAGTGAACCGGAAGGCTAGAGAACGGGTGAGAAGTATGTGGGTGGATGAGGAAATTAAGGACAATCGACGTAGCGAGTGACCATAACGTCATGATAATGGAGTATGAGTGTTTTGAAGGAAAAAAGAGTGAACGTGAAAGAGGAGAGGAATGGACGTTGGAAACTTAAAGATGCAGACTGGGATTATTTCAGAGAAGTGGTGAGTAATGAGGACTGAAGCTGGGAGAGAATGGTTTGAGGGCTGAGACAGGTGTGGATGAGATGAATGAGAGATTGTTAGGAAGCTTAACAAAGTGGCAGAAGAGAGCATAGGCAGAACAAGTAAGAGAGCAAATGGCAGGACAAAAAGAGTTGGTGGAACAATGAGATCGACAAGGCCAGGAAAGAAAGGAAACAGTCAAATAGGAAGTGTAGGAGTCTGAGAAGAATAGGTCAAACAGTGAAGCTGAAAGAATAGAGTATGAAAGGGCATGGGAAGAGTATAAGAGTAAGCAAAAGGAGGTGAAATGTTTGGTGAGGAAGGCAAGAGTGAATGAAGAGAGAAAAGTGATCAGAGAACTTAGGGAAAAGGTGAGGAAGGAGGTAGGGAATGGTATAAGTTTCTTGAGAGGAGAAGAGAGTAAGCATACAGGAAATGTAGAAGAACTAGTGGTGAATGGCAGGTCACTAAGGGAGAAAAAGGAAATGGCCAGAGCTGTAGAAGACTTCGGGAAAGATATTGGAGGTGTGAATGAGCCTGATAGTGACTTAGGGAACGTCACCTTAGGGAGGAAAATAGAGGAAATGATGGATGAAGAAATTAGAATGGATGAGATTGAAGGGTATGTAAGAAAACTGAAAAATGGAAAGGCCCTGGAATGGACGGTATCCCGAATGAATTGTATAGAGAGGGAGGTGGGGGAGTAATTGAGGAATGCATGAGTTGTTGGACATATATGGAGAGAGGAAAGGGTGCCTGGTGCCTGGAATGACAGTAGAGTGACCCTCATACCCTAAGGGAGGACACAAGAGTAGGAAGGAGATTAAAAATTACAGGCCAATAGCGGGGTGACACGGTATGTTTAAAATTTTCTGTGGTGTACTGAATGAAAGACTAGGTGAAGTTGTGGAAAGAAATAAGGTGATGGTGAAGAGCAGAATGGATTCAGAAAAGACAGGAGAGGTGAGGACAATATGTTTGTAGTGAATGAAGTGATTGAGAGAACAAGGAAGGAGGGAAGAAAGAAATATCTAGCCTTTCTAGATATTGAAAAAAGCGTATGACAGAGTGGATAAAGGGGAATGCTATGTAAGGTATTGGAGACGAAATTTGGCATGAGTGAGAAGGTTGTTAAAATAATAAGCAGTATGTATGAGAACACACAGGCCAAGTTCAGTATGGGTGACCTCGAGACTGGATGGGTGAATAGTAAGAGAGGAGTAAGACAGGGCTGTGTCCTTTCTCCTCTACTTTTTGGATTATATGTTGAGGAAATGGGAGTGAGAGTGAAGCGTACAGGTCTGGGTGTGAAAATTGGAGATGAAGTGTTGAGTGTACTGATGTATGCAGATGATGTGGTGATCCTTAGTGAAAACCACAATGAGCTACAAGAGATGCTGAATGCTGTGACTGAGTATGGAAGGGACTTCACGTTAGGCTCAGTAAGGAGAAGAGTCAAGTGTTGGTGGTGAATGGGATGACTCTGATGATGACAGGATTTGGATGGTGGGTGGGAATGAAATAAAGAGAACGAAGGAGTACAAGTATCTGGGTATTTGGTTGGATGATAAAGGCTGTGAGAAAACTAAACATGAGAAAGGGTAGCTAGAGCCAACCAGTGGGTTGGAAGGCTAGGCAGTGTGGCAAGATGTCGGGCCAACAAGTATGAAGTGGTGAGAGGACTATGGAAGGGTGTGGCAGTCCCTAGCATTATGTATGGCCTGGAAACAATGGGTGTGGTCTAGGAAGGAGTTGGACAGATTTGGAAGTAACACAGAACAAAGCAGGCAGAATAGCATTAGGAGCCAATAGGTATGTGGCAGTGGAAGCGATTAGAGGAGACATGGGATGGAGCACGTTCAGAGAGAGGATGCAAAGGCAGGACTGAGGTACAGAGCTAGACTGCAACGAATGGATGACAGCAAATGAGCAAGCAAGGTTTGGGACTGGAATATGTATGGGAAGTGGATGAAAGACTCAGTAAAAGTGGAAAGATGGACAGGTGAACTGGGAATGTTTGTGACAGGAGTGATGAGACATGGGAGTATGGCTGTATGCAAAAAGGAAATAAATAGGAGAGTGGAAGAAAAAAGGGAAAGAAGAATGGGGTGAGGGGAATGAGTGAGAAATCAACACTGGAATGGTACAGGAGAAAGGACCAGCCACGGTATGAAAGGTTCTATGATGGTGGCTATGGAGGGGACCTACTCTTCAGAGCCAGGACAAAGTCGCTGGAGGTAATAGTCGTATGTACAGATGGAAGAATGATGGCAGCAAGGTGTGTGAGATGTGGTGACAGGAGTGGATGAAACCGTGGAGCACTTGATGCTGGGGAAAGTGAACGGTATGAGTATGCTAGAACACAGATGTTGGAGGTAGTGGTAGGAGAGGTCGGAGTGGAAGAATGGCGAGAGATGAGAGACAGGAGAGTGGAGATGGAGTACCTGCTGGGGTTTGTGTGCTGAGTGCAGGAGTGACAGTCGTGTGATTGAGAGTGTAAAAGAATTCTTGGAGAACTCTTGGAGAGCACGTAGGAGAGAGCATGAGAGGCAGGGGGCCCCTCAGTGATGGGGGACCCCGTATGAATGTGATGCAGAGAGAGGAAGGAGGGGAAAAAGAAATCCCTAGTTGCTTCCCTTTTGCTTCTCTCCCAACAGATTACGGGGTGGGAGAACGCCGGACCAAAGGCTTCACTGACAGCATCTGCTGGGTGAAACAGGATAAAAATAGAAAAGCAAATCAGTGGGTGGGAAGGCTTGGTAGTGTAGCAAGATATAGGGCAAACAGGTATGAGGTAGTAAGAGGGTTGTGGAAAGGCATGGCAGTACCGAGCCTCATGTATGGGGCAGAGTGTATGAGGTGGACGGTAGGAGAGCTGGACAAGTTAGAGGTAGTACAGAACAGGGTTAGGTAGACTTGCACTAGAGGCAAACAGGTATGTAGCAGTGGAGGCGATCAGGGGAGAAGGCAGGGGTGGAGTACCTTTGCGGAGGGGAATAGGAAAGTCAGTGCTTAATTACAAAATCAGGCTTAGAAAAATGGATGAAAACAGGTGGGCTCGAAAAGTTTTTGAGTGGATAGGACAGAGTAGTAAATGGGATAGATCAAGCAGACGGGGGGAGAGGAAGTGGTGGGTTACAGGGTTTTCAACAGATAGGATACACCAGTCTAGTGAGGGGGAGTTAAAGCGAAAGGTGAATGACCAAGTTTCAGAGGCAGGGCAGGGAGATTGGAGACAGAGGATGGAGGGTAAGAGTTCTCTGAATTGGTACAAGGGGAAGACCACACCAAAGTGTGAGGTCTTTTATGATGGTAGCTTGGGGAGTGGTTTATTATTTAAAGCAAGGACAAAATCTCTGGAGGTCAATAGTAGAACATATAGATGGGCAAACGAAGGAAGCAAGATATGTCAAATGTGTATGGGTAGACTAGATGAAACTGTAGATCACCTGGTATTAATGTGTCCAAGGTATGATGAGGAAAGAGAGCGGCTTATAGCAATAGTGGCACGGGAGGTAGGCGTGGATCAGTGGGATAGAGTGGCAGAGGGGAACATAGATGGGATAATGGAATTTCTTTTAGGTTTGAGTAGGGTACAGGACACCAATAGAAGAATCATTGAAGGGGTTAAAGTATTTCTAGAAAAGGCTTGGGTAAAAAGAGCAGAGAGTTAGGGCCTAATCCTACAAGCCCTGAGGGAGCCAGCCGGAAAATAGGCTTTGAACTGCGACTGAAAACCGTGGTTTAGCTCCCCACCTAGAAAGAAGAGAAGAAGACTCCCAAATCAAGATCAAGATCAAGATCTGATCAGCGCGGGAAGATGAGCCTCCCTGATGCTACGTCACCGAGCCTGAGCCTGAGCGTCTGCAAACCTTGAGAGCGTTTTGAAAACTCGGGGAATTTGCAGATTTTTATTGCGGATTATTTAAAAACGGCTGACTGGATACAAAAAGTGACGACGTGTTGTTGATATACTCGTTAATGGCTATGATTTGATTGCATTAAATCAGGAATGATGAAATGGTCTGGACGACTACTTTAAGGTTTCCTTCCTTTCTATGAAGAAAGGCAACCCCTCCTCCTAGTTTCTCTTGTTTCTTTCGTCCTTTTCCAATCATCTCATACTCACTATCATGCATTCGTACATCGTTCTTTTAAAATGGGTTTCAGTCCACACCAACTAGTTCGAATTTCCATTCACTCAATTCCTTGCATACATCCTCATATTTACCAACACCCCAACCCCTCACATTTATACATCCAAACTTCATGTATTCTCTCGCCTGGGTGGTGTCTTTTGTCTGTCCTCCTCGTCTCCTCAAGTGATTTTGATTTCCGGCTAGTTCCTGTTGGGCTGTGCGGCCCCTCCTTCTGATTCTTCTGCCGCATTCCTCGGTGCTGTTATTGGCTCCGGGTTCACCTCTCTCCTCTTTACTCTTAGTATTCGTCGCTCCCAAAGGGTTTCCCCTGATTATAATTATGTAAAAATTTCTGTGTTCTTTTCAGCTTCATTTTTGGCTTTGCTTCCTCCCTCAGTGTCTTGTCATTGTGATGCTCCTCCTTTGACATGTCGTGTGCCACCCTAACGTGTCTGTACACCACTTTCTTTGCTTGCTTTAACTAAATCCATTTCTCATGATCCTTTTCTTTCAGTCCACTGTTTACTTTCACAAGTAGGGGCTGGCTCTTATTGCCTCACCTTTGTCATCAACCAGTCCATTGTATCTTCCAATTCTATTGATGTGGATTAGATCACTATATCATAACAGGTCAGCCCAATCTCATTACATATTTCACTAAACACCATTCTGTCATGCTTTTCTTTTTCCTTTCTGAGTTGTAAGTTCATACCCGTCAGAATCTCCTCCTGTACGTCATACATAATTATATTGTCCTTGCGATCTAGTCTGCTCTGGATCTGTTGAGTTGTTTGCTGAATCACTTCATCCCCCCTTGCTTGTTTGCTTGTGTCATTCTTAATGTTTCATAAACTTTCCTTGCCTCAGCCAATAGAACATCCTTATATGATGAACTAGCGTGTTTTTTTCATTTCATCTTGTACCTTGGTTTTCAGTTCAGCAATATTCTCCCGAACTTCCATTACATTATCCTTGATATGTGACTCTATCTTATCCTCGAGGCTTATCATTTTTGCTTCCAAGGTTCCGAGCCTATTCATCAGGCTATGGGTGCCTTCCGAGTTTCTTTCTACTACTTCTTTAAATGGACTGATTTTGCCTCCATGTGACCCCAGTCGGTCATCAAACTTCTTCTCCTTGTCCTGCCTTTTAACCCTATCGGCTCTCATCTCGTCCACTGTATGTTCCAAAACTTGATGTTTACCTATCATTTCTTTCTGTTGTTCACTGATTCTTTGAAGCTGATTATGTAGCTTGACACTTCCCAGTTGACAACGACTGCAGTTGTAACTCAGCTGTTTACCTGCTTCGTTCTCGTTCATGAACTCGTACACAGCTTCAGGTATATTATCACATTCAATGTGAATCCAATCATCACATACCTCACATGCAAGTGCATCATCCAAATCCGTCACCTCTAGTTGACACTTTCCGCACTTATGTGCATCCACCTCGCCCTCCGGCACGTCTCCCTCCTGTGTCTTCATCATCCCTTCGGGTTTACGTTCCTTAGATCTTGTTCCTCTACCCACACCCGAGCCTTGTTTCTCACTTCCCTTGTTGTTGCGCAGCCTTCTCCTACATGCTGCCATTCTCTCCTACCTGTGAGGCTGTGATGTAGCACACAACACGGACTGGCCTCTCCCTACCTGGCCTCTCTTCTACCTCAGAGTCTAGCTGGCGTCCTGGGTCTATGAACACGGACTGGCCTCTCTCCTACCTCACAGGCTGGCGTCCTGGGTCTATGAACACGGACTGGCCTCTCTCCTACCTCCGGGAAAGTCAACAAAACAGATCTCCAGCAATCACAACCGTGTTTGTAGTGGTCGCCTCATCTTGCCTTCAGCTGGCTAACTCTGAGCGCGAGCCTGGCCTCTCTTCTACCTCAGAGTCTGGCGTCCTGGGTCTATGAACAAGGCGGCGAGGCGCGAGCACGAGCACGAGTTGCGACTTTCTCTCTCTGTCTGTCTATTTCTCTCATTTTCTTTCTGTCTGTCTGTCTCGATCTCTCTCTGTCTGTGTCTGTCTGTCTGTCTGTATCTCTCTCTGTCTGCATGTCTGTCTCTCTCTCTCGATCTCTGTCTGTCTGTCTATTTCTTTCTGTCTGTCTGTCTCTCTCTGTCTGTCTGTCTCTCTCCCTGTATGTCTGTCTCTCTCCCTGTCTGTCTGTATGTCTGTATCTCTCTCCCTGTCTATATATTACTATTAATTATATTTCTAAGCTGACTAGTGACTGTTGTTGTATTTTCATCACATTATATTCATGCTTATTCATTTATTTACATTTTGTTGTTGTTGCGATCGATAAATGAAGATAACTTGTAATATCTTTTCTTTGCTTTTACAGATGAGTGAAAAAATAAGTGTTTGAAAATAGCGGTACAACTACAGCTAATTAGTAACTAAAGTATAACTCTTAACTACTGGTCTAGTAGAAAACAGTCAAGTCGCCACCTGCAGTCATGTCGCCAGCCGCCAAATATTACGAATTATAGCATCACTACTGATTTATATGTGCCACTGAAGATGTTACACAGTAGTTTATATCATGACTGTATAATCTACCCTGTTTCAGCGTTGTTTTATGCTTTGTATCTGCAAGTATAACTGTTGCGCATTTTGCTTCTGAAGTTTTTCTTCGCACGACGACAGACAGTAGCTGGTCACCTTTCGGGAGGCAGGACACAAGACTTGCAAGATCTTTTAAACTTGAATAGAATTTGCTTTCACGTTGGCAGAGGAATTTTTATATATCCAAGCATCTTCCGCAGGTAATAATTATATAGAGACTTGTTTTACTTTACCTATAATTTCCCTGAACTCCCCAGAGTGGCGACTCAACTGTTGGGTTAAAATACTAGCTGGCGACTTTACAGTAGTAGGTATAGCAAGGTCGCCACTCGGTTTTATTTTTGTAATTTGTTCATTTATAGCCAATATGACACAGATGAAGACACAAAATGACACACTCTCTCCAGATAGCCCCTTCTAACTTTCCTGAAATCATGGATGTAGAAATGTAAGTATTAACGCCACCACACGTCTGTAAATAACAAAGAAACGTTGAACAGGCGACTTGACTGTTATCTACGGTAGTAGATGACAGAAAAAAAGAAGTTAATAATAATAATAAAATTGAAAATAAATAAATAAATAAAATGCCGCCACGCCCACCGGCCGGTCACCACGCCCACACACTCTCCACAACATATCGTCCGCAGCCCCTTAAACTTCACGGACACCGCAAAAATTTAAAATAGCTGCCTATGGGAGGGGGGGGAGAATACGATATAATAAATGTCAAAACCCCCTTTTACGCCCAGATTTTTTCCTCTGTAGTAGTATTTAAACCCCCTTCACCCCAAAACCCCTTTTTTCTTTTCCTGCTAAAAAAAAAATTTTGGTTTTTTTACCCAAAAAAAAATTGGGAAAAGAAAACTAAATATCCCAAAATTTTAGTTAGTGGACAAGGATAAAAATAAGTCATAGCTTTTAAAAAATATTGCTTATACTCACTAAAAAATCATCAAATAGTAGTAAAAATTACAATGGAAAAAACTTTTCTGGGCCTCAAGGTTTAAAAAAAAAAACTTTTTCTCCTCCTTTTAATAGCGTAAATGTGTATGTGCTGTGTGAAACTGGTGTTGAGTCGAGCAGGGATCTCTTAAGGGGGTGGAGATGTGTGTGTGCGTGTGTGTGTGAAACATCACCCCCCCCCCAAATTTTCGCCAAAAGGGTAAATGCTTGTTAAAAAGCTGTTTATATGGTAAAACCCTTCCCTTTCCTTTCATTACACCCCACACACCACACACACATAAGAAAATAAGAAAATAAGGAAGCTACAAGGGGTGGGGGACCTAAAACGAGGAGTTCCTGTTGCTTAACACTACCTAGACCCACCTTTCACCCCCACCCATAACACTGTCCAGCCCCCTTTTTAAAAGCTCCCTAATAAACTCCCCCCACTAACTACCTAAAAAAATTAAGTCCTTTCCCAAATCTTTTACCCCCCTTTTTTGTGAACCCGTTTTTCCCCAAAATTTCTTTTTTTTTATTTTCATACGTTTTTCCAGCTTTCCTTTTCCAAACACCCACACACCCCACAACACATGTATTCATTCAAAGCATTTACAGGGCCACACCACACACACATGTACATTTTTCATTAAATAAATTTTACCGAACTTTTATTCATTTAAACCCTTCTATAATTATAAAACCCACTTTTATTTTGGGCATCATTATGGTTGTAGTTTTTTTTAAAGTTTTTTTTTGAAAGGTGATTTTGGGGGTGCTCCCAATTTCCACACAGGTAAAGGTTCAGGGAATGAGCAAACGTGTTTCTATAGAAACAGTGTTTTTAAAACCTTTTATATGGGCCCTTTTATAACTTTTTATTCCCTTTATAGTAACAGGGTTTCCTTCTGCTTTCAGTTCTCGGGATCTTCATCTCCAAAAAAAGGCTGCCCCAAAATGTTATTTTAACCACTCCTACACTTTTATGGAAGCATTTCTTTGGGTTTTTCGGGGGCTGGGAACCCTTAAACCAATAAAATATATTTGGGTGGGGTTCTTATCTATGTTTTTACTTTTTTCAGTTTTAATTTTTACTACTGGGGTCCCCGTTTCCATGAAAATACCAGAAAAACCCTCGCTAAAAACGGAAAATTGGGGGGGGGAGGGGTGTCCGGTATATGCAAATACTCCGTTAAAATCCGAATTAGTAAAGGGGGGAAAGCTAAATTTGAAAATGGTTTTCTTGCTTCTATAAGGGTGGGGTAAGGTAGGATAGGGTAAGGTTCTAAAAGGTAGGCAGGTGGGCCGGGTCACCCCATGGAACAAAGGGGTAACGCGAGTGAGAGCTAGGGCCCAAAGGGAAAAACCGCACGGTATAAGCGGTACATACTTTGTTTTGTGGTTTTTTTTAAACTGCCTGAATTATTCTCTTCTCTCTCTCTCTTACTTTTTTAAATTTTTTTAATCTTTTGAAAGCATAAAAAAAATAAAAAAAACCTTGTAGTGGAAAAAAATTATAAACAATTTTTTTAATCATACTAATGAAAAAAAATTTTTTTAAATTAATTCTTTCTTTTACTAATTTTAAATTTTTCTGGGGGAAGAGGGGGGGAGAAATTTCCCAAATGAAGGAGGAGGAGGAGGAAAGATAAAAATGATAAAAATATTTTTTTTCCTTTTTTCGTCTTTTCTTTGGGGCGTGCATTTTAAAACCTATTATAAAAAAACTCTCTTTTCTCTCCCCTTTCTTTTTTCCCTTTTTGTAATTGTGAAATAAAACTTTGAACACAATTTTTCCATGAATTGGTTTTAATTGATATTTTTAAAACAACACCTCCCCAAGTGGCGTTTTTAAATGCCGGGCAACCCCCTCACCCACCCCCAAACAAGCAAAAACCCCCACCCCAAGCCACTCCCTCCTCACAGGTGTGTTGATATGGCTGGAAAGGCCCCTCCCCCACCCCCCACAAGCAAAAACCCCACACACAGCTACCCCCTTTCCCCCAACAGGTGTGTCGGGATATCCCTGAAAACCCCCCCCTCACCCACCACCACAAGCACGCTCACACAAAGCCACCCCCTCCTCACAGGGTTTTCTGGTTTGGGCCTGGCAAGCCCCTCACTCCCCAACAAGCAAAACCCCAACACACACCCAAACCCCCTTCCTCCCCGGTGTGTCTGGATACCCCGGGCAACACGACTCTTGCTAGGAAAACACTTGCGAAAATGTCACATTTGGTACTTCCTCTAACCAGTGGGGGTTTGGGCATGTTGGGGGCGGTAAGTTTGGCCCTTCGGGAAAATTTTTTCCTACACTCCTGGCCCCCTCAAATTTTTCCCTCTCACCATTGGTGGGTGAGCATGTGGTTTTAAAGGGAATGCCCCTTCCCGGGTAAAATTTTTTGCCACACCCCTTTGGCATCAAAGTCTCTCACCCTGGGGTAAACAGGGGTCTTTTAAAACGCTTTTTTGATTTAAAAATTTTTTTCCCTACACCCCCTGACACTCAAAGTTTTCTCCCCCCCGTGTGGGTGAGCAGGGTTTATTTTAAAAGACTGCTCTTGTGGGTAAATTTTTTCCAAACATTTCCTTTTGGGGCACCCAAATTTTTTCTCTAAACCAGTGTGGGTGAGCATGTTTTATGTTAAGACTGCTCTTGTGGGTAAAGGGTTTTCCTACACTCCTGGCACTAAAAGTTTCTTTTCACCATGTGGGTGAGCATGTGTGTGTTTAAGCCCTGTTTCTTCTGGGTAAATTTTTTTTCCCCCCACTCCTAAACTCAAATTTTCTCTCACCAGGGGGGGTGAAGCATGTGTTTTTAAAGAACCCCTTCTGGGTAAATTTTTTCCTACACCCCCCGGGCACTCAAATTTCTCTCCCCAGTTTTGGGGGGACCATGTGGTGTTAAAAAAGCTCTTGCGGACAAATTTTTTCCTACACTCCGACACCCCAAAGTTTTTTCACCCCAGTGTGGGGTTGAGCATGTGTGGGGTTAAAGACTCCCTTTTTCGGGGAAAAATTTTTTCCCTTTTTAACACTCTGACACTCAAATTTTTCTACACCAGGTGGGTGAGCTGGGGTTTGTTAAAATGCCCTTCTGGGTAATTTTTCCCAAACACTCCTGGAAATAAAAAAGTTTCTCTCACCAGTGGGGTGAGCATGTTGTGTTAAGATTTTGTTTCTTGGGGTTAAATTTTTTCCTACACCCCTTACACCAAAGTTTCTCCCACCATTGTGGGTGAGCAGGGGGTTTTTGTTAAGATGGATCTTGCAGGAAAAAATTTTTTCCTAAAACTCTTAAACACTCAAATTTTTCCCCCCCCAGTGTGGGTGGCATGTGCCCCCTAATAGCCCCCTTACAGGGAACATTTTTTCCCACAGTGGTCACCCCTAAACCTGTTTTTTGCTTGTATTGGGTGAGGTTTTGTGCAGTAAACCCACCCTTTTGCTGGAGCACACTTGCCACAGTCATAAACAAGTGTAGGTGCCACGCCCTCCCATTGCAGCATACTTCTGCCAGCCCCCCTGGGGGGTGGGGCGTCAGTTTGGGCCCTTTCAGGAACCCCGGTGGGGGCCCCCGGGGAAAAAACCAAGGTTCCTAATCAAGGGGGGCCGGGAGGAGTCCTGGCTTTGGGCGCCGACCGGGGACTCTTCACCTCGCACCTGTAACTTTTGGGGGGGGCCGCCCGCACACAAGCAGGCAAAGGTTTCCCTTTGGGAAGGGGTGCTTCCTTCTTCACCCTCCAGCTAACACCCCGCCCGTTTTTTGCAGCCCAAAGGGGAAGGCAGCACAGGGGCCTCACGCCACCACTCTACAGGTGGAGTGGAGTGGTTTAGGGCTAGGGGACCTTCAATGCAGGCAAGTGTAGCAAGCCTTGCACATCAGGCCCCAACCCAAAATGGGTTTTGGGGGAGAAAATGGGGGGGGTGAGAGAGAAGGGGGGGGGCGGGCGGGCTCTCTCTCCCCTCTCTCTCTCTCCCTCTCTCCTTTTCTCTCAAAAACCGGCAAGGACAAATATGAAAAAAATGAAAATTCCTTTTATTCAAATTTAAATTTTTTCAGGGGGTGTTACTAGGGCATTTAAATAAAAACAAAACTTAAAAGTAAATACTTTCCATTAAAAAAAATACATACACCCAAAAAAAAGAGAGGGGGGGGGGGGGGGCAGAGGTCCAAACCCGGGCCTGGGAATTTCAGAAAAAGTGGGCCGCTTCCCCCCAGCCCACCCCGTCCAAAAAGGGGTCATTTTCCACGGGGGATCACATTTTTTACTTTAAAAAATAAAAAAATATAATTAATAGAAAAAATATTTCCTGAAGGGAGGGCAGAGAGGGAAAGGGAAAAAGGGAAGGGAAAGGGAAAGGGAAAAAAAATAAAAAAAAGGAAAAAAACCGAATCATGAAAAAAAAAGAAAAATTTAAACAAGAAGAGAAAAAAAAATATAAACAATGTAAAAAAATACCCAATAAACAAAAAATGGGCAAAAATTTTTTTTTTTCCCCCTCTCTCTCTCCACTTTCTGTTACTTATGGCACTTTTCTCTCTCTCTCTCTCTCCCCTCTCTCTCTCCACTTTCTGTTACTTATTGGGACTTCTCTCGCCCCTAGCTATTATTATTACTACTAAATACTACTTCAGTATACCACTACTAACCAAAAAGTCCCCGTTTGTACAAAAAAAGAGTGCCAATTCATCCAAAAAAACATGGAACCCTGCAAGGGAAAAAGCCCCCCTCTGGTGATATTTTTGTACGTGTTCATTTTTAGCCCTACTAAAGACACGATGAAGACACAAAAAGGGCACAGACCCCCCCAGATGCCCTTTTTAAAATGTCCTGAAAAATGGTGTAGAAATGGGAAGTATTTAAAGCCACCCCACGTCTGTTACGCGAAAAAAACGTTTTCCTGGGGACCCTTTTGTGGGTTTTCTAAAAATAAATTTTTCCATAATCTGGAGATGATGGACTTGTGGTGTGGTGTGTGTTTGGGGGGTGTTTTTGTTTTTTGTGTGTGTGTGTGTGTGTGTGTGTGTGGGGTGTGTGTGTGTGTGTGTGTGTGTGTGGTATGTTTTGGTGTGTGTGGTTTTGTGGGGGGTTTTGTCCCCTTCAACCCCCCCCGGGCCTTTTTCCCCGGGGAGCTGGGTCGCGGATCGCCAAATTTTTACCCCCTCAGTGCGGGGTTTGGGGGCTCATTTTTAACCCATCTTTTAGCAATGCGGGACCTCAAAACACCAAAACACCCCCCCCCCCTTTTCACGGGGGAACCCCCAACCGCCCGAATTTGTCAAGTAAAAATCCCCGGGAGCGCGACATTCGAACCGCCCCTACCCCCAGAGTGAAAAACCAAGAACGTTTATTAAAAAACCAATCGGCCCCGGTTTTTTTGCGTCCATCCCCCGCGTCCCGTTTGTGTGTGTGTGAACCCTTTTTTGGGGGAAAAGGGGGGGAGTATGGACAAAAAGCTTTCCGTGCAAATTTACCGAAAAAACTTGTGTACGAATGAAAAATACACCCCTTTGGGCCTAGTGTAAAAAAAATACCCAAAAAAAAAAAATAAAATCACAAAGTAAATTTGGACAATTCCTTCATCACCCATCACCCAAATCCCCAAAAAAAAAAAATTTAAACCCCCCAGAAAACCACCAAAAAAACCCCGAAAAATGAAGGCCCACCAAACACGGGGTTTACAGAAAAACCCTTTTTAACCCCCTTTAAATTTAAAGGGGCCCCAAGGTTGCTACGCGCTATAAAGGGTTGGGAGTGTATGAAAATACTCCCCTCTTAGGTATTTTTGGTGTCTTTGTATAATTAAAGTTTGTCATCGTCCAATTTTTTAAAATATTGTCGACGCCATTTTTTTGTGGGTCGGCCACTTGGGGGCGTGGGGAAAGGGGCGAGCACGAGCACGAGTCGACTTTCCCCTCTCTGTCTGTCTGTTTTGTCTTTTCTCCTCCCTGTCTTTTGTTTCCTCACTCTCTCTGTCCTGGGCTTTCTATTTCTTTTTGTGTCCCGTCCCCCTCTCTGTCCCTTTTGGGCTGTTTCTCTCACTCTCTCTGTCTGTCTGTCCATTTTTCCTTTTTTTTGTCTGTCCCGTCTGTCTGTTTTCCTCACTCTCTCTGGGCTGTCTATTTTTTTTTCTGTCCGTCTGTCCCCTCTTCTCGTCTGTCTCTCTGTTGTCTGTCTCTCTCTCTGTTTTTCCCGTCTCTCCCTCCCCTGTTTTTAAAAATGCCCTGCAGGGGGGGCAAATTTTGGGGAAAAACTACTAAGACCATCTTAGGGGAACCCAAGACCATTTAGCGCTAGGTTTTGGACATTTTCGGAAGCAAAGTTCGCTCCGCCTAAGACAGTGCAGCGAGTGTAAACTAAGGCAGGGTTGGGGTCGTCTTAGCCCGCAATTTTCTCCGTCACCATAACAACAACCCAGCTAACCATCACCGGCGGGCCGACGTAGGCCGTAGAGCGGCGAACGGCGGCCGCCGGCGGCAAATTTACCTCCGTCAGCCCTCCGGAGGCCCGCTGGTGTATTTTCAGACGGGATAATTTACTATGTTGAAAATTAATGTACAGAATTTCAAGAATTGAATATTTCTATGTGTAAACATTTTGAAACAACAGTTATATGATTATCTTGGTGTAGTATTGCATCAGTAGTGACAAGCAGTGGCAACTTGACGTCAATCCTCCGGAGGCCCGTTGGGCGCTGGTACGTATTTGTAAGTGGGAAATATTCATTCATATTATTATTAACTCAGTAATATACATAGTATCTCAATATCGGTACCATCACTATTATTAGGCCTGTTCAAGCTATTAAAAAAATTTATAAAAGTTTTTATAATAGTTTATAGAAATTATCATATATCAGTTTATTTCAAATATTTGCAGCATTATCAGGAACACCCAGAGATACATAGAAATAAAGATGAGATACGTACATAGGAAGGAGTTTACATGGAAAAAGGTTATCAGTTTGTCTGTGTGTGTAGCTAGTATCATATAAAAATAACACTTGATTAACCGCGGCGAAGATTATTACGGAATAGGCCTAATACAAGGTCATATTTTCCCTTATTTCAATAACTTCCAACATATTATCAACACATATTAATACTCAACGGTACACCTAATAAGGAATATGTAGATGATGGAGTTAACATATGAATAATATCATGATTTAGAATAGAATATTATTTGAAATCTTTTCCCAGCTATCAATGTACTAAACTGCCAGACGTACGATAGCCATTACAAAGGGTTTAAAACCCACAAAAGGCCTAAATTGTCACCCTTAACCAGTCGATAACATAATGAGAACTTAGTTATAACATGTTTTCGCTCCTTCATTATATCGAAATAGACTGAATAATATAAGTAATTGCAGTACGACACGTTTTTTTAGGAATTCCTTGACGGCGCCTGGCGCTGTGTCTGAGTGAAAATAATCAGTTACTTGGAAAACGCACGAGTGGGTGGATGTAGTTATGTTGTTCTCCGCAACCTATATCCTTCTGCATGGCTGTTCACGCCGTTCAGTGTTCCACGTACACCAACATGTAAACTCAATAACGAAAATGTTTTTGTACTTATGAAATAAACAATGTCCGTAGCAATTATGATCCTAGCAATCTCCTTTTCATCGTATTACTGGATAACGACACAGGAATATTTCTGGTTACATTTTCTAAGCATAGTGCATTATATAGTAATGTTTTTATAAGTGTTGAACAGCCCATTAGTCTATTAATCGGCTAATGGGTTGTGCAACACCCCTTAAAACATTACTATATCTGCAATATACTTAGCAAGTATAACCATAAATATTCCTCAATCAGTTAATATAACAGCGGCAAATGGTCATATGCCCTACGGCGGGCCGCTGGGAGCGGCCCGCCGGTGAGCCTCTGAGCAAATTCCCAGCGGCCCTACGTCGTACACTTCCGTCGGGCCGCCGATAAGACATACGGAGGGCCTCCGGAGGCCCTCCGTCTTTGTGTTTGCTGGGATAGTTCCTGAAAGAGGTACATAGTTCCTGAGAGAGGTACATAGTTCCTGAGAGAGGTACATAGTTCCTGAGAGAGGTACGTAGTTCCTGAGAGAGGTACGTAGTTCCTGAGTGAGGTACATAGTTCCTGAGAGAGGTACATAGTTTCCTGAGAGAGGTACGTAGTTCCTGAGAGAGGTAAATAGTTCCTGAGAGAGGTACGTAGTTCCTGAGAGAGGTACGTAGTTCCTGAGAGAGGTAAATAGTTCCTGAGAGAGGTACGTAGTTCCTGAGAGAGGTACATATAGTTCCTGAGAGAGGTACATAGTTCCTGAGAGAGGTACATAGTTTCTGAGAGAGGTACGTAGTAACCCAATAACGAAAATGTTTTTTGTACTTATGAAATAAACAATGTCCGTAGCAATTATGATCTCCTTTTCATCGTATTACTGGATAACGACAGGAATATTTATGGTTATTATTTCTAAGTATATTGCAGATATAGTAATGTTTTATAAGTGTTGAACAGCCCATTAGTCTATTAATCGGCTAATGGGTTGTGCAAC
>JACEEZ010022325.1:0-10000 GCA_016584305.1 Chionoecetes opilio | reverse complement strand
CCTGGCCCCCGCACCCTCATGCCACGGGCTACGCAGCCTGCCGCCTCCGCCGCTCCTTGATGCCCCCCCCCCGGCCACACCTGTGTGTATACGGTTTATCAAGACCGATGATGTCATTTTTTGCGTACTTTTGTGATTTTTGGTTCCCTTGAATCTTTAGCATATTTGCTCATTTTATCTTTTGTCCAGGACTGGTAGCGCGGTTAACTCAGTAATGTTTCACCTTATTTCTGTGGTTAACGTGTTTACTGTTCAGCATATTTCAGTCCACGTCTTGCATTGTTCTTGAGTGGTTAACTAGGTAATATTCTTGATCAGGTTATTTTATGTCCACGTCTTGTCAGTGTGCTGGCTTGCGTGGTTAACGTATTTTTTGTTCAGCTTATTTCAGTCCCCTGCCTCCATGGCAGAGTGGTTCACTTAACATATATTCTACTTTGGTGTGATTTATCCTCCCATTTTTTGAGTGATATTCTTATTTTCTCCATTGGTGCGGTTTATCTCATTATTTTGTGTGATTCTCTCATGTTGTCTTTGGTGTAGGATTTTACATGTTTATATTTTTTGAGTGATTCATTTTCATCTTCGTCATTTTTTGGTCACAGGTTTATTTCAATCCATTTTTTGGTGTTGCCATTCAGCTTCATTTTTACCCCTTACGGCCCCTTATCTATCTCCAATATCATGTTCCTATCTTTATATCACCTATAATCCGTGAGGACACGTATTTTTTTTTGGAGGGGGTAATGTACAGTACTGTACTGTAGGTCGGGTGTGTGGCAACACTGTATTGGCAAGGCGCTCCTTGACCTGTCTATAAATAGGGTCGTACACGTGACCCCGGTCTCACTCCCCACTCACGCCTCACTCAGTCACTTGCCCTCAGAGGTCACACATATTCCGCGCTGGTCTGGTTGGCGGCCTCGTGGCCGCCCCATTCTGGCCCATGGCTAAATCTCTGTACTGCTGTTCCTGCTGACCAATACATCTTATGGCTACAATCTACAAGCAGAGTTCAGTTATTGACCCACACGTATCTTAAGAGCACACAGACAACACACAGGCCTGAGAACCCACGTGTTTGACCACTCGCCCTTCCCGTGCCTTGCCGCTCGCCACCACAGCTACCCACCGCTCGCTACACTCTCATCTCCTGTTCCTGCCTCTACTCATTATATACAAGTACAATGCACCACGTTCCCGGCACACGAGTAGTGCTTGTCTAATCAATAGTCAAATAGTCGTTTATGTTAACATTATCGAAGCCATGGAACATTTAAAACAATTCTACTAAGTCTCCTCGCAACCTACATTTTGACAAACTGAACAAGTTAAGTTCCTTCAATCGCTCTTCGTATGGCTTGTTTCGCAAGCGCGGAATCATTTTAGTAACTTTTCTTTGTACTCTCTCCAGTTTGATTTTATCTTTTCTATAGTAGGGTGACCAGAACTGAACACAATAGTCAAGATGAGGACGTACAATCGCCTTGAAAAGTGTAAGAATGACTTTTTCAGACTTATATTCTAAAGTTCTTTCTATGAAACCAGTTAATGTGTTAGCCCTCTTAACAACTTCTGAACAATGTTTACTGGGCTTGAGGTCATTGCTTATAATAATCCCCAAGTCTTTTTCTTCGGTAACATTGGAAAGTTCATGTCCGTCCATTGAGTAGTTAATTTGATCGTTATTACTTCCTATATGCAAAGCCTTACACTTATCGGTATTAAATTTCATCTGCCACTTATTTGCCCAACTAACTAAAGGCGGCGTCACACTAGCACTTTTCCGTCTATTTTTTTCAGCAACTTTCTAAAAACTAACATTTTTTTTACTGCAAGCCGTCACACACACCATCGTTTGCCTGCACTACCAGTCAGCTGTTCCTGCGACTGTAAATAAACATGGCTCCGACGCCAGGGCAGGCTAGAGTACCTTAGGGCAGGCTATCGCTGGTATACACTTAATTATGTGTATTATCAATCGTAGACGCGCCAAACAAGTTAAAATACATACACATATATACATAAAAACAGTAATAGATGAGCGGGCATCAGCCCTCCGCTGGGGCCGCAGCAACAGTCAGGTCACAGGTGGGCGGGGCGTGAGGTCACTCCCGCTCCTTATTTATGAGAAATTCTTCTGAACTACGTGTCCACAGCATTTAGTCTATAATTACAAGTTGAAGTCTTGAGGAGTGAGAAACGATTTTTGAGTGTCTTGAAAAATATACACAACAATCGAGTCATGCGAGAGACTGTTGCCTGTTTTATAAAACTGGCTTTTAAATGTATCTACATGTGCAATATAGGGAGGTCCCGTTATACGAGCATTCGATATACGAGAATCCGATGATACGAGATGTGTAAATTAGGGTCTATTTTCAATATACGAGATCGAAAATCCAATGATACGACATTCAAACTGGGGTGAGTAAAATTATCAAGTTCAAAATGCGCGCCCTACCACTCCCGGGCTGGACAAAGGGGATTTGGTTGACCCCAGTGAGGTCACCCCTAGCAAGCCGTGACCTGAAGGGTAATTAAGCATATGGCGCGGCCTGACATTTAAGGGTAATTAGCAGGTGTGCGGCCCCAACCTTGGGACCGCAGTCAGGTCACCCCTAGCAAGGCGTGACCTGAAGAGTAATTAAGCATATGGCGCGGCCTGACCTTTAGGGGTAATTAGCAGGTGTGCGGCCCCAACCTTGGGACCGCTACACTACCTTCTCTTGTATCACGCGGCGTCCCCTACATTACAACGTCTTTTTTGCTTGTTATGCATGTTTTATGTTTAATTAATGTGCAGTTATGTTATTTTGTGTGCTATTTTCTCTTTCAGAATGCTTTTTCTACAGAATACGTAGAACAGTGTGGGTAATATAGACGCTGTGTGTTTGTTGTGTTTGCTAGAGTTTATTTTAGCTTGAAAAACATGTCTTTTTTTTTTTTTTCCCTTTTTTTTATAATTGATGGTCCTGGAACCAAACCTATATTTTACCATTAGTTATGTGTTTCGTTATACGAGATTTCGCTTTACGAGTATGCCAGGTGGAACCTAACTGCTCGTATCTTCGGGACCTTCCTGTAGTCACTTGAATATTTTTCATACTTTCAAATGTATTGAGTTATATTTTGCAAAAATATCCTGATATATATCGAATATCTTTAAAGTAATCACTATGGATTTTGATTTGACTATGAAAGTTGTCTTCAACTTTCCATATAAAGACGATCACGCTCGTCTGACTCAGACTGACTGATTCAGACGGACTAACTAGTCAGAGCGAGAAAAAACCAACGGCGATCGTCTAACTAGACGGAAAAAGTGCTAGTGTGACGCCGCCTTAAGCGATCAAGGTCAGATTGCAATTGCATCTTATCGGCAGTTGTGATTACTTTATTCGTTATTTTAGTATCGTCCGCAAACTTTGATATCTTACAGGTGAGGCCTTCGTCAATATCGTTTACATAGATTAAGAAAAGTACAGGACCTAGTACAGATCCCTGCAGTGCACCGCTTAAAACATCTTGCCAGCTAGATGCTTTTCCATTAATTACGACGTGCTGCTTTCTCTCAGAAAGCCAGTCTTCAAGCCAATTTAAGATATTTCCAGTTATGCCGTGAGACTTTAATTTCTTAAGTAAACGCTTATGGGGGACTTTGTCAAACGCTTTTTGCAAGTCAAGATAAATCACATCTACTGCTTTCGTCTCGCCGAACGTGTTGTATACATCATTAAAAAAGTCTAGCAGATTTGTGAGGCAAGAACGTTTATTACGAAAGCCGTGCTGGGAGTTTTTGATCAGATTATTTTCTTCAAAGAATTTTACCCCATTGTCTCGTATTACTGTTTCCATTAATTTACAGACTACGGATGTGAGGCTGATCGGTCTGTAGTTGCTCGGTTGTGTCAAATCACCTTTTTTCTGTATTGGAGTAACATTTGCAAGTTTCCAATTGCAAGGGACTTTACCGGAATTTATGGATTTGTTAAAAAGTATTGAGAGGTTTGCAAATCTGGTGCTTCACTTCCTTTAAGACTCGCGGTGAAATACAGTCTGGAAAGGAGGCTAAGCACCAGATTTGCAAACCTCTTCCAATACTTTTTAACAAATCCCTAAATTCCGGCAAAGTCCCTTGCGATTGGAAACTTGCAAATGTTACCAACTGATGATAGCAAAAATTACTTACCACTGATGTAGTGGTAGTAGTAGTAGTGGTAGTAGTAGTAGTAGTAGTAGTAGAAGTAGTAGTAGTGGTAGTAGTAGTGGTAGTGGTAGTGGTAGTAGTGGTAGTAGTAGTAGTAGTGGTGGTAGTAGTAGTATGAGTAGTAGTAGCAGTAGCAGTAGCAGTAGCAGTAGCAGTAGTAGTAGTAGTAGTAGTAGTAGTAGTAGTAGTATATCCTGTATAATAGAAACACTCATTCCCCAAACTTACATGCCATCACTATAGCCATGAGGCAGCAAAGGTATGCTAAAATAAGAATCAGTGCTTTTATAAGTTGAATGGAATTGGAGAACTTGACAAACTGTGGCAGAGACGAGGGACGCGGAATGCACGGAACCATCATGCCACCTTTCATCCCCCTGCATAACACTGGCCAGCCTCTTTTTAACCCCTTCACGCCCAGATCTTTCCTTGGCTATAAAAAAAGTTTGTTGTCGAGCCGTAAAATTTCGAAAAATAACTGAATATACCCAATTAGTTAGCGTAGATAACACTGATGTCGCCAGCCGCCATATATTACGAATTACAGCATCACTACTAATGTTTGTGTGCCACTGAAGATGATACACAGTAGTTTATATCATGACTGTACTATAATCTACCCTGTTTCAGCGTTGTTTTATGCTTTGTATCTGCAAGTACAGTCAACCTCGATAAAAACGGACAAAAAGGGGGGGAGGAGTGGTCCTTTAAAGCCGATGTCCGTTATAGCGAGGGAATTTCCCCAAGGGTGGAAAAAATATTGAGAAAAAAAAAAATGTGAAATAAATGAGAAATAATCACACACCACCAGACTGTGTAGCTGTGTTGGGAGGTAAACAGTGACTGGCACTACATGCTGAATTTGGTCCGCTCCTACACGTGAAATAAATGAGAAATAATCTCAAACACAACCAGACCATGTAGCTATTTTGGGGAGGTAAACAGTGACTAGCGTACATCAGGGATTTGGCACACTCGCCCAGGGACTGTTCGGGACTGGTATTAGGAGAGGTAGTAAGTATCCAGGCTCGTCATTACGCTTGGTATGCTATGAAATTTCATTATTCTAGTTGAATGTAGACATATAATCACTTTTGAATTGCTGTTATTCATAATATGGAGTAAAGATATGAAAATATTTCCAAGGCGCTCTTTCCAGCCACGCAGCGCCAGGGTTGAATCATCTGACTCCACGCCGTCCCCCACACCCTAAATCCGCATCACGCACCCATGCCTGTGTCCCCAACGCCGAGCACCACCGACCCCTCCCACCTCCCTCCCTTGCCCGGCCCAGGGGAGGAGGACCAGAGGAACTTGAGAAATGGCTGCTTGAGTTCTACAAGCCTAGATTTTCAATATATGTGAGCATAAAACCATAATACAAAGCAAAAATAAACCAAAATACAACAGATACAAAGCTTTAAAACAACGCTGAAACAGGGTAGATTATAGGGTAAATTTCTAGTGTTTGCCCACACTCTCCCACTTCCCTAAACAAGTTTGGGGACCTGTGGGAACGCGGGGTTTTCGGGTGGGGAACAAATTATGCATCGGAAACAAGTAATTTAAGAGTTGTGTAGGGGGGGGGGGGGGGGGGGAAATATTCCCTAGATCTAGGGAAATTTTCCCTTATATCTAGAGAAATTTGCCTTACCAAAATTAAACCTAACCTAGCCAAATTTAACTCAACATAGCGGGGGGCTGACCACCGATAACAAATAACAACCAAATGTAACCTAACCTAATCTAACTAAATTAACCTACCCTAACCTAACCAAATCTAACCAACCCCTAGCTGGGGGGTTGGCTGGGGGGTTGGGGGGTTCTCGACACTTCGGTCATCATTCTGTGAGGATCGTCAGGTTCACAGTCTCTGGACTCAGAAGAAATCCAATTAATGTTCCGAGATCTAGGCAATTTTTTCCACACTCTTAACTCAAGAAGTAGTGGTTGCGAGGCATATTTGTAGCCCAGCCAAATATCCCGCATTGCCAGGCCCCAAGCCTGTTTTGTGGGAGAGGGGGAGTATGGGCAAAAAACTAGAATAATACCGATTATACAGTCATGATATAAAATACTGTGTATCATCTTCAGTGGCACATAAAAATCGTAGTGATGCTATAATTCGTAATATATGGCGCCTGGCGACATTAGTGCACCGTGGCGACTTTTAGTGTTGTCTACGGTAGTTGAACAATAAATAAAAAGTATCGTAACCGCTATTTGTGCTATACTACTGCTATTTGGATGTACAGCTATTACTCACGTCTTTTACAACACTCCCGGCGCTTGTTTGGGTTAGGAAGGTCGTGGAGGGTGTATAAAGGCGGAAATACACCGTAAATAAGGAGGACGGGAGACCCGCCGGGGGTGACGTGGCAGCCATGTTTGTTTACCATCTTTTCTTCTTCTTCTTGTGACCTTAGTCGCTTAGTATCGCTTTATAGGTCCTCTTCCACTTCGTCTCCTTCGTTAACAAGACTTGTGTTAAACTCTTCCCCTGTTTATTTTACCTGGGAAAGACATTTTGATCAGTGTTCAATCCTTTGATTAAACATCCTAATTCATTGTCTATTTTGTTTTTCTTTTCTCCCAGCACTGCGTTAGGAACACTTTGGTTTAGGTTTTTCAATATTTCTGGCCGCACCGAGAGTCATGATGAAGGTCCAGCGACAAACCACGAACAACGGAGGAAGGGTAGCGTAAAAGGTATATTTTCAGAACGAAGAGCAGCGACGAAGGTCGGAACAAAATCCAAATCCGACCTTCGACCGTCGTCGCTGCTCTTCGTTCCGAAAAATATTCCTTTTACGCTACCCTTCCTCCGTCGTTCGTAGTTCGTCGCTGGACCTTCATCATGACTCTCGGTACGGGCCTGTTTCCTTTCTGTCCCCATACAGCCCTAACACCGTACACAGGGCCCCATCTTTCTGCTAGTCTCCTGGCTAGGACTGTTACTACTGACGCTATAAGCTTTTCCCTCTGACTCCTATACTTGTTGCATTCCACAATGACATGTTCTACGGTTTCTTTCTCTCCTACCCAGGGGCGTAGCTAAGATCTTGAGACATTGGAGGCTTAGCCCAGCTCACAAAAGTTTAGATTTTCACTGGATAATTTTCAAGTTTATTTATAGTAAAATTAATATAATATGTGAAGCACTGGGCTCTAACAAAATGTTCCAGTCAGGTCTAAAGGCCCGTCCAGACTAGGGCTCATGAGGCTGGCGGTGAGGCTGGCGGAGTTGAAAATTGAGGTTTTCAACACCGCGCGCGTCGTGCGGAGCGAATCCAACCCTTCCCGATTCGAGGGACGTGTTGCAGTTCCCCAGTGGTGCCCCAGTGATGGTATTATCAAACTACTAGATGAATAAGATTATATTTAGGAAGACTGAACATACCATCATCTTCACGAGACATTACTGTGTGTCATGAATATAAATAAATTACAGTATACTATAGCAAGAATAAGATAATGATACCAAAGCGAAATTGTGCATAAATTTTTTTTCCTCTCACCTTTTTTTATTCAACTCCTTGTTATTAATTTAATTTTGCTTGCATTGCATGTTTATTTACTGTCTCGGAAGCAACACACTTTTCCAATTCTGACGGTATATGATACGTCTCGGTGCAAAAATATTTAGGGGGTCAAAAATTGAAATGAACATCAATCAATCTTGTGACGGAGCGTCGCCTCCCTGCCATGGCGGTGAGGCACAGTCAGGACACGCAGGTGGTATTTCAACACATCCACCAGCTTCACCGCCAGCCGCATGACCCCTAGTGTGGACAGGCCTTTAGGCAACTTTCCCAACATGAAAAAAAAAGTATAATCCGAGTTGTGAACTTGTGACAAAACTGTGTTAACTCTGTACCTGTGACTAGCTCCTCTGTGTTAACTCTGTACCTGTGCCTAGTTCCTCTGTGTTAACTCTGTACCTGTGACTAGCTCCTCTGTGTTAACTCTGTACCTGTGACTAGTTCCTCTGTGTTAACTCTGTACCTGTGCCTAGTTCCCGTGTTAACTCTGTATCTGTGACTAGTTCCTCTGTGTTAACTCTGTACCTGTGACTAGTTCCTCTGTGTTAACTCTGTATCTGTGACTAGTTCCTCTGTGTTAACTCTGTACCTGTGACTAGTTCCTCTGTGTTAACTCTGTACCTGTGACTAGTTCCTCTGTGTTAACTCTGTACCTGTGACTAGTTCCTCTGTGTTAACTCTGTACCTGTGACTAGCTCCTCTGTGTTAACTCTGTATCTGTGACTAGTTCCTCTGTGTTAATTCTGTACCTGTGACTAGTTCCTCTGTGTTAACTCTGTATCTGTGCCTAGTTCCCCTGTGTTAACTCTGTACCTGTGACTAGTTCCTCTGTGTTAACTCTGTACCTGTGACTAGTTCCCCTGTGTTAACTCTGTACCTGTGACTAGTTCCTCTGTGTTAACTCTGTATCTGTGACTAGTTCCTCTGTGTTAACTCTGTACCTGTGCCTAGTTCCCCTGTGTTAACTCTGTATCTGTGACTAGTTCCTCTGTGTTAACTCTGTATCTGTGACTAGTTCCTCTGGTACTCTCGTCTTCACCTCGCCAGAAACTCTTTTGGTGTCTATATCTGTCACAATCCTCGTCTCTGCTTTCTCCTCTTCTCTCCTGTTCTGCTCATAAAAAGGATGCAAACAGCGCATGGTAAGCAATAGCTAAACACATTTCTCATTTATTATAATGATGATCAGATCACAAGCACGGGTTATTTATCAATTTATTTCATGCAAAGACAGACTAAACAAAACAAAAAAATTCCCTTGGGAGGAAGGATCAGGGTGTGGCGTCTTGATTTTAGGTCGGCAAATGTGTCAATCGCTTTGTCATAATCAAGGCTTCCAACCAACTGTCTCTGGATTGACAACACTGCCAGATCATTGACCCTTGCCTGGCCCATGGTGTGCCTAAGCCAGGTATTTAGTGGGCAAAGAACACTAAATGATCCCTCACAACGGCAGCTACTGACTGGGATAGTAAGAGTTACCTGTAAGATTGTCTTCAGGGATGGGAGTATCTTGGGATCAAGGAGGTTGAACACACTCACAATGTCTGGCAGGTCTTCTGGCCTCTTCCTGCTCAAAAAGTTTTTCACCACGATGACCTCTTCTAGGACTAGTTGGATGTTGTATTGCGAGGCTAATTTATCTAGGGACAACATGCACAGGAAGGTTACAGAGGCCGGGTGACAAGCTGCTTGGATGCCAATCATGACTTCACTCCCAACACTAGAAAAACGATTCTCCAGCTCCTTGGTCCTTCTATCGATGCAAGGGTAGAAAAGTCTCTGCTTGAGATGGTCTGCATCGTTAAGGTCTGATCTGGGACCACAGGACACTGCCACAACAAAGTCATTCTTTTCAGTCAGTCTTCTTTTGTTTCCTTCTGGGACCGAGAGAAGACTGCAGGACCTGGATATTGTTCTCCTCCCAGGATGCCTTTGTCACAGCACAGGCCTCTTCAGCCACCTGTGCAGTGCGCTGGCTAACCAGAGTGTCATGGACTGCACTCCTGTGTTGCTGTGCCTGTGCCAAGGCAAGGGTTTCTTTCTGAAGAACCTTGTGAAGCCCTTCAGGGATGCCAAGCAACTTTTTGAACACCACTAACAGGTAGACTACAGGGAGTTTGGATAATTGTGAATGCAGACCTGGCTGGTGCTGTTGGTGTTCCGATCTTCTGAAGAGATTTCATGACGGCAGGAAAATTGTTCCTGAGTGCATTAACACTGGACACGACATGACCATCTGTGTTTG
>JACEEZ010022322.1:7500-16951 GCA_016584305.1 Chionoecetes opilio | reverse complement strand
TTTACGTATCATAAAAACCATAGGGGACAGTCAGAGAAAAGTTCCCCATTTTCTATTAATCAGAGGGTAGGGGCCCTTTTATGAGAACAGATACAGCCAGAAACATTTCATGACTTTGATGTAAAATTTAAAGGCCAAAATTATTCCTTTTATATTTTTTTCCATTTTTTTCCACTTATCTCTAATTTCCATTATAGTTCAGTAATGCGAACAGATACAACCACGGAGTACTAAATAACATTTTATGCACTCTTAATAAGCTTCAATTTGAGTCCAAAACGAGGTCTCTACGACGTCTGGTTCTCATTCTGCAATTTGTAATTGCCAATTTTATTGCCAAATTGCCAAATTGCAAATTGCGCGAAAACTTACCGCTAACGAGTGACCCAACTACGATTTTCGGATTCAGCGGCACAA
The DNA here is from genome assembly GCA_016584305.1 of Chionoecetes opilio. NCBI lineage: Eukaryota > Metazoa > Arthropoda > Malacostraca > Decapoda > Majidae > Chionoecetes > Chionoecetes opilio. The sequence goes on along the minus strand of JACEEZ010022322.1, from coordinate 16,534 downwards.
AATGCTTAGGATAAGACCCTCAAAATACTTCCTTCACCTAATGTGAAGCAAATCGCCCTAAGTGACCCTACTAATTGGGCAATAAGGGCGTTCCTCCAAGGGCGGAGCCGTCACAGCTGCCTGAGAGTCAGTTGTGTTGAGTAGACTGGCTAGGGCGCTGGCTGGCCTGGGGGGGTAGACTGGCTGCGTGTTCTCGTTTTCCGTCTATTCCCACAACAGCCTTGTAACGTCTTGTCCTCTTGATATAGCTGAATCCCAGAGCAATTTATGCAGGAGGATGTTAATATAGCCTTATGTTTCTATATAGCCTACAGAGCAGTATGGATTATACGATGGATATATGTGGATTGAGCAGTGATGAACGACGAGAGAAGCTGATGAATACGCCACCTTTGTTTGGGTCGCGAGGTCAATGCAACATCACCATTAATCAATCTTTCTTTCACTGTGATTATACCTTCACACTCTTCTCTAAAGCTCCGTTCACTTGCTCAGTGCTTGTTCCACAAGTCTTCTTTCACTCACCTCACGTGTATTAGTATGTACTCGTTCATTACTTTAAGGCACATCTTTTATAAATGATCGTTGTTCGAATTCCACCACGGCATACCATTTTATGTTGCCACATACCACCGCTTGCCGTCATCTTATATTACCCGTTTCTGTCCTGTAATTAAAGGTAACTGGGTTCAACCTAAGGAACTTACAGACTCAGTGGCGGCTCGTGATAAAATAAAATGGAGGGACTGCAAGCTTAACACAACAGCAGGATACGCAAATTTGACCTAACTCAGGTATGAGTTGTAGTTGATGTTCACGGATTTTAGGGCATGGTAGTAGCGGTGGTGGTAGAAGGGATGGCTGAGGTGGTGATGGTAGTATTACAGTATTACGTGAAAATAGAGTTGGTACCGCTTGATTTCAGTCTTTTAATTTATATCAGCTGGGAAAAGTTTATGTTTTGCAAATACTTCACTCGAATTTCCATCGTCATAGAATAATTAAAGAAAGCGCGATTTAACCACACCAAACACCGTCCACACCTAGGAGGTAGGAGGAGGTAAAAGGAGGTAGGAGGAGGCGGCATGCCGCCCATTCCCTCAGTTATCGGGTAAACCACTCGCCCCGCCCCAATGCGGGGAGATTGACTCAAAACATTGCGATTTCACGCGACAACTCATTGCACTTTCAGGCTTTTTATCTAATTGATACAAAAATAAATAAAAAATATGACTGCCTAGGCATAGTTATAGGGTATATAGGGCTTCACGCTAGAGGCAACATGCCGCATCCTCCTATATAACCTCCATGGTCCACACGCAATGTAAACACAGTATAGCTGATCTAGCTGGCCTCGACAGCAGCCCATTGTGTTCACTAGTGGCGCGGCGGCGGCGCAGACATGAATCGTACAGCAAATATGAAAGTAACTTAAATTTTGGTCTGGTTTTAATGAAAATTCACTTAGTAACATATTGAAAATAATTAAATAACATATAATGACTTTATTATGATATATTTGTATCAATTCTGCTGTGTCTCTAAAGGAATCATACACCTGGCCGTGAGTGTCTGGGGGTGCTGCAGCTCTGCAGCCCTATGCCACGAGCCGCCACTGTACAGACTTAATGACACTTTTGGGGTTGATTGCCAATGATGCCTCTCTTGAGAGGCAGGTGTAACTTGCTTTCCTGCCCAGAGGTACACATTAGGGTGGTAGTGAATGAAAGTGGTCGACCGGTTTTAAGCAAGCCCTTCAGATTTAAGTAAAATATAAGTATATAAGTGCCAAGGAATCGAGTAAGACAATATACTATTATAAATACATATGTAATTATGTACACTGTAAGGTTGAACACAATAAAAAGTCATGGGTTCTTACAAAGAATAAGCCAATGAAACTAATGTCTTATAGACAGGCCAGAACAATTAGTAATGTGACAAACACACTCACACACACTGAGGTGTGGAGGCCCACACAGACTCGCAAGGAGTCTGCTTGAGGAGAGCTTGGTTCGCGTCTCTATGGATTCTCCTCCTCCTTCCGGCCGCTCGGGGTCTTTTATAGGGAAAAGCGTCCTCTCTTGACAGTTGATTTCACATAGTTTTCCAGGTCCTCTGCACGGTTACATCGTCAGCAACGTCGAACACCGCGACGAGACTACACACAAGCTGGCGGAGCATTCCTATCTGTGGAATGTTTTTCAACTGTGATAAGTGGCAATTAGCCACGGGCACAAGTAACAGCTGACTGTACATTCTCATGGAATAAAGGAGCGAGGCAACAGCAACATTATGTCCATGTCAACATTATCAAGGAGGTGGTGTCTGTCCGACACATAAAATTCATCAAAGATGTGTTGCTGACAGAGGCAGACACACGTACAATACCTACTCACGTACGCGGTTAAGCTCTGACTCCCGTCCTAGGAAACAATGTATTGAGGCTAGAAAACAAGCTAATAGGTTTTAGGATTCATTGCCTGGAGTGTTAAAAGTAGAAGTGCTGTGGTTATTCTAAAGCTTTATTTGGCTCTAGTCAGACCTCACCTAGACTATTGCGGTTCAGTTTTGGTCCCCGTATTACAGGATGGATATAGCATTGGAAAAATCAGTCTATAGAAGGATGACTAAAATGATACAGGGAATGCATAACTTTAGTTATGAGAGGAGATTGAAGCTATTGAATTTACACTCACTCGAGAGGCTTTGAGTAAGGGGCGATCTGATAGAAGTTTTTAAGTGATTAAAGGGATACAATAAAGGAGATATAGGAAAGGTTCTTAGTCTATAGTAATCAGGCAGAACAAGAAGTACGGATTCAAACTGGAAAAGCGTAGATTTAAAAAAAGAAATAGGGAAAACTGGCTCAAAAATAGGATGGTAAATGATTGGATTGGACTCAGTCGTCAGGTAGTTAGTGCGGAGTCATTAGGGAGTTTTAAAGGAGGCTAGACATTTCATGGATGGGGATGAAGATGGATGTAGGTAGTGTTAAGTAACAGAAACTACGACGTGTAGGTCTCACGGCCTCTAGTAGCTTCCTTATTTTTGTATGTTCTTATGCAGAAAGGCAGCTGAGTGGGGCGACGTCTTCATGACGTCATCAGACTCGCCAGCGAATCACAGGCGCTTAAACAAAATGTGCCAGCCAATCACAAAGGCAGCCGCGTTTATCAATGTGAAAAAATGTAAGAAAGTATTTTGCGTTGTCGGTCAGTGTTGCCAAATCGAACGTTCATTTTTGGTCCAAATATCCCTACAGAAAACCATGAAAATTTCCTAAGTGTCCCAGGGCCCAAGCCAAACCCCCAAGCCTGTCCCTACATAAATGAAATAAAAAAATTTTACAAAAAAAAAGCACAAAAACATGTTTTTTACATTAAAAAAAAAATTTTTTAGATAAAAAGATTAAAAAGGGTTTAAATATAGATGGGAAAACCACAATACTAAAAACAAAATGACAGTCATTATTTTTAAGGAAAAAATTAAAATTTAATTTTTTTTAATTTTTCTTTCCAATTGTATATATTACTCTCATGAATTAAGTAATAAGAATCCCCCTCCCCCACCCTTTTAGGAGGGGAAAACTATTGCTCGACGCTTCGGGGTGAAGAGTTTGTTACGGGGAAAATCGTTGACATGCTCGGGGTGCTAGTGCAAATAAATACAGGGGGAACGCCCCAAAAAGGGCCTCCAAGGTGCCCCAAGGCTGCCCTCTACGATGGGGTTTGGTGAGCCCCCAAAGGCACAAAAAGGTCGCAGTGCCCTCACACGGGGCTTCCACTCCCCCATGCAGTCTTTTTTTTTCCTGCCCCAAAGTTTGACAGGGTATCACACCCAGTGAAGGCATGCCCATGGGGGGTTTAATCTCCCACTTGTCGGGCCCCCAAATTTGCCTGGCCAACCGTAAGCTGCTAAAAAACCTAAAGCTTTTCCCCGGGTCCCGAAGGAAAAACCCACAGCCCCAATCTATGTTGGGGCTTTTCTGCGGGCCCTCCCCACCGAAGGACTCCGACACCGGGTAAAACCTGTGCGGATCGAACCCCTTGGTGTAGCCTTGTTTGACAGATTTTCCCCACGTGGGCAGTTTCCGGGTATCTTTTTTTCTTCATGTGTAAAGGAGAAAGGGACCCGCGATGTCTTTTGGCATGCGTACAGACCACGTTTTTGTGGAGAGTGCTGATGACTTGTTTCTCTTTCTCTTGAGCAGTTTAGTCTCGCCCTTGGGGAAGGGGAGAACAGCTCCACCTTGTTCGCGCGATCCGTGGGAAAGGCCTGCCATTTTCCCCTTGGTATGAAACTGGGAGGCTCACTTTTTTCCCGGGAAAATGCCTCAAATTTCCCTTTTTGTTCGAGTGTCGGCCTTCAAACTTTTAAGGCGGGTTTTTTCTTTCCCAGACAACCCACTTGATTGCATGCTTTTTAGCTGAGATTGATGTAGGAAAGAAAAACCTGTGTTGCATAGTCAGAGAAGGTCTTCGCACCCCAGGTGCCAGAATTTTGGGTGATAGTGTTTAAATAAAGGAATGATGACTTCAACGTGAGGACGGCAAAAATTCTCTTGTGGAGGGAACCCCATATTTTAAGCATCCCCAACGAGGTCAGACTTTTTCCCCAGCCAATTTTGCCCATTTTGGGGACAGGGCAGGGGGACAGGCCGGGTTCTCTTTGAGCAAAGAATTCGTCGGGTTTCCATCACGCATCGGGTGCAATGAAAAACCCGGGGGGAAAGGGAGCAGCATTTTGGGGCGACCCCAAGCTGAAGCTGGGGTTTTTGATTTCTCTTTTGACTGGGAAATCGGCGAAGAGAGGAAGGTTGTTTCTCCTGTTTTGGGTGGGTTTGAGGGTTCGTTGGTTCACAACCCCGTCATTAAATACGTGTGGAAATGCTCCTGCCCCAGTTTTCCGATCTGGGAACAGTTTTTTGTAAATGCTGGGTCTCCCAGGCCCCTTTCCCTGTCTAGAAACCAGGAGTCATTACTGCCCCATCACAAAAAGGGTTCCCCCAATTTTCCTCATGACCCCGGAAAGAGTGACTTAAAATCTCGAGCAAACGCCAGGTGTATTTGCGGATTTATTTGCGTCCCGGGTGGGCCCAAACCTCCCTAATGTGTTCAAGTCCATGTGGGGCCTATGCATAACATTTTCAATAACAACTGAAAATAGATCCACTATATGGGAATTGGTTTTGGGGCCAACCATATTTGATAATTTAACATATGGGCAAAAAATAGTAAATTGGGGGCCGCCATTTTGAAAAATGGCCCCCCAAAAGCTACCAGGGGACAAATATCGATGCCCCCTATTTTTAAAAAAAATTTTTAAGGGTATGTCCTAACTGGGCCAAATGCCATGCTTTTATCATCAAACTCACAATTGGGTCAAAATATTTTCACATTTTCCCCCTCCACTAAAGGAAACCCAACATAAGAGACCCGAAATCCAAAAACCCTTTTGGGGGTTTTTTTTTTTTTGCATACAATATAAATTTTTTAATTAAGTGCTTTGCATACTATTTATAAAAGTAAATTTTAAGGGAAAAAAAAATGTCCATTAGGGGAAGGGAAAAAGAAACATAGATGACGGGCAGAAAACGTAAAATTAAGTAGGGTTTGGCGCGGCCAAAAAAAAAGGGTTTTTTTTAAAGTTGATATTTTTGTATGGCCCGCGAATGATTATGAATACCAAAGGGCCCTTGGTATTTAAAGGGGGTTTCCCCAAAACCCCCTGGTAAAAATTTTAAATTTAAATTTTTTCTTTTTTTTTTATTTTTGCAAAGTTCATATTATAATTGTTAATGATTGTAAAAAATTTCCTACTTTCCATAAATTTTTGGCCTGGGGGCCCTACGTCCCTACCCCCTTGAAAATTAGTCAAAAGTTCCTAGGGTTTAGGCACATGTTCCTAGGGTTTGGAAAAACACTTTTAAAATATAAAATTAGGGCTATATTCAAAGGGCTCGTAAAAACCCGGGCCCGGGTGGAAAATTCTCCCCCGGGTCGTACCCCACTGGGACATCTACAAAAAATTTGTCCGATTTGGTGGATTTTTTGACAGGCGTACCAACACAACCCGAGCCCAAAGGGGGAATGTATTTACGTTTTAACTTTCTAATACTTTTTACTAGGGGAAATTTTATCATTTTCTAAAACATTAAAAAAATAGCTTATTTAGTGTTCCCCCCACTTGCCCGAGGCGTTGGTGCAAAAAAAAAGGGGGCCAATTATTTGGCGAGTACATTTAAAACGGCCCGCCGCCACTGTCCAAAACAAGGGCCGGGCCCCCTCCATCCCCCCCCGCCGCCCGGTTTCCCTCAAATTTCAAACCATATAAGGCCTCCGGGGACCTGATTTACCTTAAACTATAAACAGGGGGCCCTTTCACAAGAAAGCTGTTACTCTCCGGGGGTTTTGGGAAAAAAAAAAAAGGGGGGGGAAAAAAAAAAATTTGGGGGGGGGGGGGGAAAACCCCTTTTAAGGGGGCGCCCAAACCCCCTTTTCCCCCCTTTTTTTTTCCCCCCAAAAAGGGGGGTTTTTTTTTTATCCGGGGGGGGGAAAAGGGGGGGGGAAAACCCCAACCGGAAAAAACCCAAAAAAAAGGGGGAAAAAAATTTTTTTGGGGGGCCCCCCCTTTCCCCCCCCTTTTTTTTTTTTTTTGGGTTTTTTCCCCCCGGGGAATTTAGCCCGGAAAAACCGGGGGTTTTAAAAAAAAAGGGGGGGGGAAAAAAAAATTTAAAAAAAATTTTTAAAAAAAATTTTTCCCCAAATTTAAAATTTTTTAAAAAAAAAAAACCTTTTTTTTTTTTTTTTTTTTTTTTTTTTTTTTTTTTAAAAAAAAAACCAAAAAATTTTTTTTAAAAAGGTAAAAAAATTTTTTTTTTTTTTCCCCCCCAAAAATTTTTTTTTTTAAAAAAAAAAATTTTTTTAAAAAAATAAAGGGTTTTTTTTTAATTTTTTTTTAAAAAAAAAAAAAAAAAAATTTTTTTTGTTTCCCCCTTTTTTTTAAAACCAAAAAAAATTTTTTGGGGGGTTTTTTTCCCGGGGGGAAAAAACCCCGGCCCCCCCCTACCGGGGGATGGCCTTTTAACCCCCCCCCTTTCCCCCTGGGCCCAATTTTTTTTGGGTTTTTTTAAAAGGGGGGGGGTTAACCCGGGGGCCCAAAAAAATTTTTTTTGGGGGGGGTTTTTGGGGGAAAATTTCCCCGGAAAAAACCCCCGGGGGGGGGGGGGCCCCCCCCGGGGGTTTTTTTTTCCCCCCAAACCCGGGGGAAAAGGGAAAAAATTTAAAAAAAGGGCCCAATTTTTAAAACCCCCCCCCCTTTTGGGGGAAAAAAAACCCCCCAAAAAAAGGGGGGGGCCCCCCAAAAATTTTTTTTAAAAAAAATTTTTAAAAAATTTTTTTTAAAAAAATTTTTTTTTTAAAAAAAAAATAATTTAACCCAATTTTTAAAAAAAAGGGGAAAGGGGGTTCGGGGGGGGGGAAAAAATTTTGGGAACCTTCCTTTTTTTTTAAAAAAGAAAAAATTTTTTTTAAAAACCCCGGGGGGTTTTTTAAAACCCCCAAAAAAAAAAATAAAAAAATTTTAAAAACAAACCCCCAAAAAAAACCCCCCCAAAAAAAAAAAAAAAAAGGGGCCCCCGGGTTCCCCTTTTTTTTCCCCCCCCCAAAAAAGGTTTTGGGGGCCCCAAAAAAAATTTTTAAAAAAAACCCCCCAAAAAATTTAAAAAGGGGGGGGAAAAATTAAAAAAATTTTTTTTTTTTTTAAAAAAAAAAAAGGGAAAAAAGGGTTTTTTGGGTTTTTTTGGGGTTAAAAAAAAAATTTTTTCCCCCCCGGGGGGTTTTTTTTTTAAAAAATTTTTTTTTTTTTTTTTTTTTTTTTTTTCCCAAAAAAATTTAAAAAAATTTTTAAAAAAAAAAGGGGTTTTTTTTTAACTTTAATTTTTATAATTTTATATATATTTAAAAAAAAATTTTTATAAATATATATTTTTAAAAAAAATTTTATTTTTTTATTTTTTTAAAAAAAAAAATTTTTTTTAAAAAATTTTAAAAAATTTTTTTTTTTTTTGGGGGGTTTTTTTTTTTGGGGAAAAATTTTTTCCCCAAAATTTTTCCCCCCTTTTTTTAAAAAGGGGGGGAAAAAATTTGGGGGAAAAAAAAAATTTTTTTTTTTTTTTTAAATTTTTGGGGTTTTTAAATTTTTTAAAAAACAAGGTTTTAAAAAATTTTTTTTTTTTCCCGTTTTTTAAAGGGCCCAAAATTAAAAAAAAATTTTTTTTAAAAAAAAATTTTGGGTTTTTTTTAAATTTTTTCCCCCCCCAAAAAAAAAAAAAAACCCCCCCCCCAAAAAAAAACCAAAAACCCCCCCCGGGGAAAAAAACCCCAATTTTGGGCCCCCCTTTAAAATTTTTTTTTTAAAAAAAAAAATTTTTTTTTTTTTAAAAAATTTTTTTGGGGGTTTTTTTTTTTAAAAAAAAAAAAAATTTTTTTAAAAAATTAATTTAAAATTTAAAAAATTAAAAATTTTTTTTTTTAAAAAAAAAATTTTTTTTTTTTTTTTTTTTAAAAAAATTTTAAAATTTTTTTTTTTAAAATTTTTTTTTTTAAAAATTTTTTTTATTTAAAAAAAAAATTTTTTTTTTAAATTTTTTAAAAAAATTTTTTTTTAAAAAAAAAAAAAAAATTTTAAAAAAAAAATTTAAACCAAAACCCCCCTTTTTTTTAAATTTGCGAATTTTTTTGGTGAACCAAGTGTCAAAATTGGGTTTTATGACAAAAAAATAATTCTAATATATCGAAATTATTTTTCTGAATATTTGTTGGAATAGCATGAAAGTTTACGCACTGTTTAATATAAATTTGTACAAACTTCTACGCAGATTTTTTGAGGTGCCCCATAGGAGTGGAAAAATCTAGATTTATTCAGAAATATATCTTTTTTTAATACATTGAATATATAGTTTTTGTTTCGAATTTAATTATTCCAACACTATACTAAGATAGATTGGAGTGCCCCATACACTTCAAAATAT
>JACEEZ010022322.1:2500-5000 GCA_016584305.1 Chionoecetes opilio | reverse complement strand
GGTGCGTGACCAGAAGGATAGATAATTTTTGGAAGAAGGTTAGTGAAGTGGTGAGAGACAGAGCAACTAAAGAAGTAAAGGAATTCGTGGAGAAGAATATGGACAGGCTGTTTGACATAACGGCCTGCCCTCACACGAGCTTCCTCTGCAAGGACCAGAAATCCCACTGCTCCAACCCCCAGCTGTGCCACGCGAGAACACACGTGCAGTGTGACTGCCCCCTGGCCAGCAAAGTCCCTACTTTAGACCTGGAGTGGCTGTACTACCAGAGGATCAAAGTTGGGGAGGAGAGTGCAATGATGATGACAGGGTAGACAAATGAGACGCATAGACAAGTTAAAGCAGCAAAGAGAAAGCAGTTGGAAGAGGAGGCTAAGTTGAAGAAGCAGAAGCAGAAAGATGAAAAGGTCAGACGTCTTGAGCTGCAGGAGCAGATGTTCCTGGGCCAGGCTGAAGATCACCAGGATTCTGAGGATGGGACGGAGGAGTCGTTCACCCTGCCACTCAGAGGAAAGAGGCAGGAGCAACAGGAGGCTGCCATACTGGTAGACCGACTGCTCAGGGAGAGGCTGGGGTCCTTGGCACCCCTTGTGATGCAGTACTTGGACAGACCAGCTGCAAGAAGAAACACAATGCCAGTCCGGAACCTGGCGCTGGCAAGCATCCGGTTCGACGTTCCGCCCACTGCTGCTGCTGCCTTGGCTTCTGAATTCCTCCAGGACCTTATCGCTGACGGCCACCTCTCTCCAGACATGTCGTACCTGGTCTGCGATCCTAACAAGCTGAGGAGGGCCAGGCAGGATGCCATGGCATCGGCCAGGGACCTTGACCAGGGGAAGCACCAGGGTACCAAAATATTTTGGATTGGGTTACGATGGGAGGAAGGACAAGACCAGGGCGATGGTGCCCGACAGCTATGGGAAACTGCACCCAAGGTTGATCAGGGAGGAGCATGTGTCAGTGACAGAGGAGCCACCTGGAAGGTACCTTTGGCACTTTGTACCAGAGGACCCGGTGCCACCTGAGAAGCCTGCGTTGAAGGTGGCTCAGGCTCTCTATGATCTGCTGGGGGACATACGACTCCACCGACTCACTGATCGTACTGGCAAGGTGTCCCACTCCAGATGGCTCACCACAGCCTAGTCGCTCGTGTACATGTGGACCAGAAAGCATGGACTGACTGGCAAAGAACTGAACCCCCTGGAAATCCTAGTCAAGTACTGCCTGCAGGTGTACTTCAAACTCTACTACGACATCAAGGTTCACCACAGAATAGAGGACGGACCCAAAGCACATCCTCACGCAGCTCAGAGTGATGAGGTCGCAGCCCAAGAAGGTCCAAACAGCTGTGACCTTCTACGTGCGGACAGGAGCATGGCTCGCACACTCAGAATGTGTCCTCCTCTCGCTGATGGCGAGTCAGAATGAGGGCGACCGCAGGTTCGCAGTGACCAGATTTTGAAGCTGAGGGATGGCGAGGAGTATGGGGACACCAGTGTAAGACCTCGCATCACACCCAAGCTGAACTTGTCAGCCACCAGCTTGCAGACACTGATCAGCTGGCAGCCTGGCCAGGTGCACGAGCCGGCATTCACCTGTTCACTGTCCGGGGATCAGATCCAGGAGATCCTGGTCAGCCGTACGAGGTTCCGGAGTTCTCTATCCACACTCAGAGCACGAAAGAGTCGTGAAGCAAGGTGACAGAGGCTGCGGCAGCAGTGGTGGGTCAGCAGGGCAGAGACGGGTTCATCCGGGCTCGGGCCCACCACCGGGAGACCATGCCCTGCTTCAGGTCTAGAAGGCATGATGGACACGTTCTAGGCCAACATAGAGGCTGTGACACTGTGATGTGCCTGATGAACCAATTGATCAGAAAGAGCTTACCACGCTAGTCATTTGGAACTCATATTGGTGCATGATGCAATACACAGGACTAACCGGACACTGCGTACTCATTTAAGCATTATTCGATAAGGGTGCAATATAAAAGTGCGCTTTGCATAGTAAGAATTGCTCAAATGCAAAAATGGAACTAGATAAAATCGTCTTAGAATTCCATTTTTCATAGGAAATTGGCATGCCAAAGTTGAGAAAAAGAATTTTTGTTATACGGCGTACCTAAATTATATATATATATAATTTACATTTGTGCCTACAGCGCCTGTAGGCGGTGACTTCTAAGGCTCGGATAGTAGGCCCTGGAGGTTCACTTGAGGGCTTTGATGATTGGCCCTCGCCTGTGGTGGCGCAGGTAGGATTTTTATAGTGACGCCTGTGATTAGAGGCTCATGCCGCCCCCCTGTGTCCTCCGATGCACTCGCAATCGAAGGTAGAGTTAATGGACAGAGCCTGTGGGTGTTCTGAGGCCACTCGACGGTGCTGAAAGATTTTGATTTTCGTCGGGGATCGAACTCGGGTATACGAGAACGCCACTCGGAGACGCTAAAACCCCTCTGCTACCGCCTCCTCGAACCATAACTTCCCATATATGCTAAGTATA
>JACEEZ010022321.1:12500-22500 GCA_016584305.1 Chionoecetes opilio | reverse complement strand
TATATATATATATATATATAATATATATATATATATATATATATATATATATATATATTTATAATTGATTTTCTTATTTGGTACATCTTGATGTTTCAGGGTGACAAAGACACTCGTCATACTTGGGGTTGTTTATGCGCAACGTTTCGCCAAAGCACTTGGCATCATCAGGCTAAAAATAGTTAAAAATTTAATATATTGCAATGCTAAAAAGCGAACATCTAAAAAATTAATTCTAAGAAACAATAAAATATTCCTATATTATCTAAAATTACTAACTAATAAATAAAATATAATTTGTACTTAACGGACCTTGGTCCGTAACGCTAGATACGTCGGCGAGACGACAAGGAATCTAACCCTTAGGCTTTCTGAGCATAAAGGTGTTTCTGCACGTACTGGTCGACCCATTTCTTCACCTTCACAATCTGCAATCCGCTCACACTCACATGATTTAGATCACCCTTTTTCTATGAATGACTTTAGTATCCTATCCAAGGCACACTACCCTAGTGACACTAAATTATTAGAAGCTATACACATCAAGCATTTGTCCCCTGATCTTAATAACCAAGTCATATCACACCAACTACATATATAAAAGGACTCCCAAATGTTTCGATTGCCCGACTCTCGGTTCGATCCCCCCCACCCCATGCTGAAATGTCACCCACAAAACTAGTTTTTCTTCGTCCTCTCCCAAAACTCAGACGCAACACCCCCAAGGTCCTTTTAAGTAAAAAATTTTTTTTATTTATTAGTTAGTAAATTTTAGTTAATATTGGGAAATATTTTTTATTTTTCTTAGAATTAATTTTTAGATGTTCGCTTTTTAGCTTTGAAATATTTTAAAATTTTTTAAAAAATATTTTAGCCAAATATGCCAAGTCTTGGCGAAACGTTTGCCAAAAAACAAACCCCCAAATATGACGAGTGTCTTTTTGATTGTCTTTTGGAAAATACCACGTGTAGGGGCCCCCCGGCCCCCTTTTAAAACCTTTTTTATTTCTTGTGTTCATGTTTTCTTAAGTTTTTCCTTTTCAAAACCGTTCTATTGCAGCTACTGGGGGAAAGGACATTGTTCCTCTCCTTTAAAAATATCAATAGTTTGGGGTTTCCCCAAAGGGGGTGTCCTACACCCCCTCTCTTTCTATTATTCATTGAAGGGGCTTTTTAAGTCTAACCCCAAAACCCTAAACCCTCCTCCCTGCATTTTTTAAAGGTTTTTTGAACGTCCCCAAATCAACCGGAAAAATTTAATCATTTTACGGGGAGATGCAACCCGAGCGCCTAACGTTTGATCTTTTTATTTAAATTTTTGATTTGGGGCAAAGCAAACTTGTTTTGTTCAATGCCTCAAAAACCCAATTTTTTCACCTATCTACTCGAAAAAACCCACCAGAAACATCCCCCCTTCTTCAAAAAAACACTTCAACCCCTCGCCTTCTTTCTACAATGGGAAAATTCCCAGGACTATCCTTTCTAAAAAAATTTAAAATGGAAATCTAAAATTTTCGTCTCCCGCTAAAACAGCTTTAAGAAGTTTTGGTGGGCCTGTGGCCCGGGCTGCGTCCCTTTTTTTTGTCCCTCTCAATTGCTTTCTCTCTACAGGGACCTTATCCGCCCGGTTTTTGGGGTATTTTCTCACATGTTTGGGGGGGATCCACTCAACACTATCCTTTAAAAAGAGTCGGGCAAAAGCTTTTTTGGTCTCATAACTCCTCCTCTGGGTGACGTCTTCAATCTTTAAAACAAACCCCCACAAGTTGCTTTTTCTTGCACTTCACCGTTATTTTCATGCTCAAATGCCTTTTAGGAAATTGCTAACTGCATGCCTTCCCCCCCCCCGCGGCCCCCGCTGCACAAGACTTTTTTCTTATTCTATCCTTCCTAATGCTTTAACATCTACAAATTTAAATAAATTATATATTAAAATATATATTATTATAATATATATATATATATTTTATATAAAAATTTTATATATATATATATAATATATAAAATATATATAAAATAAATATTAAAATATATATATGTATATATATATATAAAATATTATTTAATTAATTTATAAGCATTGGAAAATAAATAATAAAATTTTGGCAACCCATAAAATAATTAAATTAAAAACCTTTGGAAAAAAAAAAAAAAATTTGGGGGGGGGGGGGTTTTTTAAAGATTGAAGACAGTCGCCAGAGGAGAGGAGTTAAAACCCCAAAATTTTTTCCCCTTTTTTTGGGAATAGCTGTATAAAGGGCCCCCAAAAAAAGGGGGAAAAAAAAAAGGGGGAAAGGCCCTGTAGAGAGGGAAACAATTGAGAGGGACAAAAAAAAAGGGGCGCAGACGCCACAGGACACCTAACTTTTAAAAGGTTTTTTGGGGAGCCCAGATGTGAGATTTCCAGTTTTAATTTTTAAAAAAGGAAAAGTCCTAGAATTTTTCATTTTAGAAGAAAGGCGACAGTTGAGTGTCTTTGAAGAAGAGGGGGTAGTTTTTCTGGGGTTTTTTTTCGAGTAGATAGGTTAAAAAAAATGGGTTTTTTTAGGCTTGAAACCAAAAAAAAGGTTTTTCCCTTTTCCCCCAAACAGAAATTTAGAAAGATCAAACGTTTTGGGGCTCGGGGGGCATCCTTTCCCGGGGAAAGACTTAGTTCCCCCCGTTGAGTTGGGCGTCTTTTAAAAAGCGTTGGAAAAAAGCAGGGGAGTGGATAGGGCTTTAGTTAGACCTTTGAAGATCATCAATGAATAATAGAAAGGGGAGTGGGTGATAGGGGCAAACCCCCGGGGGAAAACCACTATTGATGTTTTTAAAGGGGAAAAACAATGTCCGTCTACAGTAGCTGCAATTTTAAAAGGTTTTTTAAAGGAAAACCCTTTAAAATGAACATTTAAAAACACCCGAAAAAAAAGAAAACTACAAGAGGCCGGNAATTTTGGATGGAAGCCTGGTGGGAGGCGAGACCCGTCCACACCTCAAGATTCCGAGTCATCAGCTCAGCCATAAAGACGCTCATAAGTATCCTTCAACCCTTCCTCTACGTTACGTACTCACTCCGATCTGCCTCTCTTGTTGGTACTTCCGGCCTCTTTCCCGCCGCGTCCACGCTTCCGTTTCTGCCTGCTTCCCCACCAGCGTTCCTCCTCCTCTTCCTCGGAGTCCGTGGAGGTCCGCCACTCTGGCTCAGAGACTGTGGCCGAGGCTTCCTCCGCCTCATCGCCAGACATGCTGCCGCCAAAGTCGGAGTCCCAGGCGGAGGAAGAGCCGTGGCTGCAGGAAGTCTCGTTCCCAGACTCCTCCTCGCACTCGTCGTCGAGGGACGCGTCGCTCTCGGACTCCTCGTCGGTGGAAGAGTCACTCGTCGCCTCGGACTGGGGCTCGAAGTCAGGGTCGTCGCTACGACAGAAAGCGTTGACTTCTTCCTCGGACTCATCAGACGGCGTGGACAGCTCGGACTCGTCCTCGGACTCCGAGTCACTGGAGGAGCAAGGGCTGTCCTCGGTCTCGGCCTCGTAAGAAGATTCAGAATCCTAGTCCTACGAGCGCCGCTCACTCTCTTGTTCTTGCTCTGAATCGTCTTCAGAGTCAGTCTTCGCCTCGTCCGTCTCTGCCCCGGAAAGATCTTCACCTCTCTTTCCTTTGTCTTGCCATCGCTTCCTTCTCTCGTATCTTTTTCTCCTTGCCTCTTCCTGCTTCCTTTTCATCTTTTTCCTTCTCCTTGCTACTGTCTCTTTCTCTATCTCTTTGCACGTCGCCAAAACTCGTCTTCATTGCTATTCTCCCCCCTTCATCCTCCTCGTCCTCGTGGCGTTTTTCTCTTGTCCGGCCTTTCTGCCTCGCGCTCCTGTCTCCTCCTCTTGTGCTCCGTCTCCCGCCTCGCCCCTGCCTCTTCCTCTTCTGGAGGTACGTGGGTAACTCCCGGTCATAGCGCGCCCCTGCCGGGGGTCGGAGAGCGTGTCCGCGGGGGCCTTGATTCCCTTAAAACCGCTCCTTTAAGGTTCAAGGCAGGATTGGTAAACAAAGAACAGTATAAACGTGATGGCGGGGGACAGTAAAAGAAATTACTCGAGTTGCTAAGGAACATTATGAGATAAAGTAGCAGAACAAGCGAACAGGGACCCAAAGGGTTTCTATCAGGTTTTATAAACCAGACAAGGGAAATTATTTGGGGCCCCTTTTAAGGTCAGGACAAGGGTGAGGTCTAAATACGGATGAGGATATGTGTAGATCTAAAAATGATTATTTCTTAAGGTTTTTCCCGGAGGGGGATACACAGACGATACCTGATAGTGAAAAGGTTCAAGGAAACGATGAGAGAAACTCAAAGATATTGTGATAACTGGGGGGAAATGGTGGAAAGAGGGTATAGAGAAAAAAATGAAAACATTTAAATCGCCAGGACCAGATGAAGTGTATCCCAGGGTATTAAAGGAAAATGCAAAAGGAAAAGGTTGTTAGTGAGTCGTTAGTGCACATTTTTGGGAAAATCGGTTTGAGATAGGGGGATGTGCCATTATTGTGGAGGAAAGGAAATTGTTGTTCCATATTTAAGAAGGGAGACAGAGGACTAAAGTCAAATTAATCGACCCGTAAGTCTAACATCAGTGGTGGGTAAATTATTGGAATCTATTATTGCAAAAACATTAGAGAGCACTTAGATAAACATAGTTTGATCAATGATTCACAACATGGATTCACCAAGGGTAGGTCATGTCTCACCAATTTATTGATTTTTTATAGGAAAGTTTATGGGGACGGCAGATAATGATAAGGATTATGATATAATATATTTGGACTTTAGTAAGGCATTTGACAAATACCACACGAGCGACCCCTTAAATAAGGTTAGGGCTCATGGTATAGATGGGAAGGTTCTTCATTGGATCAGAGCTTGGCTAAGTAATAGGCAACAAAGGGTTACAATTAATGGTTCCAAATCTGAATGGGGACTGGTGACAAGTGGAGTTCCACAAGGGTCTGTTTTGGCCCATTACTATTTTTGATTTACATCAACGACTTGGATAGTGGGATTAGCAGTGATATCAGCAATTTTGGGCTGATGATACTAAGTTAGGTAGGATTATTGGATCACAGTCTGACGTAAACATATTGCAGGGAGACTTAGATAAACTTAACGAGTGGGCAGTCAGATGGCAGATGGAATTTAAAATTTGATAAATGTAGCGTTATGAATGTTGGTAGAAAAAAACCCTGGTAATAGATACACCATAAGCAATGTATCGCTGAAAAGTCAGAAGGTGAAAAAGATTTTTGGAGTGAGGGTAAAGCCCAGACCTCCGACCTAGGAAACAATGTATTGACCAAAAAATAGAGCTAATAGAGTTTTTAGGATTCATTACCAGAAGTGTTAAAAGTAGAAGTGCGGAAGTTATTCTAAAGCTTTATCTGGCTCTAGTCAGGCCTCACCTAGACTAGGCAGTTCAGTTTTGGGTTCTCCATATTACAGGATGGATATAGTGGTTGTTAGAAAAAATTGCAGAGAAGGATGACCAAAATGATACAAGGGATGCGTAACTTTAGTTATGAGAGGAGATTAAAGTTATTACAATTACACTCACTCGAGAGACGCAGAGTAAGGGCGATTGATAGAAGTTTTTAAGTGGATAAAGGGATTTAATAAAGGAGAGGTAGGAAAAGTTCTTACGGCTTTTAACCAGGGTAGAACAAGAAAGTAACGGATTCAAGCTGGAAAAGCGTAGATTTAGAAAGGAAAATGGGGAAAAAAACTGGTTCACAAATAGGGTGGTGAATGATGGAATGGTCTCAGTAGACAGGTAGTTAGTGCGGAGTCTTTTAGGGAGCTTTAAAGGGGAGCTGGATAAAATTTTTCATGGAGGGGGATGAAAGGTGGATGTAGGTAGGTGTTAGGTGACAGGAACTACCCCGTGTAGGCCTCGCGGCCTCTTGTAGCTTCCTTATTTTCTTATGTTTTTATGTTCTTATGTTCTCCCGCCGACTCCACCACGTCGTCCGGGTTTTTTTGTCCGGGTGGTGAAGGAGGGCGAGCCGGCGGTAGGCTCTCTTCACTTCGTCAAGAGTGGCGTGGGCGGCTCACGTTAAGCACCTCGTAGTAGTCTATAAAAGGCTGCATCTTCCAGTCTACTTTACCTTCCTTCAGGTTCGTGATTGCAGGCACCCCGCAATATTAAGGATGATTTTTTTTAAGATTGGAACCCAGCTTGGAGTTGGGGGCCGGCTCACTCATCGCCCTAACTCAAGCCTCACGAGGGCGCACCAATCATGAATAACCACTATATCTTCTACTGCATCCCCGTGAGACTTCCACAATTTGTTCTCTCTCTCTCTCTCTCTCCTTCTCTCTCTCCGTCTCCTCTTCTTCTCTCTCTCTCTCTCTCTCTCTCCTCTCTTCTCTCTCTCTCTCTTCTCCTCTCTCTCTCTCCTCTCTCTCTTCTCTCTCTCTCCTCTCTTCTCTCTCTCTCTCTCTCTTCTCTCTCTCTCTCTCTCCCCTCTCTCTCTCTCTCTCTCTCTCTCTCTCTCTCTTCTCTCTTCTCTCTCCTCTCCTCTCTCTCTCTCTCTCTTCTCTCTTCTTCTCCTCTCTCTCTTCTCTCTCTCTCTCTCCTCTCCTCTCTCTCTCTCTCTCTCTCCTCTCTTTCTCTCTCCTCTCTCCTCTCTCTCTCTCTCTCTCTCTTTCCCCCTCTCTCTCTCTCCCCCTCATCGAATCATAGTGAACTGCCAATATACGGGACTCGTATTTTTGTTGGATCTTCTATTTTCATCACTCAGGGCTGTAAGAATCCTGATAAAATTTATGTGGTTCTGGTCATAGTATGTAGGAACTTCTACGCTGTCTCCGCATTACTCCCATTCCTGGAGCTAGTTCAAAATTTGGGACCATCTTTCACATAGTATCGTTGATCTCTTGGTTATTGCTTTTAAGTTGTGTTAGTAACAATGCAGTGAGGGCGCCGATTTATTTTGTAGGGCTTGTTTTTTGATTCTATGATAATCATACGATATCTTGATCCTTCGTAATTTCAGTATACAACTTGTGTTGGGTTGCGTAGTACATAACAAGCGCAGGTTTGCAGGTTTCCTAAAGTATCTTTTACTAGTTTCATTTGATATAATAAAGAATATTTACCTCAGCCCTATCATTGCTATAAATCTGATGTAGCTATAAGATTGACGATTCAATACCTTTTAGCGAACTTACAGAACTATATGGTAAAAAACATGCTTAATAGGGACAATAAATGAATGATTCGTTAGTAATTGTCGATCATAATATTGAGCCGTTTTCCATTTCCCGACTCTGCACCCGAGCACCCCTCTGCAGCTAACCCATTGCTCTTGTTCTTTTTTTTCCATTATAATTTGGTAAATTGTGTATAATCCTTAACCATAGCGGAACGTCAGTCCTCGTCATTGAATACTTGAGTAATTGAATAACTTTGTATTGGGCCGGGTGTAGTCGTTGTATCATAAATTCCGGTTTTGTTTGGGTATTTGTTGGCAGTGCCAGTACCCGCATGTTGAAATACTCCGACGTAATTCAGTTAAGTCCCCACCCCAGCTTTCATTGTTCGGCTATTTAAATTCCTTATGGTTCAGTAAATAGAAGTTATCCATAAAATACAAACTTTTACGTCGAAAGGACTAACATCTCATTTCTTATAAATTCTTCTTGATTCAATTCACAGGTCACACTTGAAACTTGGCCCTCAATTTTACTCCAACTAAGTTCCATGCACTACGACCGCATTGGAGCACCTCCAACCCTCTGACTTCCTACCTACCTCTGCACTTGTCAACCAATCTCCCGTGGTTCCCACCCAATCACGAACCTGCTCACCCTCGGGACCGTCCGACACTAACAGCTTTAAAAGCCCCACTGTGGTACTGGAGTAACCATTTCACATGTACGCTCTTCAGAAGCTATCTTTTTGAGGTAACTAGTATAGTTGCGACTTCTGGCACAACTTTTTAAACTGACTCTGTCTTGGTAATCCTTGTCCATTTCAAAAGGGGGGCTAAACTTGGTACCTAGAATTTCTGTTTCACTTCCTACCCCTTAAATTCAAAGGGAGGTCTAACCCCGGAATAAGGCTCACTTTTTTTATTTTTCCCTGCCTTTCTTTGAATCAACTGCGCTTTGTGTACTCATTAGAGTGGCTGTCTTTGTATTCTAAAAATATGCATACTTATAAACATCAAAAGTGGAGCATATTCATCTCATTTTACTTTAGCTGAAATTCTTCTTGGGGACTTCAATTCACCCCACTTGCTATCCTTCTTACACTAATGGTGATACAGCCTACAACTTTTCTATCCTCTGACCTAAGGGCTGTGCGCACACACTAATCCTGAGCCTTGAGACACGCCCCAAAATTCTTATCTTTCCACTATAACCCTTCTGCTTACTCTGTGAAACTATTCTCTCCGTTGGTTCTCCGTCACATCTTATTTCTTAACCCTATGCCGTACCGTCTCGGACCCACCTAAGCGGAGGTGCTTCTGGCATCAACTCATTTTTTAAATGGGGGAAAACCTAAGCAGTACTACTCTGTTTTCCATGGAAAGTTACTGCTTCCATGTCAAGACCCATCTTTTTGTGCAGAGCGCATAACTGAGGTCATAGTCTCTGGCATGGAGGCGTACATCCCACACACTTTCTCTAATCCTAAAGCCCGTCAACCTTGGTTTAACTCTGCTTGTTCTCATGCTGTCCGAGATAGAGAGGTGGCTCACAAACGGTACCGTAAGCAATCTCTTCCTGTTTCTATTTTTCCACTTTCCTATGACTTAAATTTTTTCAAAAGAGGAGTAACAAGACACCTCCCGAACTAAATTGGCTCACCCCTCTTTTTTTATTTTATTCTCTTACTGTCTTCTTTATAGGAACTGGCAACTAAGCGGGCTTTGTGTTACCCATTTTTGTTGTGCCCTTGGCCAGTTCTTTGTGATGTAAAAAAAAAAAATATTCAGTTACTTTACGTAATATTATGGCTAACAACAGACGATTTTATATAGCATAGGGAATATCTGATCGTGAAGGGGTTAATAAGACTCAAGCTCACACGCCTCACCTTCAATGAGTCGCGTCTTGAGCACTAATTTTAGTCATCCATTCTGATTATTATTCCATCTGTTTCTTTGTCCATGGCCTGCTTTCATTATTTTGTGCAAAGAAAGCAAAATTTTCCAATGTGTCTGTCTAAGGCCTCCGCATACAGGCCACTTTTCCCTCAACGGTGGCTGCCACTTTTTCGCGATGCCATTAACCCCTTCACGCCCAGATTTTTCCATTAATATATAAAATCGTCTGTTGTTAGCCATAAAATTACGAAAAGTAGCTTAATATACCAAATTTGTTAGTGGACAGGAATACTAAACAGGACATAATTAAAGAATATTGCTTATAATCCATTAAATATAGTCTAATGGTACCCAAATTACAATGGAAATTACGTTCTGGGCCTCAAGGGGTTAAAAGTGGAGAGGGATGCAAGAGGTAAGGATTGTATAAAGTGGCATACACCCTTTTCCTGTCTCTCTCTATAGTATACCTAACAAGTGTATGGCTGAGTCTGCGTGATGAATGCATGTACTGTTGCTGCCGAGGTGTGTGTGGTGGGCGGTAAGTACTGGTGCCATAGTCTTTCCAATGTATCAAGTCATTTTAGACGCTTTAATTTCTACCCATTACCATTATAGTTATACATATATACATACATTCCTACTCTCCCCCTATGCTGAGCGAACAATACCTCCCTCATAAGGGGGTGGGAACAAAACTACCACTACCTAATTGAGAGGGTGGGTGATTGGTGAATAATTTCCACAAGTGACTTGATAAAATGGAAAGACTATAGTGTGGTGAAAGGAAGGGTAAATAAAAGGGGCAAAGGTCGACAACTAGAGCAGGAATGGCTTAGAGCAAAGGGAGGCTCTGCTCTGAGAGGCTTACGAACCACTGAGTCTTTATCTTTGGTCCGCTTCTCTGGTCCACGATTTTTTT
>JACEEZ010022321.1:0-5000 GCA_016584305.1 Chionoecetes opilio | reverse complement strand
TCGACTATAGTGAAGTAAAAGTAATAAAAAATAATACCTTATATTGAGTGGTAAAAACCATAAAATTTGATGCGGTGACTTATACCGTGGCCACCGAGAGAGTGGCTCTCGCGGTGGCCACGCTTATACTCACCGTAATTACATAGTTTTTTACCCTATTGAGTTTAGAAATTGTGTTATAGATGTACAATGACTGCTTAATCCAATGATGTAAAATTGTAAACCAAATGTTCCTATCTCGTGTAATAGGTGAGAAAAGTGGAGATATATAAATATATTTTGAAGGAGGTGGAGTGATGAGATATAACACATCGCTGGCGCCTCTTTCTAGCAAGCTTACATCTATCTATCTATAATAATATAAGCGAAAGTGTGTGTGTCTGTCTGTCTGTCTGTCTGTCTGTCTGTCTGTCTGTCTGTCTGTCTGTCCGCGATAGGTGCCGCCCCCCGTGGCAGAATCCCATCATATGTCACAGTTTTGGAACCAGCTCGACCAAGGGAAGGTTTTAAGCCTACTTATGAGATGATCCGATCACTTTTTTTTTTCTTTTTTTTAGCAGCCTATTAGCGAGAATTGTGAAAAAAAAATGTGGGTTGCGAGAATTGAGGAAACCTTGATGTAGGGTGATGGGTAATGGGTGAGTGAATGGGTGGGGTGATGGGTAATGGGTGTGGGGTGATGGGTGAGTGAATGGGTGGGGGGTGATGGGTTGAGGGTGATGGGTGATGGGTGAGGGAATAGGTGGGGGGTGATGGGTAATGGGTGAGTGAATGGGTGTCTGGTGATGGGTAATGGGTGAGTGAATGGGTGTGTGGTGATGGGTAATGGGTGAGTGAATGGGTAGGGGGTGATGGGTAATGGTTGAGTGAATGGGTTGGCGTTAATACATACATTTCTACATCCATGATTTCAGGAAAGCTAGAAGGGGCTATTAGTCCAGTCAAAATACGGTTTGACCCTGAACAAATTCCAAGAAAGCGTTTTATTGTTTTTTTTGGTAGTTTACATGTAGGGAAAAACATACTAAAAGTTTACCAAAATATGGTTACCACAAAGGGTCCAAATGTGACGTCAAAGAATATGGCCGCCAAAGCTATAAAATGTTAAGGGGATCGACTCCCCAATTTTTTTTTTCTTTATTATTAAACCTACATCTTTGAAACTTGGTACATATATATAACAAGTAAAAAAAATAGGGGTCGTCTTCTGGGAAAATTTTCATTTGACGCATAGAAAACGAGTTAGCGAAAGAAAACGTGATTTTAGGGGGGTCCCCCCAAAGACTACTCCTCCGTCAATATCAGTCGGAGAGAGTCGGTAGAGGTGTCATTCGAAAGAGGAATAAAGACGCTAGGACGTCAAGGGCGATTTTTTTTTATTTTCTAATTAGATCAAAAATTATAGCCCCTCAAAAATAAAAAAATAAAAATAAATAAAAAAAATCATTTTTTTTCATTTTTTTTACTTTGAGGGACTATTTGAGGGACTATACACCTATACATTATATGTGGGGAACAACATACTAAAAGTTTACCAAAAATTGATCACCACAAAGGTCCTAACTATGACGTCATAAGACGATGACAGCCATCGCACTAAAAATAACCACATATTTCCTTTATTCAAAGCTGTAGCTGTAGGTTACAGAAGAGTTTACATTTTTTATACTATATATGTTGATATAACAATTTTTATACAAAGTTTTATACTAACTACACGGACAGGCGAGGTCATGACGTCATCAATGACGTCATGACATACATGTACATTTCTAAAAATTATAGAATACACAGTGCATTTTAAGACCTACTTCATCACTGAATAACCGTGTCAGTTTAATAGTCTCTATTTTCATCATCAGACACTGCTTCCTCACTCATATTGTCACAATGCCCTTCTTGACATGGTCCGCATACCCGTGAACAGATAAGTCCGTGTGTTTTGCAAGTGCACCGAAGTGTACTACAACCACGAGAATAATTGCAGGAATTATTTCAGAAGTTTTTCTGGCGCAGGTGAAGTATCCATCATCACTGGAACTAGACTGTTGTTCTGCAATTCCCATCCCCATTCAGTAGTGTCCATGGCCTCACCATTGTCCATCCAAAGCATCACTTGGAGGTAACTCCGAAGGGCATGATACTTCGTTGCAGAGGAGGTCGGTGGCAGTCGTTCAGGTGTAATAAAGCTTTTGGCTGAACCAACTTTTCGGCAGAGACTAGAATACCTCATTGCAGACAGATTGTCTCCAGGTTTGCCCCCGAACAATGCCACCATCGCTTTACACCCAGCGTCTTCAATCTCAGCTATGTTTTTCTTAGGTGTGGTAAACATCTTAGCACAGCTATTGAAGACAGAGTCTCCCTTCAAAACCTTGTGTAGAGCGAGTTTTTTTCCGATTCCAAAAACCGCGGAAGTGGTATCGCATCCCGTGAATGCATGCAGGAACAGAAGACTGCTGCAGACATCGTTTCCAAGCAACTTCTTCATAACCTTAATGTCGTATACTGTTGCAGGACTCCCTTTATCCGAGTAGAAATAAAGCTTGTTGCCATCGCTGGTTGACGCGTGATGAAGTAACAACACCAATAGATCTGTATCTTCGCCAATGAGACTAGTCCTTTTGTTGGATGACATTGACACTGCTGCCTTAACAATCTGCACATCTGCATCCCCCTCTGATTGTATTACGTTGCAACCTCTGTCCTTCATGCGTTGTGAAATCAGATTGATAAGAGACTGTTTGTTCTCCACATTAGAAAGGAAATCCTCCTTTTTCCCGACAAATTTCGTTCCTTCCGCAATGTTCACTTTGTTACTTTTTCGATTTTTGCGCCGTCTCTGATGGGTAATGTCCTTAGTGTTTGGTCCTCCAAGGTAACCATCAAATACATACAAATGATTTTTTTTTTAATTTCAGAGGAGGAAAATAAAAAAAGTGCTTACTTAAATTTGTAGCCCAAGTCTTTCCGCATCCAATGATACCCATATCATCGCCCTACGTCAAAAACTCAAGGAGGAGTAGGGTTTGGAAACCCCCCCCCTAAAATCACGTTTTCTATCCGTAATTAGTTTTCTATGAGGAAAATATTTTTTTTTTCCTGAACAAAAAGTTCTTAGAATTACATTTTACGTATATATACCAACTTTCACGTTTGTAGGTTCAATAACAAAAAAAATTGCCCGATAGGGGAAACGATCCCCTTAACATTTTAAGCTTTGGCGGCCATATCTTTGACGTCACATTTGGACCCTTTGTGGTAACCATATTTTGGTAAACTTTTAGTATGTTTTTCCCTACATGTAATACTACCAAAAAAAACAATAAAACGCTTTCTTGGAATTTGTTCAGGGTAAAGGTTTTTTTTTTCGTATTTTGACTGGACTATATCTGGAGAGTCACCAACTATCTGTGAGAGCCACCAATAGCCCTCCGCAGGAGCTAGCCAAAAAGGCCGCCCGGAGGGCGGCTTTGCGGCTAGTAATAATATAAGCGAAAGTGTGTGTGTGTCTGTCTGTCTGTCTGTCTGTCTGTCTGTCCGCGATAGGTGCCGCCCCCCGTGGCGGAATCCCATCATATGTCACAGTTTTGGAACCAGCTCGACCAGTGGAAGGTTTTAAGTCCACTTATAAGATGATCCGATCACTTTTTTTTTTTTTTTTTTAGCAGCCTATTAGCGAGAATTGGAAAAAAACAATGTGGGTCGAGAATTTAGGGGGAAACCTTTAGTAGGGGGAGGGTAATGGGTGAGGGAAAGGGTGGGGTTTAGGGTAAAGGGTGTGGGGGTGGGTGAGTGAAGGGTGGGGGGGGAGGGTTTGGGGGGAGGGTGAGGGTGAGGGATAGGTGGGGGTGATGGGTAAGGGGGGGTGAATGGGTGTGTGGTGATGGGTAATGGGTGATTGAATGGGGGGGGGGGTGATGGGTAATGGTGAGGGAAAAGGGTGGGGGAAAAAATACATTCACATCCATGATTTCGGAAAGTTAGAAGGGGCTATTGGAGGTCGTGTTTTGGGGGGCCGAAGGCCCCCCGAACAGGTGGTGGGCCCCAACCCAAAAGCCCTAAGGTGAGTGAATGGGTGGGGGTGATGGGTAATGGGGGAGTGAATGGGTTGGGGGTGAGTGAAGGGTTGGGGTTAAAAAAACATTTTTACATCCATGATTTTAGGAAAACTAGAAGGGGACTGGAGAGTCTGGCCCAAAGGCCCACCAAACAAAGGTGGTGGGCCCCAAGGGCCCCCCAAAGCCCCCCGCAGGGGTAGCCAAAAAGGCCGCCCCCAGGGGGGCTTTTCGGCTAGTAAAAAATAAGCGAAAGTGTTTTTTGGGGGCTGTCTGTTCTGTCTGTCGTCTGTCGCGATAGGTGCGCCCCCATGCCCCAATCCCCTCATATGGCACAGTTTTGGAACCAGCTCGACCAGGGGAAGTTTTTAAACCCACTTTTGAGAGATCCGATCCTTTTTTTTTTTTTTTTTTGCAGCCATTAGCGAGAAATTTTTAAAAAAAAAAGGGGTGCGAGAATTTAGGAAACCTATGTGGGGGAGGGTAATGGGTGAGTTTAAGGGTGGGGGGGTGGGGAATGGGTGTGGGGGGTGGGTGAGTGAATGGGGGGGGGGGGATGGGGGATGGGTGAGGGAAAGATGGGGGGGTGGGAAATTGGGGGGGGTGGGGTGTGTGGGAGGTTAAGGGTTTAGGAAGGGGGGGGGGTGATGGGTTAAGGGTGGTGAAAGGGGGGGGGTGATGGGTAATGGGGAGGAAAGGGGTTGGGGCGATGAAAAGGGGTTGGGGTTAATACATCAACATGATTTCAGGAAAAACTAAAGGGCTATTGGAGGTCTGGTTTGGTGGGGCCCTTGGCCCACAAACAAAAAGGGGGTGGCCACCAATAGCCCCCCGCAGGAGCTAGTCAAAAGTCCGCCCCGGGGGGCGGCTTTGCGGTAAATAATATAAAACGAAAGTGGGGTTGTGTTTTTGTGTGTGTGGTTTTGTTTTGTTGTCCCGTCT
>JACEEZ010022320.1:17500-20267 GCA_016584305.1 Chionoecetes opilio | reverse complement strand
TACTTTTAAATAGTGTATGGGACCCTCTTCTATTTTCACTTGTAAATAATTGGGGCTTTTGGAATATTGTGTTTTAAACATCATGCGATATAAAATTTTTTCTTTCATAAACGTAGGTTCCAAAGGTTAAAAAGACCTTAAGGTTTGTATGATGGCATTATTCAATACACTTTTAAAATTATATGCGTAATGGGAGATATTAGTTGGCGATATTGAAACAATCGCGATATTCACACAGCCAGGGTAAAAGTTTTATGGCATTAAATAATTTAGATTCACCTGTATAATGGGAGGTAGATACTGGACAAATCTACAGTGTGCCGTAAATACCTTAAGTGATCATTATTTACTATATCGTTATTGCTCCACCAATCTTACTTTTTTTTTCATTAAATATATTACAAATATCTTCACAAGTAGGTTTCAATTGAATTACTTGATTTGTAACATTAAATGTTCTGCCAAGTATGGAGTTTATGGACTTCCATGTGTTACTTAGCATTTCCTTGGTTGTTTTGTAAATTATTTCTATGAATTTTTTTTTTGCAGCTTTTAAAATAGATGTTAAGCTATTTAGATAGCTTCGGTAAGTTTACTTGTATGTTAACGGCCAGCTATTAGCTAGTCTCTCCAATCTGGTTTTCTCTTTGATGGACTTATTTAGTGCCGGAGTGATGTGCGTACTTTTCTCATACTTGGGTTTTATTTGAATAACTATTTCATGAAAATTCCTTTGAAAGAGAAAGTAGAGTTTCTGATAAAAGGCATTATAGGATTTATTGGCACAAGTAGATTCCAGAATGCTACTGCAACCAATCTGTTTAAGGTCAATACTAAATTTATCAAGAGCATTAGTAGTTATTGATCTCTTAGCATTGTAGTGTGATGAATTGTTGTGTGTGTGTGTGTGTGTGTGTGTGTGTGTGTGTGTGTGTGTGTGTGTGTGTGTGTGTGTGTGTGTGTGTGTGTGGTGTGTGTGTGTGTGTGTGTGTGTGTGTGTGTGTGTGTGTGTGTGTGTGTGTGTGTGTGTGTGTGTGTGTGTGTTGTGTGTGTGGTGGTGTTGTGTGTGTGTGTGTGTGTGTGGTGTGTGTGTCACACAGACATAGATAGATAGATATATAGATTTATTGACCACAGCATACATAATACTGTATAAAATACATAACGTTTTAAACGTGCACTTTAAGTTTGAAACAGTATACATATATGGACTAATTCACCTAAAATACAGCCCACAAAAATACTTTACATACAAGTATAATTATGTTACTGAGGTAGTTCGAATAGAATTGTGAAAAAAATTATTTGAAAATAATATCACTGAAAAAAACAATAATAAGACAAAATGAAAAATAATACGTCGTAAAAAGGAAATCAAGAAGACGCTACTAAAAACACCAAAGGAAACAAAACATCAAAAGTAATACCCGAAAGACTATAAAACTTATAAAAAGAAAAATATTAAGTGTAAAAATTGCTAAACAAAACAACACGATACATCACGGCTAAAAACGTAAAAAAGCAGAAAACTAACCTATTGAACAGTTAAAACATAAATGTTAGGAGTAAAAGTACTATAACAGACTCAAAATATACGGCAAAATATAAATAGCCTATAATACCAAGACAAATTACAAAAATATAGACATAACACAACATAAAACTTTAAGAATACAGCACAGCAACATGTCCTGATGCTTTGCTTCTTACATATAAGGTTTGAGGATATCGTGAATCACTTTACACGTTGTATCATACGATAATCTGCCAGTAAAAAGCTCTTCTAACTTGTTGAGCCAAACGCTTGTCTAACATTATAAGAAACTGGACAGTCCTCTACCACATGTCTCTGTCTGTACGTACCCACATACGCATAGCCGCTCCTTGACTGGGAGACGACCACGCCCTCGTCTATTCACTCGTCCTGTTTCGATACGCAGACTGTGGTCCCGACACCCGGAGACGAGTAAATGATATTCTATGGCTGTCGTTAACAGTATGTCGTTTGGTGTCTATAACGTGAACATTAAGTTCGGGATTGATGTCTTCTATCTATCTAATATACTATAGGAGTAGCCGTGGTTCTGTCTGTCTGTCTGTCTGTCTGTCTGTCTGTCTGTCTGTCTGTTTTGGGTAGCCGAAACTGAAAATTCAATTTTAATGAGAGTAGGCTCAAAAATCGCAAATAAATCGTAGGTGGTAAGCGGTTTTGGTCCTATGTCGATTAAATCATTTTGAAGGGGGGTTTTGGATTAAAAACACTTTTAAATGTATTAGATTACATGAAGAAACTCTGCGGTAACGTCTTGCCGTATTTCACAAACTCCGTATACTCATGAACTTACCGTTTGTGTATTCATCTAGTTGTATTTTACAGGGCCTGAGCAACGCTCGTATGGCCCCTCCCATATCAACATTTTATCATTCATCCTTAGTGCTTAGTTTGGCCGAAGCCCCAACCCCGGAGAGCAGGTCCACAACCCCGGCTAACACCCGGTACCCATTCACTGCTGGGTGGAAAACCGGGCTCGGTTTTAGGAAACAGCCCATCTGTTCCGCTCCGCCCGGGATCGAACCCGGGACTTCTCGGGTGTGGGAACCGAGCGTGCTTCCCTACACTATGGAGTACCCTCGTGAGTGTGGGGTGTGTGTGTGTGTGTGTGGTGTGTGTGTGTTGGTGTATACAAGCATGCATGTGTGTGTGTGTGTGTGGTGTGTTGTGTGTGTGTGTGGTGTGTGTGTGTGTGTGTGATGTGTGTGTGTGTGT
>JACEEZ010022320.1:10000-15000 GCA_016584305.1 Chionoecetes opilio | reverse complement strand
CTGACTCGCAGCCATTCAAAAGTGAGGACATCAATGCTGTGTCGAAAACCGTCGTTTACTATGAAAGGCACACGTTGTTTTATAATAATGGGGGGGTGGGGGGGGTGGGGTGGGGGGGGGGGGGGGGGGGCGGGGGGGGCGGGGTGGTGGGGTGGGGGGGGGCGGGGGTCCCGGGGGTGGGCTGCGGGGCGGGGGGGGGGGGGGGGGGGGGAGGGGGGTGGGGGGGGGGGGGGGGGGGGGGGGGGGGGGTTGGGGCGAATTTATAACCCAGAGGCCCCTTAGGTTTTAAGGGGGGGTGTGAAAGGGGGGAAATAGGAAGGGCCCGGGGGAAACCGTGAAAAAAAAAAACTTTTTGGGGGGCCCCAAGGTAAATATAACAAAAACAAAATAAAAAGGGGGGAAAGGGAAAACCTTTTTAAAAACCCCGAGTTTGAAAAGGGGGAAAAAATTTGCAAGAGAAAAGGGAAAAAAAATGGGATTTTTTCCCCGGGTTTGGAGAAAAACGGAAAGGGAACAAGAGAACCGGAGTATTTTTGGAAATTTTTTGAGAAAAAGGTTTTTTTTTCAGGGGGGGGAAGGGAACCAGGAAAAAGGGGGGACAAAAAAAGGGGGGAAGGGAAAAAGGGAAAGGGGAAGGGTTTTTTACCAGGGGGGAAAGAAAAAGGGGAAAAAGGGGAAAAGGGGGAAGAAAAAAGGGAAAAAAAAAATTTTTTAAAAAAAGGGGGAATTTTTTTAAAGAAAACGGGGGGAACGAGGGTTTTGGAGGGGGGGGGGGAAGAAAGGGAAAGGAAAAAAAAGAGAGGGGAGAAGGGGGGAAAATAAAAAAAGGGAGGGGGAAATAAAATTTCCCAAAAAAAAAAAAAGGGGGGGCCCCAAAAAAAATTTAAAAGAAAAAAAAAAAAAGGGGGTTGATTAAAAAAAGAGAAAAAGAAAGGGGGGGGAAAAGGGGAAAACAAAAGAAAAGCCAGAAAAATTCCTTAAGGCTTTTGGGCCGGCAGGCCTCCTTGGTGGGGGGGCCGTTGTGGGGGAAATTGTCCCCGGGGAAGGGTGGAGGGGGGGGTTTTTGGGGGGGGGATAAGGGGGTATGGGGGAGGAGGAGAAGAGGGGGGGGGGGGGAGGAGAGGAGGGAGGAGGGAGAGAAGAGAGAGAGGGAGAGGGGAAGGGAGAGGAGGGAGAGGAAGGGAAAAGTGGGAAAGGGAGGAAGGGGAGAGAGAAAGAGGGGGCGGGGGCGGGGGGAAGGTTTTTCCCTGTTGCTGGGTTTTTTTTGGTCCATTACTGTTTTCTTTGACTTGGGCTTAGCCGGGGGTGGGGTGGAGGGGTTTAGGGGGAAAGGGGGGGGAGGGGGGGGGGGGGGGGGGGGGGAGGAGGGGGGGGAAGGAGGGGAAAGGGGGAAAGGAGGGGGGTGGAATAAAGGGAAGAAAGAAAATGAAAATTTTGGGGGGAACAGAAAAGGGGGAAAGGGGGCCAAAAAGGGCCCAGGGCAATAAAGGATAATCTTATTCTCAAACTAAACCCAAACACTTCACCCCCATTTCAAATCCCCCCCCCCACCCCCCACCGATGTTTGGTAAAGGGTAGGGGGGAAAATTTTGGATTCACTGATGGGTTGATCAAAAAACCCGAGGGGACGAAATTTTTAAAAAAAAAAAGCTATTCTTCCTATGTTTCTTTTCTTTCTCTCTCTTTTTTCTAACCTCCTCCCACCCTCACAACCTCACGCAAACCCCTTAAAAAAGGGCTTCCTCCCATTTCAAACGACCATTGGGGGCGAGAGGGGGAGAGGGGAAAAAAAAGGGAGGGGAAAAAAAGAAGGGGAAAGAAAAAGGGGAAAAACAAAAAAGAAAAAAAAAAGGGGGGGAGAAAAAGAGGAAAAAAAAAAAAAGGGGGGGGGGGGGGGGCCCCCTTTTTTTTTTTTTTTTTTTTTCCCCAAAAAAAAAAAAATGAAAAAAAAAAAAAAAAAATTTTTTTTTTTTGGGGGGGGGGGGGGGGGGGGGGGGGGGGGGGGGGGGGGGGGGGGGGGGGGGGGGGGGGGGGGGGGGGGGGGGAAAGGGGGGGGGGGGGAAAAAAAAAAAAAAAAAAATGTTTTTTCCCCCTAATTCTTTTTTTTCTTCTTTCTCTCTTCTCTCTCTTCTCTTTCCTCTCTCTCTCTCTTCTCCTCTCCCTCTTCACCCGCAGGGTGGCTCGGTTTGGTAGAGCTACGGGCTCGCGGGGCAGCGTCCCTGGGGCATTCGGCAGCGGTTCGAGCCCACAATTTGTCCGGGCGTGGGGGCGCTTTGTTAGTCAAAAAACCTGTAGTGGTATTTGCAAAGTGTCTAGAAGATCAAAGTTTTATCTTCCTCTCTCTCTTCTCTCTCTCCTCTCTCTCTCTCTCTCTCTCTCTCTCTTCTCTCTCTCAACACACACACACACACACACACCCACACACCACACACACACACACACACACAACACAAAACACAAACAACACACAACACAACACACACACACACACACAAAACCCGATACACTTGGCTGAGGGGTTTAGGCACGGAACTTACAAAGTACTTGTAGCACGTCATCTCCGGGTTGTGTTTCAAAAAGCAAATTCGACACAAAAGCACGGGACTGAAACCCAAATCCGTGTCATCCTCCAAAACTACGGAAAGCCCCAAAATGAGATTGATTTTCCCTTAAGAAGAGTTTTGTTATGTGTCTGGATCACAAGCAAAAAAAGGATGAGTAAAAATCCACCTCTACCAACCCACAAAAGACTACCTTGACCTACCCCCCATCAGCCGTTCAAACAAGGGGGATATTCTAGGGCATTTTCAGGACGTACATGCAACTTTTCCCCTGTTTGGAAAAGTGTACCTTTATCCCAAAGGTTTTGGGAAGCGCGGTGGTGGCATCCTTTAGCCGGAAAGATGCAGGTTTACTGCCAGATGACTTCCCAAAAGCCATGCAAATGCACGTCCTGTGCACTATGCGATGTGTTGTAACAAGGGAGCTAATTTTGGTCTACTGCAGGCCAAGCTTTTGACAAAAGGGGGTAATAAAACCAGCTGGTTGATAAAAATAGGTGCTGGATGAATATAAATAAGTGACCCCAGCCTACACCCTGTGAAAATTGGACACCATTTTCGTATAAAGAAAATTTTTTTCCCAATTTTTATTTCTCCTTTTACTGTTTGGAACAAACAAACAAATAAACAAACTATTTTAAATTCATTTATCAGTTTCTCAGTGTAGAATCAAGTTTTATTTTCCCTATGTACTTTAAGATAACATAACATTTTTCCAATTTTGGGCACCAAGAAACCTCCTTTTCACACTACTGCTTAAAAAACCCATTTTTTCCCTTTAAAAAGGAAGCTAATATAAGCAGGACTTTTCTGTTTTTACTTCTCAGTCCATACTTGAGAGAAAGTGCAATGGTATTTACCTCAGGGTTTTTTGTAAATTTATCATTTCCTTTTTTTTGACCCCAAATGTTTTTCCATGGACCCACAGTTTCGTTGGAGTTTTTTAAAAACTTCCTAATGTGCAATAAAATAGGACAGACTAAAAAAAAAAAATGAAAATTTTTATTTTATAATTTTTTTTTTTATTTTTTTTGTGACAATCTGAATTTTTAATTTTTTTTTAATAACTTTTTTATTTTCGATTTTATGAAAATGTTTGTTTTGTAATCAACTTACTTAGCAAAATCTAGTAGCGGATAAGTTAAACTTTCTTTTGAGTGGTAATTTATTTTCCCTAAGTGAATTTTTTTAGCCCTAGCGACGAAAGGAGGCTCACCCGTCATTCGGGAAGGGCATTTCCCGGAAAAACAATCTTTGACAAAACCCCCTGTTTTTTGAATTGCCAGGTTTTTAGATGAGCCACCCCGGGTTTAAATTTGCCCCAGGTGGTCCTCTATCAAAATCACTGAGTGATCTCGGGGCCTCTCAAACATGAAAATACCCCCTTTGGGTCCAGGAGTATTTAGAGTCTGTGGACGCTATTGTTGTTACTTTAGACTGTATGGACGCTGTTGTTGTTACTTTAGTCTCTGTGGACGCTGTTGTTGTTACTTTTGACTGTTGAACGCTTTGTTGTTACTTTGACTGTGTGGGGCTGTTGTTGTTACTTAGACTCTGTGGACTGTTGTTGTTACTTTAACTGTGGGACGCTGTTGTTGTTCCTTTAGACTCTGTGGACGCTGTTGTGTTAAAGAAGACTCTGTGAACGCTGTTGTTGTTACTTTAGAGTTTAGACTCTGTGGACTGTAGTTTTTTACTTTAAGACTCTGTGGACTGTAGTTGTTACTTTAAAACTCTGTGAACTGTTATATATCTGGAGTTACGAGGTAGAATGTACATGGGAGACATCACACACACAACTCCTCTCATACCCTCGCTATGTCCTCCCACGCACGCCCCACACTCTCACTACACCCATCTCTTTGTCTTGTTTTCCCCCTCCTCCTCCTCCTCCTCCTCCTCCTCAATTCCGCTTTGCCTTTAGTAATCATCTGCAGCTGTCAGCGGTTGGCGTCGCGTAACCCAGCAATACTGATGGAGAATGACGCGCGTCCCACCGAAATCCCTCCCAATGAAAGACCAATTTTGGGCAAGTGGCTCCAGTAAACAGAGATCGGCGCCGATGAATCCCAGGCTGCACTCAACAATAAGATTAATTAGCCCGCGGAATTAACTCCTTTGACGGAAGGCATGGGCCCGGGGTCAGCCGGGCTGTTGGGTGGGCTGTTAGGTGGGCTGTTGGGTAGGCTGTTGGGTGAGCTGTTGGGGGGGCTGTTGGGTGGGCTGTTGGGTGGGCTGTTGGGGGAGCTGTTGGGGGGGCTGTTGGGGGGGCTGTTGGGTGAGCTGTTGGTGGGCTGTTGGGTGGGGTGTTGGGGGCTGTTGGGTGGGGTGTTGGGTGGGTGTTGGGTGGGCTGTTGGGAAGGCTGCTGGGTGGGCTGTTGAGTGGGCTGTTGGGTGGGCTGTTGGGAAGGCTGCTGGATGGGCTGTTGGGTGGGCTGT
>JACEEZ010022320.1:0-7500 GCA_016584305.1 Chionoecetes opilio | reverse complement strand
CTGATTAACTCTTGCATTAGGAAGATGGACATAATAGGTATGTGAATGAGTAGAAAGTCTTGTGCAGCGAGGCCGGGGAGGGGGGAGGCATGCAGTTAGCAAGTTCAGTAGAGCAGTGAGCATAAAATAACGGCAGAAGATAGCAAGCGAAGCAATATTGCGTGGTGATTTGAAGATTGAAGACAGTCAGTCAGAGGATGGGAGTTGATGCGACGAAGAGTTTTTGACTCAACCCTGTTTTAGGAGAGCTGTATGAATGGATCCTCCCCAAACATGTGAGACATACTCCATACATGGGCGGATAAAGCCCTTGTACAGACGAAGCAACTGGGAGTGAAAAAAATGAACGCAGCCGCCACAGGGCACCAACTTCTTAGAAGCTGCTTTAGCAAGAGACAAGTGCTTGTGGGCCCTTCGGACCCACGTATTGATGTTTTGTAGTAGTATATATATTAGACAACATGTGATTGGAAACTCCAATCGTGTTGTTGCTGTCGTTGGTCACTGGTCAAAGTGCCTCTGGGTAGACCACGTTCCGTGTGATTCCAACCCTTTGTGTTCCGTGTGATTCCAGCACACACACACTCACACACGCACACAAACGTCCATGAGTCTACTGAGTTTTGTGGAATACGGCAAGACGTTACCGCATAAATTTTCCTGTAATTTAATACTCCTAAAAGTGTTTTTTAGCCCAAAACTCCCTTTAAAATGATGCAATCGACATGGGGCCAAGGCGCTTACCATCTACGATTTATTTGCGATTTTTTGAGTCTACTCTCATCAAAATTGAACTTACAGTTTCGGCTACCCAAAACAGACAGACACACACACACACACACACCAACACACACGGCTACTCCTATAGTATATTAGATGAGATGTGAGATTTCCAGTTCAGATTTTTAGTAAGGACAGTCAAAGAATGTTAATTGTAGAAGGAGGAGATAATTGAGTGTCATTGAAGAAGAGGGATAGTTATCTGGTAGGTTAAAATCGAAGAAGAGTGATTGTGTGATAGTGTTCTATTTTATTTTGTTGCCTTTTTCATGTTTTTTTTTTATCACTATGTACTGTTGTTATGCCTTCTCTTTATGTTATTCCTCCTCCTTTACTGTTATTGTTATGCCTTCTTGTTCTGTGATTCCTCCTCCTCTTCCTCCTTCTCTTTTTCTCCCTCCTCCTGCTCTTCTACTGTTTTGCCTTATCATTCTGTTATTAGTCACGGGCTATGATTTGTTAATAGTTACTGGCTTAGTTGTTTTCATTTAGGTTATCGCGGGAGATTAACGAAGAACTTAACCTATTTTTTCTATCGCAACGTAATGCTTTCAGGGAATGTTTGCTTACTTTGTTTACCTTCATCAGTGTTTATCTCTCTCCTTATTTTTTGTTAATGCGGCGTCGATGTTTTATACTTGTGTCTCCTTACTTTCCTATTTTGTTCTGTTTCCTACTTTTGTAAGTTATGTTGTTAGTAGGAAAGCCATTTGCGTCCAAAGGGGTAATGAAGAGAGTCCGTTTTCCATATGGCCGCTACATCACGGCGAGGGGAGAGGCGAGGGAAAGGATACTATTATCCTCTCGTAGTAGTGGTGGTAGTAGTAGAAGTAGTAGTAGTAGTAGTAGTAGTAGTGGTAGTGGTAGTGGTAGTAGTAGTGGCAGTAGTAGTAGTATAGTAATAATAGGCACGCTAGGGGAGGGAGGGAAGGGAGAGGGTGGGAGGGAAGAGATGGATGTACAAGACAAGGAGAGAAGAAAGATTGGATAAGGAAAAGGATTGGGAAGACACAATGATAGGGATAGAAGAGAGGATAGAAGGGAAATGTGGATGAATCAAGGGATAATGGAGAGAGAGAGAGAAGAGAGAGAAGAGAGAGAGAGAGAGAGAGAGAGAGAGAGAGAGAGAGAGAGAGAGAGAGAGAGAGAGAGAGAGAGAGAGAGAGAGAGAGAGAGAGAGAGATAATGTTACAGTTCTAGTACAGCCACGTATCATCATATCATTAAGGACGTACAACCACACACACACACACACACACACACCACACACACACCACACTACACACACACACACACCACACACACACACCCCTACATAACATCCTAGAAAAAAAATCAATAAAGAATCCATTTTTAGTGGTGCATTTGATCGGGTGTCCCTTACCTTGCGCTCCTGGAATTCGAGCGGTGAGGTTAGGGACTTCACAACACGATGCCAATTACTGGTAACACAACCTGGCGGGGCGCAATCGTGTCGAGGCTGGTGTAGGGAAGGGAAGGGAAAGAGGAGGTGGAGAGAAAGGGAGGGAAAGGGAAGGAGGAATTGGATAGAAAGGGAGGGAAGGGAAGAGGAAGTGGAGAGAAAGGAAGAATCCGAATTTTTATTCCATTATTATAATGATTATTCTTTACATGTAAAATTACGTTTAATGACGTTCAGTGAAAATAAAATAAAAAATTAGGTAAAATTTACTAAATCTAGCATAAAATGAATAATAAAAATCTACAGAAGGCAAATAAAATAGTGAAGCAATAAAATATTAAGATATAGCAGCATATTATGGTCGAGTAAAAATAAGTAAAACTACAGACAGAGCATAAAAAATTACATAAATCAAAGGAAACTTGACGTTAAACATTTATTGCTGAAATTGTTTACCTAATAGGTACTTTTTAGACGCGTTTTAAAAGTAGTTAGAGCGGTGGCGTGTTTTTATACATTCATTAGGGAGGCTGTTCCAAAGAGTGGGTGCAGCCACTTGGAAGGACCTGGTGTCCAAGCAGGTGTTACAACCGGGGTACATGGAGCTGACCTATCAGAGGGAAGGAAGGAGGAGGTGGAGAGATAGGGAGGGAAAGGGACAGAAGCAAAAAAACAGTGTCGAGATTTATAAATCAATCAATCAATCATTTGGGGCATACGCCGGGGGGCGCATCGCCTCGCCCACCCTACGACGCCACTCCCGGAGGTCACCACGTGCGAGTCCCCATGCAGGCTCCCTTCCCATACCAAGCAACTCTCGACAGGAAACTTCAACATGCCCCAGCCACGAGCCTTGTGGTCGTATTAGCTTCATGCGTGTCCTGGCACGAAGTAACATATACTTACTTGTTCTGTAAGGGAGATTAAGTTGCCGAGCGTTGAGAACTTAGAATTATGGATAAACGGTTTATCAAACACCAGGTGGTGTATAGTTTAATATTATAAATTGCAGAACATGTATCGGCCTTGTACAGCACGAAGTATATAATGTCTCTGTTATTATCAATGCACAAAAGGTATTATAACCTCACGTCCACACACGACCTGTCTCTGTCTGTTTCTCTGGCGTCTTCCTTCTCCACACGACTGGTGGGTGCGGCTGGTGAGTGCCCACCAGGGTACCAGGTATCAGGGTGTGGCCCTCTCCAGGAGGTGGTGTCCTCTGACGGCATGTGTTGTAGACGACTGGGCACGGGCGTCATGGGCGTGACACGTCATAGCAATACTTTTAAAATACATGATTAGCAGAAAAGGTGCATGCATGAAATATACATGTAGGGATAAACATATGTGCCTATAAGCCACATCGCTCGGTCACCTACCTTTTTTTTTTTTTTTTTTTTTTTTTTTTTTTTTTTTTTTTTTACATTTGTGCCTATAGCGCCTGTAGGCAGTGGTGATCCAGGGCTCGGATGGTAGTCTCTGGAGGTTCACATTGAGGGCTGTGATGGTTGGCCTCGCCCGTGGTGGCGCAGGCAGGATTTTTTATAGTGACGCCTGTGAGGCTCATGCCGCCCCCCTGTGTCCTCCGATGCACTCGCAATCGAAGGTAGAGTTGATGGACAGGGCATGTGGGTGTTCTTAGGCCACTCGACGTGCAAAAAGGTTTTGCTTTTCTTCGGGATCGAACTCAGTTCACCGAGAACGCCAGTCGGAGACGCTAACCACTCCGCTACCGCCTCCCCTCGATCCCCGCGCTACCTGGCGCGTCCTCGCGCCGTCCTAGAGACATGTAACCTAGCCATGTTACATTTATGTATTTACCTGATTTTGTCGGATATTGCCCTTCAGGAGAAACATACAAAGATAGGGCCTTCCTAACAACAAGACAAAAGTGGGATTACTATGATGATTATGATTATGATTGGCATAATCATGGAAGGAAAATGAACAGCTGGGTTAAGGTAGACAGGTAAAGAATCCTGTACGGCTGTTTCCAATTCTGAGAAAAGTAAGAGAGAATGTAAGCTCAGAAATGGTATTAGCGACATACTTAATGCTTGAGAAATTTATATACTTCAAGCTGTCAATAGGGAAAAGTATTAGGTATCAGGGTGGGCCCTCTCCAGGAGGTGGTGTCCTCTGGCGGCATGTGTTGTAGACGACTGGGCACGGGCGTCGTGGGCGTGACACGTCATAGCAATACTCTTAAAATAAATGATTAGTAGAAAAGGTGCATGCATGAAATATACATGTGGGGATAAACATATGTGCCTATAAGCCAACATAAGCCCCCTTGGCCTCCTCCACGCCGGATTATCTCTTACAGATAAAACCCCGGGTGGAAGGATTGGTTTCGGGGTAGCGTGCCACATGCCTATATAGCCAAAGTTGGCGTTGATGGACTATGCAGGTAATAGGCATCGATTCAGTCTCATGGTGCAATCGCTGATTTGACACGTAGTCATCCCGCGTTACCCCATGATTCTGCGAAGACGCTTATTACCAAAGGCATCGATTCGCCTCTTCAAGTCGCTATTTAGTGTCCATGCCCTCAAAACCCATAGAGTAAGACAGGGATCACAAGCGACTTGAAGATCCAGATCTTTATCCTTCTGCACAGGTACCGACAACGCCAAATACTCGTGCTGAGCGAGCTCATAACACCCTGGGCTATGCCAATCCGCCGTAAGACTTCTTGGCACGACCAGCCATCATTATGAACTGCCCTAACCAAGGTATGTAAAACTTTCCAAGATCTCACTGTCCTCGCTGGCACGCATGAACAGACTGTACTATTTTAAACTAATAAGTCTCGAAACACTTGGACCTGGTCTTGAGCCAGGAGACCTCAAGTCCCAAAGCCCTTTTCTCCCCCTGCAGTGCTTCGAGAGCCATCACCCGGACCTTTAGCGACACAGCAAAGATTACTGCATTTTCGGAAAAAACAAGACCATTGATCTTGAAATTGCCGAGGGATGCCCCAAAATCACTTTGGTCCACAACTTGCCCAATCCCCAGCCTAAAGTTTTTGAAAGTGAGGGGGCAAAACGCACCCTTCCCTCACCCCTGTATACACAGGAAAGAAGCTGGACCCACCCCCCCCACCTTAAGCACCTCAGCCCCAGAGTACGGGGCCATTTCATCAACCCAAGCCCTTTCCAGGAATCCCGCAAAGTGAAAAGCTCAGGACTACGATGCACTGGGGTCAAACCCTTCTTGAGATCAACAAGGCTGCAAGCATCCCCTGTCGAAACTCACGTGATGTTCCGCCGATGTTTAGGGACGATGCTTTTGTTTATGTCCATTTTGTTGCTTCATATGACAGTGGGGGGAATGAGAAGTGAGAGAAAAAAAGGGAAAGGACTAGAAATGGGGGGGAAGGTGGAGAGGGGAAGGAAGGCAGCTAGGGGGAAATCAAAAAGGTATTGGAGGAAGGGATGGGGGAAAAGTGAACTAAAACTAAGAGAAAAGGTGCACTTTTTAATTACGTAGTGTTGGGGGTGAAGGAGGCGAAACGAGCCGGCCCTTGGTTTAGGGGGAGGAGGAGGAGGAGGAAATTGAAAAGATTCATAAATAAAAAAATTTGTTTTTCTGTTTTTGTGGGTTGGGGTGTTGTGTGTTTTTGTTTGTTTTAAATTTGTGTGGTTGTGTGTGTGTGTGTGGTGTGTGGTGTGTGTGTGTGTTGTGGGGTTTTGTGGTGTTGTGTGTGTGGTGTGTGTGTGGTGTGTGTGTGGGTTTTTGTTTTTTGGGTGTTTTTGGTTTCCCCGAAATTGTTACACCCCAAAAAAACACACCCAAAAAAACACACACACAAAACACAAAAACACACACACCCACCCAAAAAACCAAACCACCCCCCCCCCCACACCTTTTTCCCCTTTCCTTTTTTCCCCCCCCCCCTTTTCCCTTTCCCTTTTTCTCTCTCTCTCCCTCTCCTCTCTTTTTTTTCTCTCTCCTCCTCTCTCTCTTCCTCTCTCTCCTACCCACCTTATGTACACAAAAAATAAATAAAAAACTAAGTTCAAAGCCTAAAAAACGTTTAATCTTTTCCATTCATATAATTATAACATAAATATTTTTTTTTTTGTTATTACTACGTAGATAATATATAAATTTTGTGAAGCACATATAAAATCTCATTTAGGTGAACATCGAAGAAAAAACATCATTAAAAGTCAGTTTTACAACCCACCACACACACACACCACACATACACACACACACCCCCACACACAACACAAAACACACACAAACACCACCAAACACCCACACCAAACCACCAACAACACACACACCGCCTAAACGGTGGGTTTTACGTAGGGACCAAACTGTGTCCCGGGGTTTGATCCCCATTCCCCTCGTTCCCCGGGATTTTTTTTATTTTTTTTTTTTGGGGAGAAATTCGGCAGTTACTGTCCCCTTTAGAAGGGAGGGGGTGTGGTGTGGAGGTCCCAGCATTACGCAAAAATTTTAAAAAAGAGCTCCAATTTGCACCGGGAGGTGAATTTTCCCATCGCGTCGGCTGGCTGGACAAGACCCTGGGTGAATGACACAGACACACACACAAAACACCAACAACCCCAAAACACACACACACAAAAAAAAACGGTCCTTGCAACTTTTGATGGCTAGATTTGGGGGTAGGATTTTACTCCATGGTAGGGACACGTGCATTATATACCCAGGTCGCGTCTGCCGGCACCTGTACGGTACAGTAACGTAGCGTACCTGTGGTGGCGGTGGGGGTGAGTACCCCGGGGGGGTGGTACCTCACACCCCAGCTGGGGAAACCTGTTAGGGATGGTGGGGGTTTGGGGTTTTTGGGCCCCCCCGTCACCATGCAGCCTCGGTGGGCACTCGTACACAACCCCACTGACAAAAAAGCGCAGCCTGCTACCGGGGGGGCGGGGCCGGCGGTGAGGTTTCCCGGGTTGAAACAGGCGGGGGAAGGGGTAGGGGTGGGGCAGCAAGCCCAGTGGTTCTAAGAAAATAAGAAAAAAAGGAAGCTACAAGAGGGGCGAGGCCCACCGTGGTAGTTTGTCACCAAAATCCTACATCCACCTTTCATCCCCCTCCCTGAACCTATCCGCTCCCCCTTTTAAAACCCCCCAAAGACTCGGGATAAAATACTGTCTACTGAGACCCTTCCATTTTATTCCCCCAAAACCCCCCAAAAAAAACCTTTTTTTAAAGTTTTTTTTTAACCCAAAGGGTTTTTCCCTTTTTTTCCTTTCCTAAAAATTTTAACGCCCCCTTTTTCTCCAGTGATCTTTTAAAAATTTTTTTTTTTTTAT
>JACEEZ010022319.1:104895-109457 GCA_016584305.1 Chionoecetes opilio | reverse complement strand
TTTTAAACCCCTGTTTTAGAGTCCCCCCAAAAACCCCATTTTTTTCCCCTTCCCATGAAAAAAATTTTTTTAAACGGGGGAAAAGGGAAGGGGGTTTTTTTCAAGGAAAAAATTTGGGCCCCGCCCCCTTTGAAAGGGGGGAAACAAAGGGACTCGGGAAAAAAGGGCAGGCTGCTTCCCCCCAACATCGGTACGCTGGGGGTTGCGAACACCTCCTTATTGGTTTTCCCAGAAGGGCGGCGGGGAAATGCGGGGGAAAGTTACGAGCTACGGGAAAATATCCGCGATCGGCTCCCCTTTGGGGGAGGGAGGATTTTAATTTTATATGGTCTCCCCCTCGTAAATCCCCCCAGGACCTCCGGGGGAGACTTTGGAGCGGCTTTCACGACAGCCCCCGGGGGGATCAACCGAACGAAGGGGACGGGCCCCCCAACTTTTTAAGGGCCCGGGTATTGAGAGGAATATTGAGAACAAGTCTCGACATCCCCTACAGTCCCCCACTCTTCCCCGCCATGCAAACAAACCCCCCCTCTGGCAGGAGGGACGTCCCCCAAAACCCGCGTTTTTGAGTCTGTCCCCGGGGACTACTTTCAGTGTCGGGGCCCGCAGTTTTTGGTATGGGGAAATGGAAAAGGGTGGGCCTTGTGTGTAATTTTTGGGCCCAAGGGTTTGCTACTGCTCACCATCTGACATGGAAAATGAGATTTTTTTTCGAAAACTACACACAAACCCTTTTTCCCGGAATAAAAAGGGGGGGAGCACGGCCGGGAACCCCCCAAAAGTCCGGGAATCCCCAACAGTCCGATTTTTTTTTTTTTTTTTTTTTTTTTTTAATAACAAGGAAAAACGGGCCCAAGGGCACAAACAAAAAAGGGGAAACCCACAAACCCCGTTTAATTTTGCCAGCCCCTTAAAAGACAGAAGAAAAAAAAAATTAAAAAAAAAAACTTTACCCCCCCCCGGACTTTTAAACCCACTGTAGTTTTTACGCCCGGCAACGCCAATATCAACTCCCCCGGGCCGCGGATTTTTAGTCCGTTTGAGCAGGGCTCCCATTTGGGGCGGGGGAACCCAAGAAAGGTTCAATAGTTCAAGGGGACGTTCCTCCCACCAGGGGCAGTGGGGGTCGGGGGGACAAAACGAGGAAATTTGCGGTAAAACAGGGGAGTGTCTTTTTGTCCCCCAAATGTAAACAACACAAACCGCTAAAGCATGCTGCCCCCTGGGGGGGGCCCGGGGCGGACACTGACAGGAGACGATCGGACCGCCGGACAATTTTGGCGATTTCCCAAACGGGCCCCGGCATTTAACAAAAAAAAAAAATTTGCCCGGGAAACTTTTGGGACATACCAGGGGACCTGGGTTTTTGTCCGGCAAAACCGATACCGGGAAATCAGGTTTGTGTGTTTGGTGTCCCTCGTGTACTTCGCCAGATGGTGATCCCCATTTTGCACCCTCTACCCTCGGGCTTCCGGGCTCGGGGGGGGGTTTGGAGAAATCGGATTCATCCCCATAAAACCGCACGCGCCAATGGTCATGCAGAGGCGGCGGTGAAAAGGGGTTAAAAAGCTCACCCAGACGAGCCCCGGGGGGAAGGACCCCTGGATGATTGATCCCCTTTGCCCGAGGGTTCTGGACCCACCGGAATACGCCTAGGGAGGAGGGGACGATCGCCCGAAAGGGATCTTTTTGGTATCCTCGGGAGGTTTGGGGGCCCCAGCAAAACCAACCTATTCGAA
Organism: Chionoecetes opilio; assembly: GCA_016584305.1. Classification (NCBI taxonomy): domain Eukaryota; kingdom Metazoa; phylum Arthropoda; class Malacostraca; order Decapoda; family Majidae; genus Chionoecetes; species Chionoecetes opilio. The sequence goes on along the minus strand of JACEEZ010022319.1, from coordinate 107,718 downwards.
ACCCGAGTGGAAAAAAGGCTGCTCATGAGTGTGATGCCAGGGCAAAACCCATTGCGACTTTGGGCCAAAGAGGGATTTTATGACCAAGCGTCTAAATCCTCTCATATTTACAGGTTGGGGGGATCGTGAATAGGGGGATCAACCCCTTTCCGGGAGATGGGGTGTTTGGGGGATCGCTGGTGTTGTTCCCCCTGCGTGGCCCAAATGGTGAAGACTGGGGGGTGGGAGGAATTTGTGGAGGAATAGGAAATTCCTCCCCCCTCACACGAGCGAGGGAAAGTTCACCCACAACAGCCCGGGGCCCAAATCTACGCCAAATCAAGCCAGAGATCCCGCATCCCACAGGCGCTCGGGTTTAAAAAATCGCCGCTTTTAGAGGGAAAACGGGCAAAAAAAACCAGCCTGGCCCCGCCTTCGCCCAGTGCGCGCCAAAAGGGAAAACAGCCGAACGAATTTGGGTGTTTAAATGGGGCCCACAACCCATGGCCCGGGGGAAGAATACGCCCCCCCCATGCTCCAGGGATTTCCCGACCCTTCGGGGGAGGGGGTAGGGTAGTTGCTGTGAAAAAAGAAGAGTGAATGAGCTTAAGTTTCCAATTCCAGCTTTTTTCACGTTAGAGTGCTGCCCCCCAGAATTTGATTGTAAAAATAAGATCTGCCCCCGTAGTATGCTTGGGCGGGAAATGTTTTAGGAACCTTTGGGATCAGGGTTTTGCCAGGTTTCCCGGAAATAGCAGTTGGGGATCCAGGGATCACAACCCCCCAGTGCTTGGAGCAGCCACGCCGGGGTTACTGTTTCCCGCACAAAACAGCACTGCATTTTAGATCACTGCCCCCCCCCCCTTTACCCAAAAATGGGGGAAAAAGGGCTTTGTGTTTTTCTTGGCCTAATACCCGAATCCCAAAAAAGAAAATTAACTAAAAAATGAATTTTTTAAAAAAAATATATTTCTACTTACCTCATCAATCCTCCTACAAATTTTAAATTATTTTCACATTATCAAAGGGGAAAGCATCTTAGCATGGCAAAGGGGCTTAAAAAAATTTCGGGCAGTGAAAAAAAAGACTCTTCCACAAGTATTAAAAAACACCAAAAAAATGACTAAAAAAAAAAAGGGGAACCAAAAATAAAATCTTAAAATTTCAGAAACTGTCTCAAAAAAAATCAAAAATACATTTAACAAACCCAAAAAAAAACACTTTCAATGAATCCCTGGCACATGTTTTAGAAACACAACAAAAACCCCTTTACCTATCTGCTTGGGATGGGACTTTAGCCTCGGGTTTCCCCCGTGCCCAAAATCCCAGATGGGATCCCTCACCCGGGGGAAAACTTTCCGACATGGCAGAAACCCGGGAAACAGGGACAGACAACCCACAAACGCCAAAAAAAAAATGATAATAGCAAAATTAAAAATAATTTATTTTTTTAGATATGACATACAGGATGTTGAAGAATATTAAAAGGGGGCCTTTTTATGACATGGGCCCAAAAAAATGATTTTAAAAAATAATTACTACAAGACCCAACCCAAAAAAGGAATTGCGGCCAAATTTTATGGGCCCCCTGTAAAAAAGAAGCATGTGAAAAAGTTGGAGAGGTACAGGGGAATGGGCCCAAAAAAGATAAACCAGGGGGGGGGGCTTTTTTTTTTTTTAGGGAAAAAACTTTTTATTTAGGAAAATTTAAAAGGAAATAAAGTTTCCAAACTCCCGCAAAAGAAAAGGGAAAAAGGAGACTTTTAAAAAACAATTTTTTAAGCTGATAACCCAAAAATGGAAAGAAACAGACAATAAAAAGACTACGACTCGGAAACAAAAAAGAAGGGCGCTACACAAGAGGGGCATACAAAACAACTAGCAAAAGGGGGTATTTTGGATTAGATCAGTTAAGGGGGTTTCCCAAATTTGTCCTCCCCTTTTCAATACTAGCACCCCGTTAAAATTAAAACCCCCTTTAGACCCAGAACTTTTAAATTTTCCCTTTGGAATTGGGGCCCTTAGCGATTTTTAGTGAATAAAAAGCAATGTTTTATAGATAGACCTTTTTGACCTTGTGACTAGCTAATTTGGGGATTTCAGGGCACTTTTCGTTAAAGTTTTGCCTAACAACAGCCCATTTTTAAAAGCAAAGGAAAAATTTTGGGTTTTAAGGGGGGAAGGGAAACAAGCAAGAAAAAATGACAAAAACACACAATGAAGTTCCCTCAAAAAACTTGGTTTACTAGTTTTTTTATGGGTTAACCTTTTACGCCCAGATCTTTTCCCTTGGCTATAAAAATTGTCTGTTTTTAGCATAAAATTCAATGGAATTACGTCTGGGCGTGAAGGGTTAGGAATCAAGCAAGAAAAGTAGACACAAATACAAAAAAAGTCACTAAAATTGTGTTCATCTGTTTTCCATATAAATTTAGCGCCCCGTCATAGGCCGAAGACCCTTTCACCTCCTTGCGATGAGTCCATAGCCACGGAGACACCGGACGCATATTGCAAAGTCTACGCTAACGGGATAGGGGAATGGAACCAAATCGCGCGCGGTGAGGGCGGGGCTTATACCAGACGTCAACACAATTTACGGGTAACTGCTCATTTTGGGAAGATATTGTGCGGACTTATTTAAATAATAATTTGTAGAGAGAGAGAGAGAGAGAGAGAGAGAGAGAATAGAGAATTTAGAGGAGAGAAGAGAGAAGAGAGAGATGAGAGAGAGAGAGGGGAAGAGAGAGAGATGAGGGGAAGGGAGAGAGAGAGAGAGAAGAAGATGAGAGAGAGAGAGAGAGAGAATAAGATTTAGCTCATTTTGGGGAGATATGTTGCGTGACT
>JACEEZ010022319.1:89895-99895 GCA_016584305.1 Chionoecetes opilio | reverse complement strand
TGAAGTCAATGAATAAGTAGGAAATATAAAATAAGTAGGAAGCATAGTATAAAATATAAATAAGTAGGCAGTGCAGCGCACCCGCCGTCTAGCCTCATAGCATATTATGGAAAAATCTGACATTAAACAGACAGGTGATGGTGATATGCTTTCTTTATAGAGTCGCCACACGTTAAGTTGGCAAAAATGATGCCCCTCACTCCCCCCTTCCCAATGCACGGGCTTGGCTGAGGTGTTGGGGCTTTAGGGCGGATCTTGGAGTAAGGCATTCTCACCCAACACCCAACACTCAGCCAAGCCCGTGCGTTGGGAAGGGGGGAGTGAAGGGGCCACATTGTTGCCAACTTGACGTGCGGCGAGTATAGTCCGTTTCATGTTCTTAGTAACTTATCCATGTGTCTTGTTACGGTTTGAAATGCTTTAAATTTGTTATACACTGACGTTTTAGTGAATGTTTAAGGCGTGTATAAATGATGTATTATGTATATTTCTATGTACATTTTATGCATATTCATGGTATGGTATTTATGGTAGCCCGGCTTCCCCGTTGGTCTACTGCAGGGGTTCCCAAACTCTTCACCTCATCCACCCCATAATAAAGTTTCACATTTTTCTTCAACCATCAGTTTCAACCATCAGCATTCTTCAACTATCAGTTTTAATATAACAAAATATATATCAGATTTAATATATCAGTTTTAATATATCAGATTTAATATAACTTTTTTTGAAGTAGCAATGATTAATGTGAAGGCTGCACCTGCTGGGCTTCAGCCAGGGCACTGATATTAGGTTGAAGATTAGTGAGTTTTAGTGGTAGGTCGCCACGCTCTTCCTGGTTCAGTCTGCCCCTCTGCTTTGTTAGAATTGCATTTGCATGACTGCTTCAACCATGTATGAACTTGGAAAAGCAAGTAAAAATGGCTCGACCACTGCACAAGGCTGAGGGTATTTAGCAACATTATTTTCATTGCTCTATAAGTAATATACTGGACAACTGGCTGTCCACTCATCAACGCGAGGGGGGAATACACTCGCTCGCTCAGTACAGGAAGCGGACAGGAATATTTCACATACGGTACAATCTTGGGACAGAGGAGGGGAGAGAGGGGTGTGTGTGTGTGTGGAGGGTGCGAGGGGCGGGGTGCAGATCCGACGTGACGTCACAGACTAGCACCGAGCCAAGTCAAAGCCGTCTCTATGTCAGGGTGACGTTGGTACCACTCGCATAACAGTTGTTGGCAGCTGTTGCGTGCTGAAACTTTCCTCACCTAGCCATTTATCGACCCCCTAGCCATTCATCAACTCCCTAGCCATTTATCGACCCCCTAGCCATTCATCAACCCCCTAGCCATTTATCAACCCTCTAGCCATTTATTGACCCCCTTTGGACCCCTTGGATGGTCCCATCGACCCCTGGGGTTCGATATCGACCACTTTGGGAACCCCTGGTCTACTCACTCTCATGCCTGTTGGTCTACTCATAAGAACATAAGAAAATAAGGAAGCTACAAGAGGCCGCGAGACCTACACGAGGTAGTTCCTGTTACCTAACTCTACCTACATCCACCTCTCTTCCACATCCATGAATTTATCCAGACTCCTTTTAAAGACCCCAATAGACTTGGCATCGACCACCCTACTCACTCTCATGCCTGCTGGCCTCCTTAATCCTGGGCATGAGTTTCTCCTGACAATACTCCCGGAAGGCAACGCGGATCATAATCTCGTCCTCCGTCAGCTGACTCTCCAGGTTGAGGGCATCGCGCCAGTCAAACTTGGCTGAAAAACAGAAAAAAACTGAAATTACTTGAGGTGCTTTTTTCATAAAGTCGATAAGCGCCATCAATAAAAAACTAAGAAAATTATTTCAAAATGTTTCAATGTTCAAAAGATATGACATTTTGAACATTGAAACATTTTGAAGCCATTTTCTTAAGCTTTTTATTGATGGCGCTTATCAACTTTCTGAAATAAGCGCCTCACTTATACGTAGATATTTTTTTCCTTTCATTAATACAGTAAAGGTAACATTTCAGTCCTTTCCTGCCCTTATTAGTGGTTATATTTTCTCCAGACCTTCACAGATCCCTGCAGATACCTCTAATACGTTATTACAGAATGGGGGAGAGATGCCCCCTTCAACCCCCCTCGTTTAGGGTTAGACCCTAGGTTAGGTTAGTAGCTTTTAGGGGGTTATAGTGAGGTTAGGTTAGTAATTTTTAGGGGTTATAGTGAGGTTAGGTTAGTAACTTATGACATATCTTATGTTTAACATAGTTATATATGTTAAACATAACATACAATAAACATATACATATAACAATAGTTTGCTCCGCGCGACTGCCCTCTATATATGTGGATCATACGGGCGGCCGCATGGGGACGGCGGCCGCATAGGGTGGCGACCGTGTAATACTACAGGCAGTCAAAGCTAAAAATACGGCATTCAAACACTGAAATGGCTAGGTTATAGGATTACAGGAAGTTTCGACGTTATGCACTTTCGACGGTAGAAAATGGAGGTTTCGACGGCACCGTCGAACTCCGTCGAAACTTCCAATATGTGGAGATGAATATATAGATATACAAAGATATACAGATATAACCCTGAAGATATACACAAACAAAGGTTTTACCAAGCACACACACATTTATTGAAAGTCACACCTGCACTGCCAACCCAACAACTGCTGGGGCCATTACTCCCTCACAGAACACAAGGGCACGGCTGCCACCACACATGTAACACCCTGCCCACCACCACCCACTGCCACACAGGACACACTCCCACAGGCACGGGTACAACCACACTTGTCCACACAACACACCACCTCAAAAGTGGATCTTCATGTGCCGGGCAATATGACTCTTTGTCTTGAAACACTTGCTACAAACATCACACTTGAATTTCCTATAGTCCGTGTGTCTCAAGGTGTGTGCATTGAGTTGAGAACTGGTAATACATTTTTTCCCACACTCCAGGCATTCATAGTTCTTAACACCACTGTGTGTCAGGGTGTGTTCGGTGAGGTGACCCTTTTGAGTGAACCTTTTCCCACACTCAACGCATTCATAGTTCTTATCACCAGTGTGTGTCAGGGTGTGTGTGGTGAGGTGTGGCTTTCTAGTAAATCTTTTCCCACACTCCAGGCATTCATAGTTCTTAACACCACTGTGTCTCAGGGTATGTTCGGTGAGGTTACCCTTTTGAGTGAAACTTTTCCCACACTCCAGGCATTCATAATTCTTAACACCACTGTGTGTTAGGGTGTGTGTGGTGAGGTGTGACTTTGTAGTAAAACATTTCCCACACTCGAGGCATTTATAATTCTTAACACCACTGTGTGTCACGGAATGTCTCTCAAGCTTACTCTTGCATTTAAAAGTTTTACCACAACTTTGACACTTCAGCTCACTGTCTGCCTTGTGGCCTGAGCTGCCTGCCTCCAGGTGATTCTTGCCATCACGCCTGTGCCTCCCCTCACCTGAGGCAGACTGATCCTGCTGCTCCCGGCCACTCATGCTGCTGCCCGGCCCCACAGCCTCCACCGCAGCAAGACCCCCGCCAGCACACGTGACGGCCAGTCCTGCGGGAACCCTCGGGGATGCCGGAGCGAGCCGGGTCAGTGCCGGGCGGAGCAGCCGGCTTGGACTGTGACCTCAGCACCTGCAACATTGGTGACAGTCAGCACACAGAGAGCCACGCGCTGCCCTGACACTCTGCTCCTGCCTGCGGGGCCCACACCCTGCTTCTTGCCTCACTCACACCACACTTGGCAAGGCCTCCTCTCCCTCATCATTCCTCATGGACAACACAGCCCCGTGCTCCAGCCCTGGCCTGGCTAAACCACCAGGAGGCCATGGGGGGCCGGGGAAAGTGGTGGAAGTGGACGAAAACAAGTTTGGGAAGAGGAAGTACAATCGTGGGCGGTGTGTGGCTGGTGTGTGGGTATTTGGAGGCACTGAGTGGGAGGCGGTGTGTGGCTGGTGTGTGGGTATTTGGAGGCACTGAGTGGGAGGCGGTGTGTGGATGGTGTGTGGGTATTTGGAGGCACTGAGTGGGAGGCGGTGTGTGGATGGTGTGTGGGTATTTGGAGGCACTGAGTGGGAGGCGGTGTGTGGCTGGTGTGTGGGTATTTGGAGGCACTGAGTGGGAGGCGGTGTGTGGATGGTGTGTGGGTATTTGGAGGCACTGAGTGGGAGGCGGTGTGTGGCTGGTGTGTGGGTATTTGGAGGCACTGAGTGGGAGGCGGTGTGTGGATGGTGTGTGGGTATTTGGAGGCACTGAGTGGGAGGCGGTGTGGGGGCTGGTGTGTGGGTATTTGGAGGCACTGAGTGGGAGGCGGTGTGTGTGGGTATTTGGAGGCACTGAGTGGGAGGCGGTGTGTGGCTGGTGTGTGGGTATTGGAGGCACTGAGTGGGAGGCGGTGTGGGGTATTTGGAGGCACTGAGTGGGAGGCGGTGTGTGGCTGGTGTGTGGGTATTTGGAGGCACTGAGTGGGAGGCGGTGTGTGGCTGGTGTGTGGGTATTTGGAGGCACTGAGTGGGAGGCGGTGTGTGGCTGGTGTGTGGGTATTTGGAGGCACTGAGTGGAAGACAAGGCAAGTTTCACTGTCCTCTCACTGGAGAGATGCCCCCCCCCTTCAACTCCCCCCTACACGGCCCCCGCCCTGGACCCCAATAGTAATATTAATAAGCCAGCCTCACTACAACCTAACCTTACCAATAAAATAATAGTGAGACCTAAGGGCCAGAAAGAACTACACCTTTTCACTCTCAAATTAAAACCACTGAACTTCAAATTAAATCAAGTGAATCTCATATAAAAACAACTGGTACTCAAAATTGTTTGGCACTCAAATAACTTGAAAACAACTTTTCTTGAGAACTCAAGAACACTTTGAAAAGTTTCCGCAAAAAAATATATATATTAATAAACATCCATTAAAAAAAGCATCACATTCAGCCCAGAAATAAGATGTTTGCGTCTCCGAAAAAGACCGCCAACCTCTGCAGAATATTTATCAAAAAAAGAATTCATGCTACGGCTAGAGGTACGGGTCCATATCTATAGGCATATTTAGAGGTACGGGTCCATATCTATAGGCATATTTAGAGGTACGGGTCCATATCTATAGGCATATTTAGAGGTACGGGTCCATATCTATAGGCATATTTAGAGGTACGGGTCCATATCTATAGGCATATTTAGAGGTACGGGTCCATATCTATAGGCATATTTAGAGGTACGGGTCCATATCTATAGGCAAATTTAGAGATACGGGTCCATATCTATAGGCATATTTAGAGATACGGGTCCATATCTATAGGCATATTTAGAGGTACGGGTCCATATCTATAGGCATATCTAGAGGTACGGGTCCATATCTATAGGCATATTTAGAGATACGGGTCCATATCTATAGGCATATTTAGAGATACGGGTCCATATCTATAGGCAAATTTAGAGATACGGGTCCATATCTATAGGCGCTGGGGCAAGATATACGGGTAAATACCTATACCGTCAACAACCCTATAGTCGCCACAGCACTAATGTCGCCAGGCGCAATGCATATATTACGAATGTTAGCATCACTACAGCCTTGTATGTGCCACTGAAGAGGCATGCACAGTAGTTTATATGATGTACCTGTCTTCAGTGGCACATACAAGGCTGTAGTGATGCTAACATTCCTTATATATGCATGGCGCCTGGCCACATTAGTGTTGTTGACGGTAGGTGCTGCGGCTAGAGATACGGCAGCCGTATTCATTGACGCCGCGGCCAGAGATACGGCGCTTTTAGAATGCCTTATATCAATGGTAAGAATCGGTGGTTAAGATTCGTGGTAAATTTCCAGATGAACACCGAACTCACTTTGGTGAACGAAACAATTTTTCTCTGGTGAGTTTTGATGTGTTTGGAATGAATCTGCTAACCATTTTTGTCGCAAATATTTTTTTTTTTTGGGGGCAACAAAAATGAGAAAAAAAAAGGAACATAACCGAACCTATACCCAACCTAACCTTTACCTAACCTAACCCATATGAAACCTAACCTAACCTAATTTATGCCTAACCCAAACTAATTTATAACTAACCTAACCTAACCTTTATCTAAAAAAAGATTTTTTTTTTTTTGCGACAGAAACGGTTACCGTAGATAACAGTGAAGTCGCCAGGCACCAAATATTACGAATTATAGCATCACTACTGATGCTTATGTGTCACTGAAGATGTTACACAGTAGTTTATATCATGACTGTATAATCTACCGTTTCAGCGTTTTTTTATTTTTTTCCATCACAAGGAACTGGCCAAGGGCACAACGAAAATGGGTAACACAAAGCCCGCTTAGTTGCCAGTCCCTATAAAGAAGACAGTAAGAGAACAAAATAAAAAAGAGGGGTGAGCCAATTTAGTTCGGGAGGTGTCTTGTTACTCTTCTTTTGAAAAGATTTTAGTCATAGGAAAGTGGAAAAATAGAAACAGGAAGAGAGTTCCAGAGTTTACCAGTGAAAGGGATGAAAGAGTATAGATACTGATTAACTCTTGCATTAGGAAGATGGACAGAATAGGGATGAGAATGAGTAGAAAGTCTTGTGCAACGAGGCCACGGGAGAGGGGGAGGCATGCAGTTAGCAAGTTCAGAAGAGCAGTGAGCATGATCTTGTGATATGCTTTGTATCTGCAAATATAACTGTTGCGCATTTTGCTTCTCACGTTTTTCTTCGCGCGATGACAGACAGCAGCTGATCACCTTTCGGGCGGCAGGACACAAAACTTGCCAGATCTTTCAAACTTGAATAAAATTTGTTTTCACGTTGGCAGAGGAATTTTTATATATGCAAGCATCTTCCGCAGCTAATATATATAGACTTGTTTTACTTTACCTCTAATTTCCCTGAATTTCCCAGAGTGGCGACTCAACTGTTGGGTTAAAATACTAGCTGGCGACTTTACTGTAGTAGGTATAGCAAGGTCGCCACTCGGTTTTATTTTTGTCATTTGTTCATTTATAGCCCTAATATGACACAGATGAAGACACAAAATGACACAGACTTTCCAGATAGACCCTTCTAGCTTTCCTGAAATCATGGATGTAGAAATGTAAGTATTAATGCCACCACGTCTGTAAATAACAAAGAAACGTAGAGCTGGCGACTACACTGTTATCTACGGTAGCAGATTTATTCAAAACACATCAAAACTCACCTGAAAACAATAGTTTCGTCCACCAAAGTGAGTTCGGTGTTCATCTGGAATAATACCAGATTCGTTTTATCGCCCCTTTTATTTTGTGCAGAGATGTTAGGAAAATCACAGATACTATGCTGTAAAAAGCGATGAGGATGTGTTTTAAATAGGAAATACATTAAACACTGATCAATTTAGGGTTGTACACGCTAGTGGACGCTAGTAGACGCTAGTGGACGCTAGTAGACGCTAGTGGACGCTGTTTAATGGGACCACCCGAGCCGTACTGAATCCAGACACAGTCATGATCTAAATATCAGCCTAAAGCTATAGGTACTAAGCTGTAATACTCGTACACACGCGAGGGGTTCAGTCAGTTCGTACACCAGTTGTTTCGTACACCAGTAGATTCGTACACCAAAAAGATGCTTCGTAGTCTATATGAAACCATAGTCGTTTCGTACACTCAGCTCAGAATTGAACTGTATTACTAGAGTTACGAAACGACACCAGGTATGTACGAAAAAACTCAAAATCAGTGTACGAAACAACTAACAAAACCTGTGTACGAAACTCCCTGTCACCCCACGCGTGCCCTCAAGGGTAACCGGATGTTTCGCCGGTAAAACTTTGGAAGAAGTCCTTCACCCCTATCTTTTTTTTCTTCCCCCTATAGCCAACAAGCCTGGGGAACTGGCGGGAATACGGGGTTTTTGGGTGGGGGAAGCAAATATAAGTGATTTATGGCTCCCAAAAAAATAATCAAAGTCACTATATGTAAAAATCTAACCTAACCTAACCTTAACCACAAAGTATACCTAACCTAACCTTAACCACAAAGTATACCTAACCTAACCTTAACCACAAAGTATACCTTACATAATCTAACCTTAACCACAAAGTATACCTTACCTAACCTAACCTTAACCACAAGTATACCTAACCGAACCTAACCTAACCTTAACCACAAAGTATACCTAACCTAACCTTAACCACAAAGTATACCTAACCTAACCTTAACCACAAATTATACCTAACCTAACTTAACCTTAACCACAAAGTATACCTAACCTAACCTAACCTTAACCACAAAGTATACCTAACCTTAACCACAAAGTATACCTAACCTAACCTTAACCACAAAGTATACCTAACCTTAACCACAAAGTATACCTAACCTAACCTAACCTAACCTTAACCACAAAGTATACCTAACCTAACCTAACCTAACTGGACTTAGAATTTTTTGCGGCACCTCATATTTCATAGCGGCCGTGTGGGTTAACCAAGGCTGAGCGCACGCTGGAACCTTTACAGATGTGAAGTACAATAAGCATACAATACAGTGCGGTAATTCATTTCAGTCAAAGCCGGAAGGATGAGTTCCAAAGTATTTCCTTAGAAATTAAGTGTGTCAAAATTTGGAGAGATTTGAAGAAGAAATATGGAAATTATCGTAGAAAAATCGACTATCACTCAAATCCTGTTTTGACTATAGTACGGAATTCGAAGTACACTGTCCCTTTAAGACCGGTCGATAACAGCATTTCGTCATCATTTTGTACGTAAACAAATCGATCAGTATTTCTGATGATTTTGTAGTCATTTGATGAACAGTTTTGAAACAGTATAGTAATTTCCGTAGGGCGAATCCGGGGAGCGAAACGTCCGCGAGTGGGGCGAAACGTCCGCAAATGGGGGGCGAAACGTCCGCAAATGGGGGCGAAACGTCCGTTAAAGTGGGGCGAAACGTCCGCGATTGGGCGGGGGCGAAACGTCCATGGGGCGAAACGTCCGGTGTGACGATATAAAGGTTTGCCAATATAAAAGGTTGCATGGCCCCTACTGCGCATGCGCGGAAAAGCGCAACCTTATTTATCGTTGTTACGGCGATATATTTGGTTGCCTGATAAATAGTGTCACCAAAACACAAGTATTTATTTTCTCATGTAGGTCATTTATCTATACTAGTCAGTGATAACTTCGATCATAGACCACTGTGGTACAGATACAGTGGTATATATGCTTCTTTACATCTTATTTACCATGTAGCTATGTGGCGGTGAATGTGGTACCCTGATAAATAGTGTCACCAAAACACAAGTTATATTATTTTCTCATGTAGGTCATTTATTTATACCAGTCAGTGATAACTTCGATCATAGACCACTATACAGTGGTATATATGGTTCTTTACATCTTATTTACCATGTAGCTATGTGGCGGTGAATGTGGTACCCTGGATAAATAGTGTCACCAAAACACAAGTTATATTATTTCTCATGTAGGTCATTTATTATACTAGTCAGTGATAACTTCGATCATAGACCACTGTGGTACAGATACAGTGGAATATAGGTCTTTACAGCCAGTGGCGTACCCAGAAAATGAAAAGGGGGGGGCCAATATATATATATATATTATATAATATATATATATATTATATATATATATATATATATATATATATATATATATATATATAATATATATATAATCTATATATATATATATATATATATATATATATATATATATATATATATATATATATATATATATATATATATATATATATATATATATATATATATCAAGTATAGACGCCAGCCTCTGGCCCCTTTGCTTTTGGCTTAGTTCTTGCGGCTGGAACGTGGCAGCGAGCACGTTCCAGCCAATAAACTCATTACGTGAATTATCATTAAGGGCTGTTTTACGCAAAAAGTTTGTAACACAGACCCCCATTGATTTTGACAGCACTACTTCGATGTCGAATTTCAGCTCAATCCGACAATAA
>JACEEZ010022319.1:67395-84895 GCA_016584305.1 Chionoecetes opilio | reverse complement strand
CGGTCTAGAAAGTTTCGCAGATGGGGTGCCACAAAGCCCCAGAACCAGACATCCTTTGGTGCTCGGCCCTGGGGAGCAAGTGTTCCTTTTTTTCATGTATCAGACACGTATTCAAGAAAACTGCCCCTGTTTCCGTTGGGCAAGAGTAAAAAGTGAAGGCCATCGGGGCAAGGCGAAGCTGAAAACAAAAAAAACCGAGCGAACTTAGGAAAAGTCAAAAATTGTTCGAGGGTACCAAGCCCTGAAGAAGGTGGGAAACAGGATAATGCCCGGGCCGAGTGAAGCGGAAGATTGGAGGGCGCCCTGTAAGATTTTTCAACATCTCCAGGCAGACTTTCTTGAAAGGGGGATATCTTGGATGAAGACAAAAGCTCCTCATTTCGCAGAGAGAAGACGTTCCATTTGTCCATGGCCGGCGCGATGTCGCGAAGTGGCGAATGAAAAGAAAAAAAAGGAAGCGCTAAAAAGTGGAAAACCGCAGCGGAAGCAGGGGGCTGAAACGGAACCCCTACTGGAAAAGGCCCCCTATAAGGATTGCCTTTTCCCTATCGTCTACTACATCGTCAAAGATGAGGACGGCGATTTAAAGGCACTGGAAAAAAATACCCCGGCGAGCACCAACAAACAAGCTGCCCTAAATATCGAGCAAGTGGGCCGGGCCCGAGAAGGGTGCCGGGCCGGGCCCCTCGAGCGTTACATCGGAAGCGAAGGACGGGGAAACGATGTCAGTCAGTTGCTTTTCGCCGAGCATGTCATCGTTAAAGGGACAGGAACAGGGGACACTTGCCTTTTCAACGGAAAAGGGGGCCCTTAAAGGGACCCCCTGCGTGGTTTCTCACGGGGGACGGCAAACTATACCGAAGGGGTTTCAAAAGGGCTTCAGAGGACCGCTTTCCAGGGTTTTGCGACCGGCAGAGCTTCGAGGAGACCCGGGGAGTCCCGTCGCACAGATGGAAGGGGGACAAGAAGTCGAAGGGGGTTTTTCCAGGGGGGTCGAGCGAAGTTGGGCCGGGGAGCAGATCATGGCCCTTTTCCCTTCGATACGGGGCCTCGAACAGGGGCATGCCGCGGGCGCCGGTACCCCTGGAAAATCCCTGGGTCGCTCCCTGCTCGGTGCAGCCGACATGGCGGCATGCCGGACGTGGTGCCTTTGAAGGATCTGGCAATTGATTTGAAGGTTAATGTGCGCATTGAGAAATTTTTTTGTAAATTTTACTGTTAAAACATTTTGTGGACCTTTTACTAAAATTTCCAGTTTGATCTTTGAGGTCCAGACTTGATTGGGAATATTACATTTTTGGTTTTGGAAAAATAAGGGCTATAACGAATATTTTCGTTTACACTGAGAGCTAGGTGTGACCATCCCGAGGTTTTCCATTTGTGTGTGGGGTTTGTTTTGTGTGGTGTGTTGTGTGGGGTTTTATTCTTTAGTTGTATGGGGGAGGCGGGGGGGGAGCGGTTAGAGTCCCGATGGCTTTCCCGGGGACCGAGTTCGCCCCCGAAGAAAACCAAAAGTTTTTCTGCACCGTCGAGTGGCCAGAACAAAACATGCCTGCCCATCAACTTACCTTGCTGCGAGGCATCGGAGGACACAGGGGGGGGGCATGAGCCTGTAATCAGGGTTTCATATAAAAATCCTCCCTGCCCCACCACGGGCAAGGCCCAAAACCATCATCAAGCTTAAAGGAACCTCCAGACCCTACCATCCCACCCCGGGTCACATGCCTACAGGCGCTATAGGCACGAAGTAAAAAAAAAAAAAAAAAACCACAAACCCGTTTCCCGGATTGGGGGGAAGCATGGTCGGGAAACCCGAAACGTCCGGGAATCGCAACAGTCGAGCCTTTCCCCCCCCCCCCGGACTTTTACCCTAGTCTAGTATTTACTGCCGGAAACCACCAATATCAACTACCCCCCCGGGGTTTTTACGTTTTGAGCACCCTGCCATTTGGGCGGGAGGCAGCAGAAAGTTTTCAATATTTAAAAAGAGACTTTCCTGCACCAGGGGCAGGGGGGGTCAGGGGACGACGGGGGCGGTGCAGGGATCCGTGAGGGTCGTGTGTCCAAATGTAAACAAACGACCGGGGAAATGTGCCACCGGGGGGAGGCGCCGGGGCCGGGATTTAGGAGGGGCAAAGTGGGGCAGCAGCCCGGGGGCCTCTAAAAGGGAGCCTCCACAAAATGGGGAAAAATGCCAAACGGGGGCGGGGGCCCCCAATATTACAATTTTTTTTTTTATTATTTTTTACTTAATATTTGGATATTTAGTGTTTGCCCATACCCCCCCTCCCACAAAACAATTTTGGGGACTTGGGCAATGAGAGATTTGGGGGGGTAAAAATTGCGTCGCAACCCCCTATTTTTGATTTAGGGGGAAGTAAAAGTGGAAAAATTTCCCCTGGATGTAGGAAAAATAGTTTGCTTTAAGTTCGAGACGTGGAGCCGAGATCCCAGAAACTTAAGATAACCGGAGGGACCCCCCTCCCCCCCCCCCTATTTGGGGTAAGATAAAATTTTTGTTGGTTTTACGGGAGCTAGAGGGGGGAGCCCCCCCGTTAGAAGGTTAGAAAAAAATTAGGTTGGGTAAAATTATCGGGTATTTTTTTAAAGGGGTTTTAGGTTAGTTACGGGTTCGAGGGGGGGCAGACCCCCCCGTGGGTTAGGTGATTACTGGGAGGCGAGGGGAAGGGACCCCCTCGCAAGGAGAAAAGGTTTAAAATTTCTTAGGTCTGGGAAAATTACTCTAGAATCTAGATTGGGGATTTGGCTCTTTAAAACCCCAAAAATACGTTTTTCCGACGCATTTTTTCTCCCCCCCCAAAAAAAACCTCCCTTTCCCAGGTTTTCCCAAGCTTTTTTGGGGTAAGGGAAAAAGTAGGGCAAACATAGAAAATTACCAACTTCTTTGTTATCAAAAATAAATTTTTTTAACAAGGGCCTAATTTTAATCAAAGTAATCATTTTTTATATCCAAATGCCTAGCTAGTTTTGCTTGATTGCCTGATTAAAATTTAATCGGAAGTCAACACCCTTTTTTAGGAAGCATGGCCGACTGTAGGCAAATCCCAGTGGCTTTGGTCAAAAGTTCTAATTCATTTTACAGGAAAACCTTTTACCCGGGCCCCCTGGGGGGGGAGGGCCATGCGGAAAACCATTTTGCCGTGTTTGAAGTTACTTTTAGGAATCGCCAAAAACCCAATTTGCCCCTAAAAGAAGACAGTAAGGAAAAAAATAAAAAACAATAAAAAATCCCGGGGTCGTTTAGTGCCGTTGTTTGAGGCTGCCGTTTTTTTTAATGCCGGTTTAAAGGGGGTTCTCCGTACAAGGAAAATCACAAAAAAATAAATTCCCTTGGAAAAACTCCCTCTAAATTTCATAACAACCAAATTTCTGGGGCAGTGAGCAAAAATTTCAGAAAAATGGGATTAGGCTACCCTTACTCATAATTTAACAAGGGTGGCGTTTAAAGTCGGGCAATATAAAGGGTTTATTAATTAAATTTATTCATGAGCTGGGTCACTTAAAAAAAAAAAATTTTTTCCCCAATTTAGGTATAGAGTCCCCCAAATTTGTACAATAGGCTATAGCTAATATCTGCCTCAATTAGTTTTTGCTTTTTGTTCAAAATGCTCCAAAAAAGGCTACAATTACAAAAAAAAAACCCGGAATCAGCTGCGCAGCCCGCTCCCCGGGCCCCCATAATTTTGTAAAATTTTTAATGATGGGGGGCCTCCACCAAAAGAGGTTCCCCGGGCCTCCACAGTCTAAAACCGGCCCTGGGGGCGCGGGACATACCAGGGGGGACAGGAGACGCTCGGACCCCGGACAACTTTTTCCATTTCGAAAGGACCAGGCATTAAGTAAAAAACCCAAAAAAAAAAAAAAATTTTAATAAAAAAAAATTTTCCGGGACTTGACAATCCCCGGCCTGGGATTTGCCGGGAAATCCCAAACAGGAAAAGGAGGCCGGGGCGGGGGGAAAAAAAAAAATTTTTTTTATATTTTATATATATATATAAAATTTAATATATATATATATAATCCGAAAGAAAATTTTGAAATTTTGAAAAAAAAGTATAAGATAAAAATATTACAAATATATATATACACTGGACCCTCAATTTCAACGGCCTAAATGGGGAGTGTCCCTTGCTTGGGATTTTGGGGGCCAGGGGCCTTTTTTTCATATTAACCTTAATACATATAGAGACAATAAGAAAAAAAATATAAAAAATGATTCGAATAAGCATTGATTTGGTATTAAAAAAAATATTGATATGATAACCTAGACCCCCAAATTTCATTACAAAACAAAAACCTGAAAAAAAAGTATTTTTTTTTTTATAATTGAATTTTTGTAGAGTGATACAGGACATGTAAGGGGCTCAGAAGGATCTATTTTTGGGCCGAGGGGTGTCCTGGCGGGGCACATTTTTCAAGCAGCGGATTATTTTAATACCGTAAACCCCCGCTTTACGAACCTTATATACCCCATTTGGCTTAAAAATTTTTTTGTTTAAGTTTTTAATAATGCAGGGGTTTACCAAATATATTCGGAAATGGGGGGTTGATTTTGGGGGGGTCGGCCGAAATGGCACCAGGTTTGGGCGGGGGGCAGTGAAAGAAAGCCGCCCCGGGTTTTTTGTGACGCGCCCCAAAAGTCAGCTTTTTTCGCCCGATTGTAAACACCCCCTCCACTGTTTCAATTTTCCCTGTAGGAGAGTATTTGTGTGACTGCAATATTTAAATATACAATTTTAAACCAATGAACAAAAAAGTTCAAAACAGGAAATGGGAAAAAAAGCGAACTTTTTACTTTTATAAAAAAAAAAAATAGTGAATGCGAAAAGTTACTGTAAAGGGAAAAAAAAGGTGGCCCGGATAAAAAAGGAGGGAAAGGGGGGGGGTTCTGGTACCCCTGGTCTAAGTAGAGGCTGAAGGGTTCACTGCAGATGCTGTCCAGGAAAACAGCATCCCACACTACAAAAATTTTGAAAACTGCCCCGCAAAAACCCCAACCATCAAAATACAACATACCTTTCAAGGCCCGTGGGGAAAACCCCGACTAGGCCATGGCCCAGCTACCTCAGGGCTACCCAGGCTTCCAGCCAGGCAGCCAGAGGGACTCAAGCAGAGCAGGGGGAAAGGGGGATCCCAGCAATTTCAAACCCGTGAGCTACAATTTTTTTTCATGCAAGTGAAAGTTGAGCAAGGATTGGAAAAAAAAATAGAAAAAAAATTTAGGATATAATGAGACAAAAAACTCTTATTAATTTAAAAATCAGTTTAGGCTCAATCCATCAATCATTGGGGGGGTAGCCGGGGGGGGGGCCCTCGCCCGCCCCCCCTCGACGCCACTCCCGGGGGTCACCCCCGCGCGAGTCCCCCTGCAGTCCTTTCCCATACCAAAGCAACTCCGTAAAAAAATCAACTTTCCCCCCCAAACCCCGAGCCTTATGGGCGCCCCCTTGGCCTCCTCCCCGCCGGATTGTCTCTTACAGATACAACCCGGTGGGGAAGGGTCGGTTTGATTTGCGAAGACACTTATTACCAAAGTATCGATTGGGCTCTACAATCACATTAGTGTCCCTGTCTCACAAAACCCTAGAGGAGACGGGATCACAAGCGACTTGAAGATCCAGACTTAGCCTCCTTTCAGGGCCGACAAGCCAAATACTCTGCTGAGCGAGTCCAGACACCGGGCTATCCCAAACTGCCGTAAGACTTCTTGAGCGACCCCCGTCTATACCCCTTCCCCTTTTTACCGATACCCTTTTTTACCCGTTTTATTTTACTAGCTGAAAGTGCTTCGAGAAATATTTTTTCTAGTTTTTCCCTTTTTTAAGTGATGAATAGGGGGACCAATTAAGGTCATTGATATTTACCCACAACTTTTTCATGATAGTGTGTCGTGCCTGCAGGTTTCGCCATCGGGGATGATAGCCTTCACAGTCACGTGGACCATGTTGGCAGGCACACAAGCAAACTGCAGTCACCCTCCCCGTGCGGGCCCTTTCAATGACAAAAACTAAAAAATTTTTTTTTGTTTTACATCACTCTGTTTTGGGCCCCATTAACATGGGGGAAAATTCCATTGTACCCTTTTTTATGCACCTGGGTAAGTGACTTCTGAGACTTTTTTGTTTCCCGTGACACCACTTGGATTGATACCAAAAAAAAGGCTGTCACCAATTTTCCTAACCTAACGGGGGTTGCGCCTTCACCCCAAAATACTTGAGTTACAACCAAACCCGTGCATTATTACGTAACCTAATTACTGGGGGGGTTTCCTCCCCCCCAAAAAACTTTTTAGTTTTTTTACCGACGGCTGTTTTAATTGTTTAAAAAATCCTTATGAGAAGATACATTTAGCAAACGTTTTTGGGTAGTCTTTTAGGGGCATTCGATAATGACACACGACGTTGTATTTTTACGTTTTAAATAGTCTTTTTTGTGTCGACCTTTCCCCGGGGTAGGTCTCACCAGCTACCCTTGGCCCCAGTAGTACACCCACAAAACGCACAACAACACGGGTCCCGGGTGAATATTTTTTTGAAAGTATACAATTTGATCCGGGTAAAAACGGTGGAAACATTGAATGTAAGTAAAAAGTAGAAAAAAACATTTTAAGGAAGTGCCCCTTTCCGGAACATATACGTCCCCCCCCTTTGGCTTTACTGAAATATGCCAGGGTGAAAAAGTTTTTTGAAATATATACGTTTTACCAAGATCAGAAATGGTAACGGTATATATGTCAAAAACTTTACCCCGGGAGCAGTGTTCAGATTGGTAAGGTTGTGTTTAGGCAAAGGGGACATTTATTTAAAAAGTTCGTTTTACTTTAATTATACTCACATTTAATATTTCCACCCGTTTTTTCCCCGGATTACAATTGGTATACATTGTTAAAAAAATATTCACCAGGGAGAGTGTTTCGTGCGTATTTTTGCATGTAGCTACTCGGGCCAAGGGAGCTGGTGAGATCGCTACATCCGAGGGATGCCGGTTTTTTGTTCTTATTTCTATGGAAACCCTTCTGTATTGCCTTGGGGCTAATACAAAATAAAGTTTGCAACCAGGAACAAGTCAAAAATGACACAAGAATTTATTCTTACTGTTAAAAAATGCCGTTTCCGTGTCACCCTTCCCGCGATGCCCCGACGTGGATGGGTGAAAGATAGATTTTCACATAATAAAACCCCTTTTTTTTGTACAAATACTTTAAACCCCTGTACAATACGATTATTCAATGTACGACCAAAGTTAAAAAGGGAAAATTTTTGTATTATTTCAAACAGGAGCACAAACCGCCATGGGTCCTGTCCCTTTCGCTTGTGCCAGGGGCACCAAAACACCCGTAATGTCCCCTATATATCTAAACACGGGCTTGGTCTGGTATGCAGCGATGTTTAAGTCTTTTCTATCATGGAAGCCTTATGTGTCGGACACTTATCATTATGACAAATTTGCCATATTGTGGTTGGGCGGTGGCGGGCGAGAGCGGGCCCGGCAGCAACACTAAAAACCAAAATATTCATGTAAACACCATGGGGCGGTACTTGATGCAGCAATAGAGAGGCATTCTTTTATTTTGGGGGTGCCTATTTGGGAAGGATAGATGTTAATGATTTGACGTATTTCTATTTACGAAATTTTGGTTTTTCACCCAGCGCAGCGCAGTAGGGGCCATGCCCAAACCTTTTTTGGCAACCTTTAAGTCAAACGTACCCAGGGTTTACCTTGATGCGCTGATCCTAGGTTCGAGTCCCGCGTGCCCGAGATTAGCTTCTATGGACCACTGTGGCCTGCGCCGTACCCGTGGCCGCGGCGGTACGAGACTGACGCCGGTATAGTGGACGAGAACTGCGCGTTCGCTCTTTAGGTCAGACACACACTGGGGGGCTAACACCTCACTCTTAGACTATTTCTCGCTTTACCACATACACCACACCTGTCACTACGGTGTCTGTCGCTTTGTATACACCTGCACGCATACGCAACACACACACACACACACACACAATGTAATACACACGTGCCCTCAAGACCACCACCACCCAAGGGTCTGTCTTTCCTCGCCGTGCAGCAATAACAACCATTATTTCACCTGTTTTCAGCCTCAACACATAACCACACGGCCGTGACTCACCCTTCCCAGCCACTGACGTCGCCGCCAAGCCCTGAGTTGAGGCACAAAGTAGCAATACAACAGCAGCTAATGGCGCGACCACCTCTTCTTCTTCTTGTGACCTTTTCTGCTTATTAGCGCTTTGTAGGTCGTCTGTCAAGCTCGGGGTCGAACTTGACACATATCTTCCTTCTTTGCCCCTCTGTAGCCCTTTCTTTCCCCGCCACCTGTGGGGAGAGAAGGGCACAACAGGGCAGTATAGACACAGACATAAGTCCCTCCTATCAACTACCCTCCTAGACGTCTTCTACATTCCCACGCAATCTTTTCTCCCAAGCCTGCTTTAAAAACACCTTAGTTATTTCTACTATTTTCCTTCTCTCTCCATTAGTCCCACACAGTCCTGGCACAGTAAGGATTCCCCCATCCACCTCGTGTATCCTCCTATCACTCCTAATATGGACGGTATCAGCCTCCTCCTCTCCTGCTCCTATCTGCCACACTCTATTATCAAGTGTTCCATAGTTTCCCTTGTTCCTCTACAGCAGCTACAGGCCTGATCCTGCCCATCCCTACTCCTACCCTTCACCTCTAGTGTTCCTGTCCTTGCCTTCACCAACAGTCTGCTTCCCCAATCACCTGCATGCCAGTCAAGTGCCTCAGGCTTCTCTTTCCTACAGTACCATTTTAACGTGGATTTACCCTCCATACCTGCTCTCCACCTAGCTAGTCCATTGTCTTCTATTCTTATCTTCACCTCCTTGGTTCTTATCCTGTCCCAGGTTTCTACTAGGTTTTCCCTCCTTTTCCACCTCTCTAATTCCTTTATCCATGTTGAGCTTGTCCCAACCTCCTTCAGGATCTGCTTCACCCATCTATCCTCACTAAGTCCCTCTATTTTCTTCAGGTTAAGTTTCCCTTTTAAAATCCTTTCCCTGAAGGTGCTCCACCCCATATCTCCTCGAATGGCCTCCACAGCTGTGCTGGTTGGGGCTCCTAAGCCCCATCTACCCATAATGTTCTGTGTCCTCTCTAGCTTAGTAATGTCTCCCTCCCGATAACAGGTTATCTCAGACCCATACAAGCAATATGGCACTGCCATTCCTTTCCAAAGACTCCTACCTACTTCATATTTGTTAATTGTCCTACTTCCCCCGTTAATGATCATGCCTGTCATCCTCCTAGCCTTTCCCTCATTAGTTTTCCTTCGTCTTTCTCCTCCAACTCCTTCCTTACTTCCAGTCCTAATTATGTATACCTATCAACCACCTCTAGAATGTTGTTCCCTAGAACCCATTGACCTTCCTCTCTGCTGTTGAACTCCATCACCGTACTCTTCCTGACACTGAACCTAATGTTCCATTCATTCCCTTCCATAACTGTTGACTATTCCCAGCAAATCCTCCATGTCTCCCTTCCTCTCTGTCATGAGAACTACATCGTCTGCATAGGCTAAACATCCTAGTTTTCTATTCCCCACTCTGACTCCCTTCTCTGACTTTCTGATCCTCTCTATCAGTTCCTCCATGTAGATGTTGAAGAGTGTTGGAGAGATAACACATCCCTGCCGGACTCCTATGTTATTCTTCATCCATCCTGTGCTGATATCTCCTAGTGTGAACTTTACCTCATTTTCCTTATATAACTCTCTAATTATCGGCACCACCTTATCATCTACTCCTAGGTGTGCCAATAATCTCATTCATTTTTTTCTATCAACCGAGTCGTATGCTTTCTCAATATCTATAAATACCAGGTACAGTTCCTCATCTCCCCTCTGGCTCCTTTCTATGATTTCCTTTATCACCAACAAGTTTTCTAAACCTCCTCTACCTTTCCTGAACCCATTTTGCTCTTCTCCCAGCACCTTATCTTCCTCCAGCCATGACATTAGCTTGTTCCCAGCTAACCACCACCGGCGGGCCTACGTAGGCATTAGAGCGGCGAACGGCGGCCACCAGCGGCAACTTTGCCTCCCGAAGCCCTCCGTAGTGCCGCTGGTGTATTTTCAGAGAGGAAAATTTATTATCTGTAAATCAATGTACAGAATTTGAAAAATGTATTCCTTTTATGTGTAAACATTCTAAAACAACAGTTATATGATGATATTGATGTAGTATTGTATCAGTGGTGATAACCAGCGGCTACTTGACGTAAGACCTCCTTGCCAGCAGGCCCGCTGCGGTGTATATTTGAAGTGCACAAGAAAATATTAAGTTCTGCAGCATGTTCCCCTTCATAAACATGAACATGTTGAAGTTTTCATCAGACAGGGAGCTCCTCTTGGCCCTGTTGATGTCCTTGCCTTGCTTCCCGCAGCACATGATGCGGGCGGGAGTTTACTGCTGAATCATCATAACATTATTGTACCTCTGATGAAAACTTCCAACATGTACATGTTTATGAAGGGGAACATGCTGCAGAACTTAGAATTTTCTTGTGCACTTCAAATATACACCGCAGCGGGCCTGCTGGCAAGGAGGTCTTACGTCAAGTAGCCGCTGGTTATCACCACTGATACAATACTACATCAATATCATCATATAACTGTTGTTTTAGAATGTTTATACATAAAAGGAATACATTTTTCAAATTCTGTACATTGATTTACAGATAATAAATTTCGTGAGCCTGAGGCAAGTGGAAACCCTTGTTATGATGGCCGCTGGCCGGGCGCTGGGCCGCTGGCGTTTGAAACTTTGAATGCTCCGCTCAGCTCCAGGCCAGGCCGTCCACCGCTACGTTTTGAGGTAATACGCCTTTATTATAAGTTTATTGTGGTTTATTTAGGCATAGGGTGGAGTATGGAGGTTTGATAGTGGTGTGGTGAGGTTGTGGAGGCTGGCGGGGTTGTGTGAGAGGCGGGAGAGGTGATAGTTATAGGGTTTGGGCTGGCGGGGTAAGGGAAAGATGGAATACGGGGATAACCGGGATATGATGTTGCTTGGTGTACCTTATTATCCATGAACAAGCTGGCAGTACACGTCATACCACAGCTGAAGATACAGCTCGGTAACCCCCGAGTCCGCGGGTAAAGGCACGGCGGCTGTATTCTGCTTGTAAATGTCCAAAGATCTGCGGTGGTGGTAGTTTAGTTTAGTTTATTTTAGTTTATAATTAGCGAGTATGCTCATTTCAGAAGGTTACAGGGAGTTTCGTACACAAGTTGTTTCGTACCCAGGTTTTGTTAGTTTTTTCATACACTAATTTTGAGTTTTTTCGTACATACCTGGTGTCGTTCCGTATCTCTAGTAATAAGTTCACTCTACTGAGTGTACGAAACGACTATGGTTTCATATAGACAATGAAACTACTTTTTGATGTACAAAACTAACTTGTGTACGAACTGANTCATTTCCTCCTTCTTTTCTTTGTTTGATGGAACTAAGTCCCAAACTTTTCCCTTTTCTTCACAATTTTTCCCCTTTCCTCCTTCCATATGACTTTCCTCCAGTTTTTCTTCCACTACAGGTATAATCTCTTCCTCTCTTGTTAACTCTCTATCCTCCATCTTCAGCCTAACTTCTTGGTGCCACTGCCCCACCTAGGTTTCCCCTCAGCCCTTCTCCATCCTTCCTTTTCTCTTTCCCTTCTGGGCCCATATTACCAATTTACCTGTGCTGTTTTTCTTCCCACATTCCTATTTCTTCCTAATTAAGGACTGGGCTCTTTTCTTTGCCTCTTGGTATCTATCCCAGCCTCCCTCCATTCTCCCTCATACCTCCCCCCTTTGAAGTCTTGCTAATTTGGCCAAACTCTCTGTTTCCTTTTCCCTTTTTTTTTCTATCTGTATTCCCTGTCCGACCTCCTTATCCCACCAATTTTTGGGAGCCCTCTTTTTTCCTATTTTGAATTTCTTTGTTCCCATCGCTTTCTTGGCTTCCTCTCTAATGAGGTTCTTGATCCCTTGTTCCCACTCACTAACAGTGCTCCCAATCCCTTCTGTATCTCCTGGCATGGTATTCTCCATTCCTCGACAATACTCTATCCAGTTAGCGTTTTTCACATCACATTTTTCTTTCCATATTACCTTCTTAGCTTTATTTTCTTCCCTGTGTTTGCCACACGTGATCCCTATCATGCTATGATCTGATATATCTACATCCTCATTTTTCCAAACCCTGCATCCTTGTCTATCTACAGACTCATTGACGAGTATATAACACTGGGGAACAATTTGAAGAAAAAAAAATAGTTGAGTTAGATTTTTGAGCTTATTTAGACTAAAATTGGCATGCTGATTCCAAATCTGTAGTCAGTTTTTTTCTAGCACGTAAAGTTTTTCTCCACAGCTTCCCCTCCAGATAAGCAAAATTCCACTTGTGAGCTGTAGTAAAACTTGCCAGCTGATTAGATTTGACTCATCGAGAGCTATGTGGCAATTTGTTTGTGCAGTTACAATTGAGACAGTGCGGTGAGAGGTATGTGCAGCTCCCAATAGGTCAGTACTATCAATATCTGCAAACAGAAAGCTAGGATAGTAGGAATTAGGAGGATTTGTTATGGCTTTTCTCTTAACCTTGTAACAACATACCATTGTAATTTCTATTTCGTTTTATGCTGGTTTTTTTTGTTTTCAAAGCTTGTAACTATTCCAGCTTAGTGTTTTATTTACTAGGTATATATTTCTTTGTGTTCAGATCAGGTCTGCTCCTGCTACGTCTCGTCGTAAATGCCTAAACAACCCTGACTTTTTTGCTATATATGTGGTAGTTTCACCATTCCAAGTAGAGGGCAAGCATCAGCGTATTTGTCAAACAAGCATATTTCGCATATTTTAAAGTAAAAACTGGGTGATCAATACAAGCTATGGGCCCCTCACAAGTGTGCAAGCAGTGTGTTCGAGAGATTACGGATGTGGACCAAAGGAACACGTGAAAAGTTGGCTTTTGGTATCCCCATGGTTTGGGAGAGCAAAAAGATCATTCCACAGACTGTTACTTTTGTTTAGTGAAAACATCAGGATTTAACAAGAAAATAAAAGTAAATAGAATATCCTAATCTACCGTCAGCTATAAGACCAATCCCTCATTCAGCTGAAATTCCAGTGCCAGTTTTCGAACAACTACCTCTAGAAGATCTGAGTGATGTTGAAAGAACGCAGTGACAGCAATGATGCAGATTTTGACATTCACGAGGATTCAGTTCGTGGGGGATTTGATCAGCACGAGTTAAATGATTTAGCACGTGATTTGGGCCTATCCAAAAAAGCTTCAGAAATACTAGCATCAAGACTGAACAAGAAAAACATACTTGAACAAGGAGTGAAGGTATCATACTTTCGACCAGAGAAAGTACATTTCTGCAGTACTTTCGAAGTGCCAGCGGTTTTGTGTTTTGCCATAACATTCCTGGTTTACTGAAGGAATTAGGGTTTCAATCTACAATCCAAATGAATGGCGATTGTTTATTGATAGCTCAAAGCGGAGCTTGAAGGGGGTCCTTCTACACAATGGCAAATTGTTTGGCGCAGTCCCTATTGGGCATTCGTCTGTCTTCGTGAAGAATATGGAGATGTTAAAGAGAGTCATTGAGTTATTGCAATATGACAAACACAATTGGATCATCTGTGTTGACCATCGTGTTTAAAATGGTGTCCCCTTCCCTTTTTGGTCAACAACGTGGATACACAAAGTATCCCTGCTTTTTCTGTATGTGGGATAGCAGAGCTCGAGAGAAGCATTGGGTTCAGACGAATTGGCCTCCGAGAAACTGATCTTAAACCTGGAGATCCTAACATTGTACATGAGCCACTTGTTGACAGGAAGAAAATAATATTCCCACCTCTGCACATAAAACTAGGTCTCATGAAACCAATTTGTAAAAGCATTGTCAACTGATGGCGACTGTTTGAGTACATCATCTTGGCATTTCCTGGACTGTCAATTGAAAAAATCAAGGCCGGTGTGTTTGATGGTCCACAAATTCGACAGCTCATCAAAGATGAACATTTCAACGGTACTATGTCAGACCTTGAAAAGAATGCTTGGCTATCATTCAAAGACGTCGTCAAGAACTTTTTTGGAATACACGTGCAATAATTACACAGAAATTGTTCAGAAACTATTGGAGAGCTCAAAGCGCTTGGTTGC
Organism: Chionoecetes opilio; assembly: GCA_016584305.1. NCBI lineage: Eukaryota > Metazoa > Arthropoda > Malacostraca > Decapoda > Majidae > Chionoecetes > Chionoecetes opilio. Next base: position 70,675 of record JACEEZ010022319.1, on the reverse strand, counting down.
AACATGAGTATAAAGTACATTTTTTGCATAGCCCCTCTTGCCAACTTTCCGGAAAATCTTGGTGCTGCTAGCGACGAGCAAGGTGAACGATTTCACCAAGATTTGAAGGTTTTTGGAAGAAAGTTACCAGGGTAGAGGGAAAGTGCATATGATGGCTGACTATTGTTGGAGCATCAAACGCGATAGTCCTCAAGTTGAACACTCCAGACAAAGCTACAAACGTAAATTTTACCTTAACCTGCACACAATTATAGCCTTATCCTTTTTAAAAACATGATAATGTTAAATAAAATTCTATGCATGCCTATTTTTCATTTTTCATTTTATGTTAACATTTGCAACTTTTTATAAAATAAGCACTGTTACTGTTAGTAGTATTTTTCATATTTTTTAAGAAAACGAAAATCCTACAGTTCAAAAACTTGACGTGATAGAGAAAAACTGAGATCAGTTTTGGATTCAGCACCCAAAAATTATATAATAACAAGTGTCAGACCTAACTCAACAAAAATTTGTTCCCCAGTGTAATCTATCACCGACTCGTTGTTTCTATCTCTCCATGTTGTTGGGTTTTCTAACTCCCAATTCTTTATTCTACAGCCCGACCTTTCAGCAAAGTCTAATAACAACTCTCCGTTCCTGTTAACTCTTTCCTCCATCAGGCCGATATGACCATTCATGTCGCCCATTATCACCCACTTGTCCCTCCCGACCTTTTCTTTGATCTCAAGCATCGCCTCAAACAGCTTTCTATTGTCTTCCTGATTTCCACTACCTTCTACTCCCATGTACACTACTGTCACCACCAGACTTCTTTCTGTTCCCTAACTTTTACCGTTACTAGATCTCCTTTATTATAACCTAGCTGGTTTTCTATATCCCTGGTTGGGTTTATTTCTTCAATAGTTCTTCCTGCCTTTCTTCATGAGTATTCCTGCACCTCCCCCTTTTTTTCTCCTACCTTCCTTCCTCTGCCTATTCCTACCCAACCTCCTTCATCCCACTCCATGCTGTCATGCCATCCTGTCTCACATACTCCTATGACATCATACTCCTTTCCCTCTTCTATCAATGTCCTTCATTTCATCCCCTTGTGTTCAGTAAGGCAAGCAGCATTCCTCCTCTACTCTCCCTTTCCTATGCCTGGTCACTCTCCTTCTGTTGAGCCCACTCTGCTACATTCCACGCCATCCAGACTTTCCCCGCGTTAGACATGTGTATGCCATCTCGTGACCACACCTGGTTCCAACTCATCCTCTCCCACAGCTGTAGCCCATCACACACCCAATTCTCCAGCTGCTCTACACACTTCTTATTCACCCACCTCCTCTTTGCACCATACAGTGAGGCCTCCTTCCCTTGCCTCATGGGGATACACACCACCAGGGGGCTCTGCCGTACCTTTCTCTTCACCATCTCCTCGAAAGCCTTCACTGTCTTTTCTCCTCCTACATCTAACAAACCGTTGCCACCTCCCTCTATGACTACCAGGTCCTCCGGCTCCATCTCGCTTAGGTGTTGTCTCACCTTTTCGCGGATGGTCCTGATGTTAGCTCCTGGCAAATATTTATTCTCTATCCTATAGTACTCGCTCGTCAGACTCTGTATCTCTTTACCGAGCCCTCTTAGAATACTGTCCCCAAACAACCATATCCTTCTTTCCCACTTACCGGATCTCTTCAGACGTAGTCGCTTGCCCCCGGCGACCATCTTCCATGACCTCCGGCCGACTCCCATCCAGGGTGTCATTGTCGCCTGGGCTCGCAGGTCTGTCCTCCTCTCCCTTGCTCTGGGGCTACATTCAGAGAGGCTAACTTCCGGTCTTCACGACCTAGCGACTTCCAACAGCTGTTTTGGGCAACTTTTGGCATTCTGCGGGCAGATTGATGACGTACTTAAAGACGTTAAGCTGTCAAAACATAGCGACCACGGTAGGGGTGGCGTAGAGCACGCAATATACATAAAAATACTCATAAATTGAGTATATATGATGTTTTCTGACTCAAGAACTGAACAGGGCAAGTATACAAATGAAATTAGGCCATAAAACTATCTCCTACCCTCGTGGTGAGTTTATTATGAGTTTGTTATGGGGTGATGAGCCGAGTGGTGAACGGCGGCACCTCACCGAGACCCTGACCGAGACCACCTCGCTTCACCAGCCCGGCGGGTAGCTGCCACTAACCGCCACGCATCAGACTGAAGGTATAATGGCTCCCTTTTCCTTAATAAAACCCCAAGCCCTTGTCCATCCAGCCGTGATGGGTATCGGGTGTTAGCCGAGGTTTGTGACCCGCCTCCCGGGGTGGTTGCTTCCCCCTAATGGCAGGAAGACCAGTTACGAATAGAGAGATTATCAAGCGGAAAAGATCCCCCATAGTGACACCGTAGCGCCACTGCCATAGCTCGTACCAGAATCCCCGCGACTTCTGGGTTGTACAAATAGAGGAAGTTAGTTAAGCTAAACACTGTGCCTTTAACTCTTTCTGAATGTCTGCCTGGCTCCTTGGTCCCCGGTGGCCGCCGTAGTAGGTCCTTCTCAACGGTTGGGGACTCTGCTCCCTTGCGGACTGGTCTGGCCTCCTTGTACTGGGTCCTCGGTCCCCGGTGGCCGCCGTAGTCGTCCTCCTCAGCGGTTGGGCTCTGCTCCCTTGCAGAGGACCCGGACGAAATGGGCCGCCGATACAAATGGGGGCCCCCGTATAATCAAGCATAAAGGACGGGGGGGGGAACGCGAGGACGGTTATCGCCGCCCTCGCGCACCCCCTCCCGTCCTTTATGCTTATAATTACAGTCTTTGTTCTCTGTTCACAGGGACCGTCAACCATTTCACATGGTATGAGCGAACGCTTTCGATGGTGTGACTGCTGGTGCAATCAGAGCGCGCACGCTTCAGTTGGTGTCACAGCATAATTAATCTTAATGAAGAGTGATGCTTACATCGACATCTACAAATCGATCTTAACTATTTTATGAAATTTGAAGATCACCGTGTATAAATTATTTTTACACACGTTCATGTGTTCCGGTGATGTACACGGTACATCGCCAGGTTGATTCACGTGATTTCGAGAGCAGCCATGATTATTTGTTCCAGATCAAAATGATTATGACGACCAAGTTAATAATCGCGCTTCATATACTGAGGCCTTCCCCCCTCCCCCCCCTCCGCGATCGCCGCGAGGCGGCGATAGCCGCCCTCGCGCCCCCCTCCGTCCTTTATGCTTGATTATACGGGCGGCCCATTTGTATAGGCCGCCCCTACCGGCCCGCCCCCCAT
>JACEEZ010022319.1:39857-61040 GCA_016584305.1 Chionoecetes opilio | reverse complement strand
AAAACAAATTTGGTATAAGCTACAGAACCTCCCACGTCAAAAAAAGTGTGAATTTTTTTGGATAGTAAAGAAATTTCCCGAGATACAAGTATCAAACTTTGTTGGAAAATCAGCTAATTTGCTATCAAACTGGAAAAGTCAGCAAAGTTGTAGAGCTCCAAAAATTTTGTCATCATCACGTTCCTAATCCGCTCTCAATCCAGTATTTGGACCGCCAAATGCCAAAAAGTTTTTGGGACAAAAACAGCACGGCAACTGTGTGCAACGTGCACACCGTAACCCATATTTTTACACACTTTATAACGTAAAATGTATTACATACACACACGGGGGATATGTAGTAGCAGTACCCGATGGATGGATTGGTTACGAGGAGGCCGACAAATATAATTCGTCACAGGCAGCCTTTGTCTCTGACTTGTTACTCTTGTCACTGTCTTCTACTGGAATAGTGGACACTATTTCTTACGGCGTCAGTCTTCCGAACCCATCCATTTGAAAAGACCAGGGGGGGAAGCCAGCAACGGAGGTAGTATCGCCAGCAACGACCTGCTCTCCGACTACCTAGATACTACTTTTCCTTACGACGGAAGCTACAAAGCCTCCCTCGGTAGATCGTAAACGCGTCGGAAGGCGCTGACTGGCTAATAGTCCTTGAGCCAACCGGCCATATTTTGAAGTGAATGCTCCGGCGGGGGGAGTAATTCTCATTATGATTTTCCATTAGGGCATATCCCCAGGTATCAAAAAAATGCATGATGGACATCTGAGAACGGTAGCTTAGTGCCCGGATGGACGCCATTTTTGAAACCCCCCAGCGCGAAAATGCCCATTTGGTGGGGTACATTGTTGCACGTGTATCTGGACTTCTATATAGCTATCGATGTGCGGTTGACGACTAAATATAGTCCAATGTGTACCGTCTAAATAAAAAATAATATGAAGCATTTGTTATAGATTAATTATTATAAAAACCCTATTATCGAAAAAAATCATAAAATTTTCAATATTTATTATTAGGACTTGTACTTTTTTAGTGAAACAACACTGGTATGATTTCCAAATTATGCATTGTGCTACACCGGGTTTATCTGTCTAAAAAAAATAACTCAAAAACTAAAACATATCATCCCCCACGAGTGTACACAAAAAATATATAAAAAGGGCATGCACTTTCCACAACCGAAACTATGTCAGTTGGAATTTCCCGCCGATAATCAACCCAAAAGAACCCAGTGCCGAAAGTGACCGTCAGTCTATTCTATATCTATATTCTATATTCTATATCTCAGTCTGAGATTTGTTGCGGTGCCCTGATTAATTTTGAGGGGGGGGGGGGGGAAATCACGTATGGTTTATGACTCGCATATGGAACCATGCGACCAAAACAATCAGTCGTGGACTGGTTTCAACATCATGACTAGAGATCGTGTTCAGGTGACGGAAGAGTGTGGCTACCTGCCGATTTATAAAACGCGCCTGCCACAGATATGGCACAGTGCAAAAAATCCTCAGAGAAGCTCTGAAATCATGTCATCACTTCAGCTTGAGCTTTAAACCGGTGGTGCTAGACCAGGCACTATTTGCTAAGGCGACCGAAATAGCATGGAAAGATGTCGATCGATATGGAAGAATCGGGGCTCATGATGGGGAACTTCCATACCATCTGTAATTTCCCATGTCGAGCATTGGGAAAAATGTTTGGAGATGCAGGCCTTCGGGATGTAGCTGTTGAGTCAGGAGTAATCGCTGAAGGTTCCATCAACAGGGTTCTAAAAGGGCCCAAGCAATACAACCGTGCTGTGCGACTCCACAAGTTGATGTACGAGGCACTAATGCGCATCATTTGGAAGGGCGTCCAGGTGTGGTAGAAAGCAATCACCCTGACAAGGGAACCCCAATTCGAAGCATGACCTCAAAATTCGCAGCATCAAGGAGGATGTTTGCCACGAGACTCTCGCTGCTGCTCTCGATGATGATTCATGTGTACAGAGCTTTGACATGTTCGCGAAATACCTACATTTTCTGCGAACCAAACATGGAGACTGGCTCGCTCTGGATGATGTATATTGGATATGGTAGGGGACCCTGCTGGGGTTGTTTCGTGCGGATAGAGAAGGCGACTGGATGCTTCATTTGGGCTTGTGTCAGAAGTGATCCCTGGTTTTTCGCAATGAACAAGGTGAACTATGCTAGATATCTACAGTGTACTATGCACAGAGGGACGAAAACTCCACGAAACATGCCCCGAGTTGTACAGGCATTTAAATCAAGGCTACTTCTCCGTACAGCTTAGACCAGGGAATCCATTTGCCAGAATCGCTGTTGATCAGACAACAGAAAAAAACAGTCAACAAAGATACGCAAACAGCTGGAGGAACACGAGGTTTTAGTCTTCGACAAGGGGCTGTGTCACGATACTATCTAACTGCAGACAATCGGGCTGCTGCACTGAGGCAACTACGAGAAACTATCCTTGTGAATGGCAGCGACACATCTCACGCCAAGCACCCTGACTTGTCTATTTCTCGCATCAAACGTGAGGAGTCTGGCGTCACAGCTATCTGTGATCTACTGAAAATGACTGGACCAACCCATTCGCCGATGATCCGTCATGTCTTCTCAGTATATCTACCGGAGCGGCTGCGAGGGAGGACTTTTCTAATGACCTACTAAAACGCCCTGCAAAAGGGGGAAGCGGCGTATCAAAGCTTCCAGAAACGTCTTAAAGAGGGAACAGCTTTATGACACAGTGAAGAAGCTAAACTTGAAGACCTTAGGTAAGATCAAGCAGAAAGTTGTGAAGGCCACAAACAAGGAGATCGTCCTGAGAGCTGACAGACAACTGTTTGCCACCATGATACTCATCGCCAAGACAAGGAACCTCGACATGCAACTTGTCCTTTTGTCACCCATAGGGCCGTTACCATGGTCTTGGCAAACGTTGATGGGTCAATGAAAAAACGAACAAAGTGCACTGCGAAACACATGGAAGGTCTTGTGGAACACCCGATAACGTTGAACAAGCGAAGGCAAACAATAATTGACTGCGATGGCTCCATACAAAAGATGCATGGCGAGAACGACACGTTCGAAGAACTATCTGACCGCATCCTTGCTGCAGCGCTTCACGCTGGTCAAGGCAGTGAGCGCATCGATGTTGTCTTTGACACATACACAGAAGAATCCATCAAAGCAGCTGAGCGTGTGAACCGCGGTTCAAATGAAGGCATCAGTTTCAGCGAGATCAGACCCCACACAAAATCATGAACTGGCGGCGTCTCCTTGCTTGCAGCCAGACAAAGGAGAAACTAGTTGTGTTTCTGGCAGAGTCGTGGAAACATGAAACAAATCGCGAAAAGCTAGGCAACAGAACACTGTACGTCACCTGTGGTGAAAAATGTCTGGTACTGACCCGCGAAGGGGGAAGTTGGTGCAAGCACTCGAATGTAAAACCACGAGGAAGCAGACACGCGTATGTTTCTCCCCGCAAAGCACGCCCCCTACCCCCTACAAGACGATCATCTAGTGGCAGATGACACCGACGTTCTGATCATCAGTCTTCATCTCAGCAGAACCATCGATAGTCAGCTCTTCATCAGACGAGGAACAAAGGTTCGAGTCAGAATGATTGACGTTGGAAAGTTGGCTGCGGTATTGGGGTTGGGTTTGCAGTGCATTGCCAGGGCTTTAGCATGGAGCGGGTGTGACACTGTTAGTGCTTGGGTAGCCAAGGAAAGATAAAGGCTTTGAAGCTTGTGCAAGCGAATGATCTGTATCTTCAAGCATTCACAGATCTGGATCTTCGTGGAATGTACCAACAGACGTCTTCAATAGCATTCAGGCCTTCACGTGTCAGCTGTACGCCAGGAACAAAGAAAGATCGTCGGTGCTAATTCACTCCGTTATCACATGTTCTGTGCAAAGAAGGGCCAGATCGAATCTGGACAATTGCCGCCTTGTGAAGACTCCTTGATGCAGCATTTCGCTTAGGGCCAACTATCAGGCGGCTATCTGGCGACGCAGCCTTGAAAACCTGCCAGACGTCCCGCACCATCAGCAGGACATGGCTGGGAACCGATGATGACGGTTCGCTCAAAATCCCATGGATGGGGGGTCTACCAGCTCCAGATGTCGTCTTGAATTCATCCATGCACATGCAGAAGGACGTGTCGACCGTCAGATGCTCCTGCATACTGAATGGGTTGAAGTGCACTGTGTTTTGTAAGCTGCAGGGATGCTCCAACATGGTGCAGGATGATGCTATCGTGGCTCAGGATGCCAATGACTCTGATGGCGACTCTGATGATTAACTTTGTGTGCACTGTATATTGTATAGCATATGTGTTCTCTATTTTAAAAGCAGGCCCAAAATTTCCTGAAAATCTTTATAGACAGATAAACGGTTTAGCAAAATGTATAATTTGGAAGATCATACCGGTTGTTATTTGACTAAAACATGACATGTTTTAATGATACCTCCGCTTGCTTTTTAGGAATATACATCGTATGGTGTTAAAATCAGCCATACGTCTTTCCAAAACTCTAGTAATGAATAATTAATATAATTGGCGGCCATTTTGAAATCCAAAATGGCCACCAAAGTGCAGATTTCCTATGTAACAATTTCCGCCTGCTTATTAGATATCGTATGGTGTTAAAATCCTCTCCGTACGACATTCCTAACTTGCGTTATCGTCAGAATAGATAAGCCCAGCGGCGGCCTAAGTCATTTTATGCCTTTACATATATTTGTGTAAACTCGTGGTGGATGATATGTTGTACTTGTTGAGTTATTTTATAGAAAGATAAAAGGTGTAGCAAATGCATAATTTGGAAAATCATACCATGTTGTTTCACTAAAAAAGTACAAGTCTAATAATAAAATATTTTAAAAATATATGATTTTTTTTCGATAATTTATTTTATAATAATTAATCTATAACAAAATGCTTCATATTATTTTTTATTTTGACGGTACACATTGGACAAAATATTTAGTCGTCAACCGCACATCGATAGCTAGTATAGAAGTCCGATACACCGTGCAACAATGTACCCCCCCCAAATGGGGATTCGAGCTGGGTGGTTTCAAAGATGGCGTCCATCCCGGGGACTAAGCTACCGTTCTCAGATGTCCATCACACCTTTTCTGACACTTTAGGGCATTGGTCTAATGGAAAATCATAATGAGAATTACTCCCCCCGCCGGAGCATTACTTTTGGTCTGGCTCAAGGACTACGTGGGGGCGCCCGGCAGGATTCTTATAGTGACGCCTGTTATTAGTTGTTCATGCCGCCCCCCTGTGTCCTCCGATGCACTCGCAAACGAAGGTAAAGTTTATGGGCCCGGGCATGTGGGTGTTCTTTGGCCACTCGACGGTGCAGAAAGGTTTTGGGTTTCTTCGGGGATTTAATCGGGTCACCAAGAACGCCCCGTCGGAGACGCTAACCATTCCGCTCCCGCCTCCCCAAAATAAAATAATAAATATATATATATATATAATATATATATATATATATATTAAATAAAAATATATATATATATTATATATATATATAATATATATATATATATATATATATAATATATATATAATATATATATATATATATATATAATTATATATATAATATATATATATATATATATATATATATATGCTTCCAATTGATAAGTACATTTGAGTAAAAAGTTTGCTGGGTTAGTCCCATAAAATCAATCTGCAATGTTTTGTATTCAGCAGTACTAGTGGTAAAATAATTAAATTCAAGAAAAAGAACCATCAAATAAATGTAGTAAATTGCAATTGCAAAGTATTTATCATTCCTTTCCCAAACAGGTGCCGTCATCAAGCTCATCACCAGTCACCAGCCAATGACAAACTTTTTAAAACTTCTCGACCAATCACAAGGCAGCGAGATATATTTCTGGGCAAGAATGGCATGTCAGACTGCCTCTCTCCGCCTTCTGTCCCCGTCATCTCAAACTAATTCTCGTTTTATTTGGAATGCTTGCGTTTTAAGGAGTTTTAATGTAGCAGATAGTAAGATATATAAGTAAGGAGCCTGTGTTGCTAGTGTTTTGGTGGTAAAAGTTGTGTATGTGGGTTGAAATAGTGAATATTTGTGTTATGGGGCGGCCGCGCGGCAAGAATTTCTCCGTCATTCATTGCCCCGCCAGCAGTCACCTCATCATAACATCTTTAAATCACCCTTATTTAAGGTGACACACGGTGCTACATTGATTTAGATAATGACACGTGTATATAACATCTCAACATAATCACTAAGTTGTATAATAACGAGTAATAAGACGTTTAATCCTGCCCAAACCTATAGTGGCGGAGGAGGTGGCGGCTCCAGCCGCCACTCTCAAAAGTTTTGAGTAAAAACCCGCCGTCATCCGCCTCACCTGTGCCTTCCTGAAGAAGACAGTCAGCTCCCACGGCTGTGATAGCACCATAGGATATCACCAGGGATCATAGGATTCCTCAATGGGTTCTCGCTCCCCTACTAAATATTACCAAAGACATCTATCTCCCCAATTGGTGTTGATATCCACCTCACAGGCTTCATGCTGCTGCTGCTGCTGCTGCCGAAGGCCGCGCTGCCAGACGTGGATGAGTCCCTTGCTTGTATTTCATCTCTTTACTCATATATATGAATAATATCCATCCAAATGCAATCATATGTCTACATTCACCTAGAGAAATTATTTTTCATAGCATACCAAGCAATAATAAGCGAGCCTGGAGACTTCCTAGCTCTGCTAATACCAGTCTCGAGCAGTCGTTGGCCAGTCTGCACGTTTACAACCAAACCTACGACTTTTCCGCGCTGTGGGTTCCTGTTACGACCGACGTCGGATTTCCTACCAAAAAAAGGTCATAAAGTGTTTTGTGGCTTCTCCCCCATATCCCCGAGAACGACTGTCCCTTGCGTGTACTAAGAAGACCAAAGTTGAACCAGACGTGAACATGGTGAAGGCAAAATCATTATAATAAAAAATAAATAAGATTTTATCCTTTTGTCATGCTTAATTATCATGCTGATCTAAAATTGATCCAGGGTCTGTATCCCTTTAGTATCTTTTTATGGGAACTTGCAAGCGTTTTTTTTTCGCCAGTGGTCTCTCTAGTTCAAGCAAGATCGCCAGGAGTCAACTTTTTATCCGTCATCGATAGCCAAGAACCCACATCTGCCGAATCCAGGACAGGGGNAAACGTTGCTCACTCATAAATTTGGCGGGTAACTTCCTGAAGAAATCAGTCATGCGTTCTTTCCCGGCAACGAGTAATAAGACGTTTATCCGCCAAACCTATAGTGGCGGAGGAGGTGGCGCTCCAGCGCCACTCTCAAAAGTTTTGAGTAAAAACCCGCCGTCTCCGCCTCACCTATGCCTTCCTGAGAAGACAGTCAGCTCCCACGGCTGTGATAGCACCATAGGATATCACTAGGGATCATAGGATTCTCAATGGGTTCTCGCTCCCCTACTAAATATTACCAAAGACATCTATCTCCCCAATTGGTGTTGATATCCACCTCACAGGCTTCATGCTGCTGCTGCTGCTGCTGCCGAAGGCCGCGCTGCAGACGTGGATGAGTCCCTTGCTTGTATTTCATCTCTTTACTCATATATATGAATAATATCCATCCAAATGCAATCATATGTCTACATTCACCTAGAGAAATGATTTTTCATAGCATACCAAGCATAATAAGCGAGCCTGGAGACTTCCTAGCTCTGCTAATACCAGTCTCGAGCAGTCGTTGGCAGTCTGCACGTTTACAACCAAACCTACGACTTTTCCGCGCTGTGGGTTCCTGTTACGACCGACGTCGGATTTCCTACCAAAAAAGGTCATAAAGTGTTTTGTGGCTTCTCCCCCATATCCCCGAAAACGACTGTCCCTTGCATGTACTAAGAAGACCCAAAGTTGAACCAGACTGGAACATGGTGAAGGCAAATCATTATGAAAAAATAAAAATAAATAAGATTTTATCCTTTTTGTCATGCTTAATCATCATGCTGATCTAAAATTGATCCAGGGGTCTGTATTCCTTTAGTATCTTTTATGGGAACTTGCAAGCGTTTTTTTTTTTCGCCAGTGGTCTCTCTAGTTCAAGCAAGACTCGCCAGGAGTCAACTTTTTTATCCGTCATCGAGTAGCCGAAGACACCCACATGCTGCCCATCAACCTCACCTCGGACTGCAAGTGCAGCAGAGGGCACCAGGGGGAAGCATAAGCCTCAATTAATTACATGTATTACATATACACACGGGGGATATGTAGTAGCAGAACCCGATGGACGAATTGGTTACGAGGAGGCCGACAAATATAACTCGTCACAGACAGCCTCTGTCTCTGACTTCTTTCTAACTGGAATATGGACACTATTTCTTACCAGTGTTTGCCACGCTTCGGTGACTTATTTTACCTACAACCAAGGTGATTGATTTTCCTCTACATCCCCCTACACACCAAAATCAATAATATAGAAAAGAAAGAGAAATATTAAGATTTAAGACTTGAGAAAAATATTTCAAAATATACGTAACATTATATAAAATACTGAGTGGTAACAAAATATACATGCAACTGTATAAAAACACTTAGGCAAAGATAAAAACATACGTTAGGTTACACTAGAATAAACAAAGGCTAGTGATTTAATTTTACAGTGATATAATTTACGTGCACAACACTGATTGTTGACTATAGTAGAAAAGTCCACCGTTATGTGGTAGGCCTAATCAGCGAGAACGTCATTTTTTTCGTTATCTGAGTACTTTTGCAAAGTACCTTGATCTTGCACTGGAATAAAGTTTAATTAAAGATGGTGTCATCACAAAATTTGAAGGGAATCTCTCAGATGTTTTAATTATTGATTCCATAAGAACATAAGAAAATAAGGAAGCTACAAGAGGCCGCGAGGCCTACATGTGGTAGTTCCTGTCACCTAACACTACCTACATCCACCTTCCATCCCCATCCATGAACCTATCCAGCCCCACTTTAAAGCTCCCCAATGACTCCGCACTAACTACCTGTCTACTTAGTTCATTCCTATCATTCACCACCCTATTTGTGAACCAGTTTTTCCCTATTTCCTTTCTAAATCTACGCCCTTCCAGCTTGAATCCGTTACTTCTTGTTCTACCCTGGTTAATAGCCGTAAGAATTTTTCCTACCTCCTTTATTAAATCCCTTTATCCACTTAAAAACTTGTCAGATCGCCCCTTAGGCCGGGTTCACACGAGACACTTTTTAATGGTCAGTGGCCGCCACAAAAAGTGCCCGCAACAAAAAATGGTCGCCACGAAAAGTGGTGAGTAGATGCACCTTACACACGAGCCACTCGGTTGCGGCCACTGATGAGGCCAGTGTCATCATGGATCACCAAGTACTTTGGATCACCGATACCAAGTACTTTGCTTGAAGTATCGGTTATTATGAGTAACTACCTTGTATAAAAAATATAAAATATGTTTAGTAAACACGTCGTGTCTGTAGTCATATGGCGGCAAGTGGCAGGCGGCAGCTCAATACTCATCTCTCTCCACACTGATAGTACATGCAATACACAAGGCATAAGCCCCCCCACAAACACAAACGAAAATATGATAGGTTCAGTAATTCTTGGTCACTTACCAAACGGTATTTCAGTATCGTAGCAGAAGTCAACCATTACACTCATTTTGAAATTACCGCCGCAAACACACAAAACACTCACGGAGGGAGTTGCCTGGCGTAAAAATGTATTTGGTATGTTACATTTTTTACCTTCTTGTATATTTTCACAAATATTTTGCGTATGCTTCTTGAGTACTCATAATACTCGATACCAAGAAAAAAGTATCGATACTTTCGATACAAAGGTGGTATCGAAAGTATCGATATTTTGATATCCATACGCCCACCACTATCCCCTACATCCCGTGTTTTTGCCTGTTTTTGCTGGATTACATAATGGGTGGAAACATACGGATGGCACAACGATTCAAGCAATCATTGATCTTTACAAGGCTGGGATCAATAATAAGGAAATTTGCAAGCTTAAAGGACTGAAGCTTACCGTAGAACAGTGCAAAATTGTCTTGCTGACAGTGTACCACGTCGCCTTCAAAGGGTCATCAAGAGGAAGGGCTACGCAACGAAATACTAACTACAATTGTAAATGTTGATATTCTACATTATTTTGTTATGTATAAACATGGTGCGTCATACGTGTAAACATTCCCTTTTCGGAGGCGCGCAGTGATTATCCACGCACACTAGTTGACTCTGTGACGGACAAATCGAGACAGAGAAAGCAGCGGGTGGCAGGGTGGTGGCAACCAAAAGTGGCTCGTGTGAATGCTGCCATTTGAAAACACGGTTTCTATTGTTGGCCACGGTGGCCGGCCACAATGGTGTGGTCGGAAAAATGGATCCGCCCGCCACGACTCGCCACTATTTTGTGGTCGCCACAAAAAAGTGGCCCGTGTGCATGCAGCCATAGAGATGCGTGTGTTCTATTTTGACCATTTTTTTGTGGCGGCCACTGACCATTAAAAAGTGTCTCGTGTGAACCCGCCCTACTCTGCGTCTCTCGAGTGAGTGTAACTGTATTCCAATGTCTTTACAGACAGTTTATTTCGCAGTTTCGCTTTATTGTTATTGAGTTTAGAGAATGATCTCTCAACTTATGCCGTACTTTGGGGTAAACCCGTTAGCTTTAGCATAGAAGTTGATATTTCCTCATATGTGTGTACACCTCTCATATGCTTCCAAAATTCCACAAAACTGTTATTCTCCCATGCACCTTTTTTTACTTCTTCATCAACTAAGACTGATCTCCAGAACTGAGTGTCTGAGTACGTGACCGCGACGAAGTTTTCCCTTTGCTCCTTTCACACATTCCATAATCGAACCACGATAGCGCCACCAAATTTTATTATTGACGCTATCGTGAAATTTGACCACGATAAACGCCGATCACGATAGCCTCACAACAATGTCACGCTGCCTGTACGTATGTGTCATGACGGTCGTAAGATGGTCACGATGGAGTCATGACAGCTGTAAGACTACGTCACGAATGGAAAATCAACGGTCATTTTGTCGTCACGTTAGAGCTACGATAACCACAACAGTGCCATGACGTGATACGTCTGCGATACGTTCATGGCACATGAACGTAATCCAACGTTCCTGCCAGCTGTTGTGAACTGATCTATGGATTACTGAGCGTAAGTCCGTAGCCGGCACTGCAAAATGTGATAGAGCTGGTCTTCTAGCTGCAGCTTTTGCCAAGGCATCAGCTTCCTCATTACCGGCAACACCTACATGTGCCGGTACCCAACAAAAGCTCACCGTCCGGCCTGTCCACGGCAAACCATCTTCTCTTTCAATGCTGGCTCGTAGGAGTCCCTCAAGGCCCTTATCATGGACCTCTGCACGATCTGATGTGATCTGCTTACCGCATGTGGGAATACTGCAAAACTCGGCCATCATGACAGCACCTGAAAAACGAGAAAATTATTATTATTATTATAATATACTATTAATTATAATTTATGCTAATTATCATTCACTATTATTATAATATACTAGTAATTACACTTTATGCTAATTATTTTAACTCAAAATGAACATGGCATGGGTCCACTGTAATAAGTTGCCAGTTATGCCGATTTTGGTATTTTAACCATTTATCGCAAATTGTTATAGCGGCCATCTTCAATTCTGAAAATGCCACCAGGTTGAATTTGCAGAACTTTACACAGTGGACATGCTTATGGTTTTCTGGAGCTCCCCTGAAAAAATCAGCCTTCTACCATTTTTTTCTAGGTTTTCGTTAAATTTTTACTAATCCTCTACGGTCATCCGATCGAGGGCATTACTGCTCGCCACGTCGAAGAGGTCCTCCAGGTCCCCCTTGAATATTTCCTCTTTCATCCGGGCGGTCTCGGATGCCCGTTTCTGATGTTTTTGGAGGGACTCGTACTTGGCCACCAGGCTGAGGAGCTTCTCCTTGGCGGTTCGGAGAGCGGAGGTCGGGATCCCGGCCCTCCCCCAGATCAAGAGGACTGCCTCTATCACCTCCTTGGCGGCCACGGGTTTGGTCTTCTTCTCGATTCCGTGATGGAAGTAAAACTTGCGGAGCACCTGCCCTTTAGAGGGCAGCCTGGCACGTGTTGTCTCACATTCAAGGTGCCCAATAAGCCACCATGCACGCTCCCTTGTAGAAGTCATCATGCACCTGGGGGAAGAAAAAAAGAATAAACTTTAGGGGGGAGTTGCAAACATAGTCCGATCGGCACGAAAGTTTGCATGGACATGTCTAACAGGAAGTGAAACAAGATCGATATCATGCCCGCTACATTACACAACATTTTTATTTTCACTAGGTTTTTGGACCACCCTACGGTGCTTATGCATTCTTTGCTTCTTGGCTTGTGTGTGTTTGTGTATAGTGTACATATCAGATGGCTGCTTATGCATTCTTTGCTTCTTGGCTTGTGTGTGTTTGTGTATAGTGTACATATCAGATGGCTGCTTATGCATTCTTTGCTTCTTGGCTTGTGTGTGTTTGTGTACAGTGTACATATCAGATGGCTGCTTATGCATTCTTTGCTTATTGGCTTGTGTGTGTTTGTGTATAGTGTATACCATTCCAGATTGTTGTTTTTTAATGCGTTGTTTTTAGGGTGTAGTGCCTTTAGGAGGTGCAACCATTTCAACCTACCGTGTGGGATTAAATGCTTGCAGTTCTTATATGTGCCTTGCACGTGACGTCACAGCCCTTGCTGTGCAGGCGAAAAACGCGGGAAATGCGAGCTGGAGGACCAACAAACTCCACTTACCGCCTGTGTTTGCCAGCTTATGGTAATTTTCCCCTACTAAATATATGTTTATCAGTATAAAAGGTATACTGTCATCCTCGGAAATGTTTGTTCTGTAATATTATCAAATTAAAAACCGTAAAACACGCTAAATAAATGCCATTATGAGACTCAAGAAATATGCATGAACTTAATATTCTATTAAACTCTTCGCCATTTAATATTTTGCGGGGAAACTTTTTACATGGAGAATATCAATAGAAGCGGAATTCCATTAGCTTTCCATTGATATATTTCGTTATCTGATAAATGAATTAGCAGCAGCATACATAAATTAGCGTTAACTAAATAAATAACATCATGAAATCTGGTATTTTTTCCCGATTGATGGTGTTATTTATTGTGCATCTCTGGTGTTGTGTTGTCATCTCTGTGCATCAAATGCGTGCCATATCAACATGCATTCCAAGTTTCATTTTTTTTTTATATTGAACCTCTTAAAATCCTCCAAGCCAAACCAGGTGGTTGTCTGTGCAGACATGTGTGAAAATATTGTTAGACCAGTGGGGTGCATTGGAGATTTATTTCACAAAATTGGCATTTAGTAACCCAACCCATGTAATTATATGATTGTTACTTGCCTTAAAAAAAAAAAAATTACCCGAGCCTACCTTGAATTTCTGCAATACAGCTTGTAGTCAGCTTCACCGTGTCATGCCGTGGGAATTGCGTGCCAAATGCGATTTTATTGTTTAAATGCCATCTATAGGGTGTTAATAAACAGAAAAACTTGGGTGGCAATTTTTCTTTTGGGAATTTGGGTTTTTGTGGGGGGCTTAAACGGGGGTACCGCCATTTCGCAGTTTATCGCCCGAAATGAAAGCGCTAATATTGTAATAACTATTTTTATCTCTTAAAATATTAATCGGAAAATTATGAAAAAAATCAGGTGTTTTCCTCATATCATTATTCATTTATGTACCAAATATTTAATTGATATCTGGAATAATTATTGATGGATTAACAAATATGTTATTTGTACATGCAGAGTCTGTTAACCACGATATCCGCCGTCTCTGAACTAGGTTAAGATTTTGTCCATTTCAGCACCTTTGATTGTCTCCTACTATAAAACAATTCTAAATAAATATATGTACAATAAATGAATGCTAGGCCTAATCGATGATAGTAACGTAATACTATTTTATGAAGTATGTTCTTCCCAGATAAGTATCCAATGCAGAAATAAGTCATCCGTGACTAGAAGATTTTAACAACCTCAACACCAGTTAGTGTCAGGAATTGTTTTTCTTTTGCTACATTATTTAGGCATATACTATGATATTTACACGATATGATTGTGTATGTCTATATATATATAAGAAAAAAACGACAAATGTATGATGAAACATGTAATATTCATGACATGACTTCCTAGCACTGATACAAATAAAGGAAATAAAAATATACTTTTCTGCAATCATCATAGTCGGTCAGCCCCGGTCCGAAATTTTGCTCACCGGTATCAAATTAGGGCGAGAATGCTAAGAGTGTTTTTTGAGAAGGTATAAATGCCTAGAGTTAGAAAACATGTGATAGCATTGTGGGGGTGGCAGCTTTATATGAGTTATCTCCCTTTTTCCAAAATGGCCGCCAAAATATCATGTCCTGGCTAAATGACTCGACAAGAATAGCAGTCCTTTGGGATTTATTCGCTACTATGTATCTCCAGTGAGGAGCCCGACCAGAAATCGCTGTAACTCATTTGGTATGGCGATATGAGTAGCTACATCAGACGGATGATATGGCCACGGGGTGAAAATCATGTCCTTCTTGATGGCCGTTCGGATATGTGACGAAGTCTGATCTATGATCTTGTTGATATCTGTAGACTTTGCCTTCCAAAGCTTGAGCTCCCTATGTAGATTTTGATTTTCCAAGACAACATCCTTTAATGAGACACAGCATGGAACCATCAACAACTTTCCCTTGTCGTCGGAAAATATTTCTACTGCACCTCCAAGCTCGGATTTCAGTCTTCTGTGCATATTCTTCTTTGTTGAATCCTTCAGAAGATTAACTCCACCAGACAACATTAATGATTCCAATTTTGTGGTCAAGGAGGTGACTGGTATAATCCTCTTGTTGGGGATAATATCTTCTCTGATGTATTCGAAAAGTTCTTGGTAAGCTTCTCCTTCAACCTTGTGCTACAGTATAAATTCATCTGTTACTTTCTCTTCTTCATTCTCATTGCTGTCCTCTTTGTTCCTAGTGTAATTCCTATAGCATGAAGCGTGGTAGTGTGCCTCTGCGGCAACAATGTCTCTACTGGTTAGTGCTATCATCCTGCCGTCTGCATTTCTGACGGCACTCTCTCTTAGTGTTTGATCTACTCTCAGTTGTGAAGCTAGCGTAAGTGTTTCACGTGTATTGGAGTGCTTTTTGAACTTGACCTTGCTACAGAATACGCAGATCGGAGCATAAACTCTTGATTCATGTGTTGATGTTCTGGAAGACTTTTTTGGAGGACAGTCACTACTACCAGATAGATCACTACTACATTCACCTGCTTTACTTTTCAGAGTTTCCAAGTCTCTTTTCATGGTGAACATGCTTCTACATTTTCGATGATAGAATATAATTGGAACTTCTTTGTCCTGAAGCGTTTTTGAAACGTCTAGAATGGGGACATGGTTCCTGACTTTGGCGGCTTCAAGTAAGGTTAACCAGGAGGCATGGCTTTGAGGACTGACAAAATGTTCATCTCCGTCGGATACTGCCTGGTGTATGATGCACAGTTTCTTGGCGGGTGCCTGTGGCGTTTCCATGTTAACGGACATTCCAGGCCTCCTACGTTGAAGTTCCACAGCTACCACGACACCGGATTCTGGTCCCGGATTCTTCTCTACATCACCAGCCTTCAACAATAGCTTCGAGAGGTAGTCGGCTGCTACTCTACCTCTCCACTCCAAAAACCCAACTTTCTCTGAACGCACGACCTGCGGGCCGGCTGGTCTTCCGGCAGTGGTGGTCTCCTCGAGGGTCTCCAACGTCGCCAGTCGATCGTCCGGTCCGTCTCTCGCCGATGAAATACGACACCTGAATTTTTTTTTTTTTTTAAATTATATGTATGTATATTTATATAATTATATAATATACAGTTTGGAAAAGGGGGATAACTCCCATAAAGCTGCCACTGCCACAATGCTATCACATGTTTTCTAACTCTAGGCATTTATACCTTCCCAAAAAACACTATTAGCATTCTCGCCCTAATTTGATACCGACCAACCCCCCAGGCTGATCGCCTATCACACATTCATACCACCTTTTACCACCAGTAATTACTCCACTCAACATCTAGATCAATACTAACAATAGACTAAATGAATGTAAAATCTTAAATGAATCTTATGGGGTCATTTGCTGATCTTAATACATTGGCTAACTGATTGGCTACATGTCATCTTCGTCACAAATACTGTAGTCTTTCACGTTTCCACAGTCGGTGCATTTGCATAATGCTGTGCATGGCAGGCGATTTTTATGGCATGAACAGTTCACTTTCTCTTTGCACGCACCTTTGCATCCACACCTAACTAGTTCAAGTACTGCACGTGGTGCTGGCTTTTCGAGACATTGTACTGGTATAAAGTTTTTGTCGTCATTTAGTTTCCATCCATTGCCCTCTGGGAGCAGGTTCTTTGGCCTTGGTTCTTGGTAGGTTTTGTCTCTTTTGGACATTAGGTGGGCACGTTGTATGTGAGGTTTCAGAGTGCTTCGCGTCGGTGGAAGCTTTTCACCCTCCGAGTTCTTGACCTTGAACAGCTCCCATCGAAGATCTGGCAATGTGACGCACAAACTTTTGCTGGAGTATATACTGCAGACGAACGTCTCGACATTGACAACATCAGCTTCAGGAAGACTGTCTGAACATCCAAAGATCTGGAAAGTCTTGCTAATCTTGCTACTCGAAGGTAGTTGCAGGAACTTGGTTATCCACGCTTTCTTCGATATACTGAAGAAAATTCCACCCCAATCCGCGCCAGTGAAGTTGTGCAGTCCTATCAAAGCCTTTGACTCCTCTGTTCCAATCGCAGTGCACCTCTCTTTGATGTCAATTGTCCGGAAGAACTTCGCTCTGCCAGTTAACATCTTCAATTGTCCTGGGATGGTGTGGTTGGCAACAAGATCTATCAACAACAAGAACACCTGTGTCTGGGGACCACACATACATGTCTCGCGTTGACGTTCCTTGTCTTGCTGCATCGATGACATGAATCGGGATCTGTGTCAGCTTCCTCGTGATTGTGAGTGGACATATTCTGACTGATGATGATGTTTGCATTGGTGTATGCTGATACACAACAACAAGCCCTTTGTTACTCCCAGAGAAATGCTTCAGCAATCGTTTCCCAAGAAATTCTGTGAGCTGGGACTTGGTGTCTACATGAGATAGCAGAAGCTTCATAGGAACATTGCGTATGTTCATCGCGTCTTGGATTATGAACTTCATGGTTGTGCTGAGCCTGCTCGCTTGGAACGTGTTTTTTCTTTCATAGATCCCGTTATATAGCGGTCGAAGATGATTCGTCCTTCACTGTACCAATTCATCATGTTGTCGATTCTCTTGACAAATGCATCAGCCAGGTCACTAATTGTGTGCATCCCTGGAAGCTTCTTCATACCCTGTACGACCGCTTGTCCATCAATGATGATGACCGTTTCTCTGGCGAACCTGGATTCCATCAACCCCAACTCGTCATCGTCAACAGAGTTACTTGTTGGGTGCAGACCGACATAATCCTCGATGGATTCTGGATATTCTTCGACGCCCTCTGTGGTACCCTCCATTCCCTCATCGTTGGTGAGAGCAACGATTTCAGTTGGTACCTCTTGGATGCGTGGTATAGTGTTGTCTGATCCTGTTACTGGTGGTGTATATGACTCTATTTCCTTCATGAACGAGCTCTTGTTACTCGGGATCAGCAGCGTCCCATCTGTTGCAAAGAGGGAACGAGGTGTGACCGCCATTTCAAAGTTTCAGAGACGGCAGATATCGTGGTTCACCGACTCTGCATGTACAAATAACATATTTGTTAATACATCAATAATTATTCCAGATATCAACTAAATATTTGGTACATAAATTAATGATGATATGAGGAAAACACCTGATTTTTTTCATAATTTTCCTATTAATATTTCAAGAGATAAAAATAGTTATACCAATAATAGCGCTTTCATTTCAGGCGATAATCTGCGAAATGACGGTACCCCCCTTTAAGCCCCCACAAAAACCAAAATTCCCAAAAGTAAAATTGCCACCCAAGTTTTTCTGTCTACTAAGACCCTATAGATGCCATTTAAACAATAAAATCGCTTTTGGCACGCAATTCCCACGGGATCACATTTCAGGTACACGGCGAACCTGACTATTGGGTAAATTCAATAGTTAAAATAATATGTTCTTTCAGTCTGAGGATCCAATTTTTTTCACACAGAAAACTGAGACATGCAAACTCATTAGAAGCCTGTGTACTGACTTCATGGATGTGAGCGTTGTTAACAAGGCTGACATTTCATTCCTTAGTCCTTCTCAACATATTTGTTTCAAGTGTCATAATTCCTGTTTAGAATATGTAGTTAGATGTGAGTGCATCAGCAACATTAAGTGATCTAAAACAATCGGGAACAGTAACTAGCGAAGAACTTTCACAGTTTTATAACCCATGTCAGTCTTTCTTGATAGAAGCTGTATCCCAGATTCAGAAAAGATATTCACTCCATGACAAAATTAATGAAGTAGTGGCCTGTGTAAACCCTCGTTCTGCTTCAACTCTGAATCCTTCATCCTTAGCATATATATTTGATGAGCTGCCACACTTAGCAAAGTATGCTAATAAAAATATTGTGGATGAAGAACGCAGCCCTGCACTGTTTGGATTAAGAACTTTCTAATCAACTCCACTTTACTTCACAAAGTACTGGGCTATTGTGCTGAATTAGAAAAATGATGCTT
This sequence comes from Chionoecetes opilio, assembly GCA_016584305.1. Classification (NCBI taxonomy): domain Eukaryota; kingdom Metazoa; phylum Arthropoda; class Malacostraca; order Decapoda; family Majidae; genus Chionoecetes; species Chionoecetes opilio. The sequence goes on along the minus strand of JACEEZ010022319.1, from coordinate 42,183 downwards.
AAATGATGTTAACCCAATTTAGCCATAGTCATCCACCCTCTTCTCACAACCCTTTTCAAATGCAGCAGTTGAGCGTTTTTTGCTCAATGCGGAGGTATCCTTGTACAAAATAAAAGGCTAGATATTATAGTTTTAAGGCGCCGCAACTGCGGGGTTATTGACGCCTGCTTACAAAAGATACAGTAAAAGTAATATTAAAAAAACAAATTTTCAAATATAATCAAAATATATAAAAACAATCACAACGCTGAGCGAGACAATCTGAGCACACCGCCAAAACCGTCTCTATATAAAAGTCTGCGTCTGGGAGAGCGGGATGGACGTGACGTCAGTAGCAGAGTCTGCTCCACAAGTCAGTAGGAGCCGAGCTTTCAGCGAGTGAGGTTGTACGGGCGGTACGGCTCTCATTGCACCCACCTTTCACCCACTGTTAACTCTTCGCCATTTAATATTTTGCTCAAAAACATTTTACATGGAGAATATCAATAGAAGCGGAATGTAATTCGCTTTCCATTGATATATTTCGTTTACTGATAAATGAATTGGCAGCATGCATAAATTAGCGTTAACTAAATACATAACATCATGAAATCGGTAATTCTGTCTAATATATGTTTATCAGTATAAAGTATACTGTATCTTGAATTTGTCTATAAATTATCAATAAATACCGTAACCACTAAAGAAATCCATTATGAGACTCAAAATAGCTGACTTAAACTCTTCGTCCATTTAATATTTTGCTCGAAAACATTTTACATGGAGAATATCAATAGAAGCGGAATTTTAATTAGCTTTCCATTGTATTTTTGTTTCTGATAAATGAATTAGAACATACATAAATTAGCGTTAACTAAATAAATAACATCATCAATCGGGAAAATTCCCTTTCATATTTTTTAGTTAGTTACTGCTAATTTATGTATGGTTCTAATATTTTTCAAAAAAAAATATAGCAATGAAACTAATAAATTAGCTTCTATGATATTCTCCATGAAAATGTTCTGAGCAACATATTAAATGGCGAAGCATTAAATTTCATCGCATATTTCAGGGAGTATCATAAAGGCATTTATTTAGTTTTACGTTTTTTATTTGATTTTATGAAAAAATTCCGAAGATAACAGTACCTTTAACTTTTATAATGATAAACATATAATGGTAAAATTACCCATTTCATGATCTTTTTAGTTAGTTAACGCTAATTTATGTATGGTTCTAATTCATTTATCAGAAAACAAAATATAGCAATGGAAAGCTAACTAAATTCCGCTTCTATTGATATTCTCCATGTAAAATGTTTTCGAGCAAAATATTAAATGGCGAAGAGTTTAAGTTCATGCATATTTCTTGAGAGTCTCATAATGGCATTTCTTTAGCGTTTTACGGGTTTTTATTTGATAATATTAAAGAACAAACATTTCCGAAGATAACAGTATATCATTTATACTGATAAACATATATTAGGTAGGTAAACTTGTCATCTCGGTGGCCTCGTACAGACTCCGTCCGTGACGTCATCAATCTCAGGCGCAGGCTTTTACATACAGACGGCTTTGGCTATACGCTGATGACGGTAATAACTGCGTGCCTTGTAATGCTTTAAACTACAGTAGAACCTATATTGGTTCGTAGAAAATAGAACACTCGACAACATGAAAAGTGAAACTCTGGCTGATGGGGACGAGAGATCCGGTAGTCGAGAGGGTACCTGGAACTGTCGCCGATAGGAATTCTCGCCGACGTCGGAGAGTGTTCTAATTTTTCAAGTCGGCGAGTATTCCTATTCAAGTTCTAAATATTATCATTACAGCACCCAATATATACATTCAATCAACTTTTACCCGTGTTAATGCATTCAGGGATTAAATGTGTTTATGTTATGTTGGCCAGTTAACCAATGTCCAGGTTAGGTTAGTGAACGAGTGGGGGGGGGGGGGGGATGGTGGAGCACAGCCCCCCCCCCCCCCCCCAGTTAGGTAAGGTTACGTTACCAATGTCAAAATTGAAGTTTGTGTTCTGCGAAAAGTGTTTGTGCTCAATAAGCACATAGCTTTTATTTTTTAAGTTATGTCAGGCTATGTAACCAATGTCGGTAAGACTGCAGTTTAGTACAAGACTCCCTATTGACCAAGACTCGCCTGACATAACCCCTCACGTTTGTTAAAACTAACCTAGCCTGGGCATTGATTACGTGACCTAACTTCGCTTGGGAGATTCTAACCTCCCTTGTGTTATTTTTAATTTCCGACAGCTGTTGTAGGGGTTAGAAATGCTGCAAATTGTCATGTCCACATGATCCACAAGTCGAGGACGGTTATAACTA
>JACEEZ010022319.1:0-39832 GCA_016584305.1 Chionoecetes opilio | reverse complement strand
CGTTGCCTTGTCAATGCATTAAACTGCGTAGAACCCCAATGTCCATGTATTTATTGAACTGCAGTTTACCAATGTGAAGATTTAGTGTGGAATATTTCCAGGAATGGTAGGTAATTCCCATAGACTTTATCGGTTTATATTTTATGCATTTTCGAGCTTTGTCATCCATAGGCATAGTGGTTTACCGGATATATATTTACCTCAATCACACAATCTATTGTCGCCTCCGTGGTGTAGTGGCTAGCAGCGACGTATTTAGGATCTTGAAAACATTGGGGGCTTAGCCCGCCAAGGGATCTTCACATTTTTACAGGATAATTTAAATATGAGTATACTGATATAAGATGTGAGACACTGCTCTACCAACTGGGCTCCGGTAATTTGCTTAGGAATTAACTTTCGAATCATGAAATTAAATTATGAATGAAGACAAATCTCAGTTGGGGTTCACTTCTTATTATTTTTATTTTCATCAGTAGGAGTAAAAACCTAAGAAAAGAAGCTTTGGCGTGAAAGCAGTCCTATAGATTGTATATTCCCAATGACTTTGTTCAATACTGAAATCTGACCAACCTCGGTCTTGCAATTACTTTTTTTTTTTTTAATCACAAATGACTGGCCAAGGACACACAAGAATGCACTTCGTTAACTCTGTGTCTTCTTGTCCATCTGATTATTTCGTCTTCTTCACTCTCCAAAAAGTCTTTTGGTGTCTCCTCTTCCATGCCTCCTCTCTCCTCCTTTTCTCGTCTAACCTCTCCTCTGTCCTGTCTCATAAAAAAGGATGCCTCAGCATACGCTAAGTAACATTCTAACCAAATATCTTTTTTTTACCTTAAATTTTGATGTTGGCCCCAGTCAGTGCTTATCTTATTTTTGGAGAGAAAAATAAAAATATAATAAATAGGAAAAAAACAAAAAGATAATTGAGATTCCGGGCCTATTCATAAACATTCGGGGCTACAGCCTACAGCCCCCAGTGCCCCAGAGCCTACTACGCCCCTGGTGGCTACGGTGGCCTGGCTATGAATCTGCGGCCTTGTTGATCCGGGCCAGGGCAGTCGTGCCTGCCGAACACCTGTTCTTTTCCTTCCTTTCGGGGTTGATAAATGGGTACCTGGGGTAACCTGGAATCGTGACTGTGGTAACCCGGTGTCACATTAGCCCTCTGTCCCCCAGGGTAACAGGTCCTCACCCACCCGACCAAGGCTCTTGAGGGCTAATGCCACGGAGATGGACACCGATGCCACGACTCGCAGCATAGCGTATGCTGCCCATCCTTTACCCTTGACATATCTACTCCCCATACAAAACTCGTTTCCATTTTCCCCCGCCCAAAAACCACGCGTAACCCGACAGTCCCCAGGTTTTTTTTTAGGGAGGAGGAGGGATATTATACAAAATGAGCAACCTCCGAATGTTTTTTAGTGTGACCATTCTACCACCTTCAAAATACATGGAAAAGAGCACAACTTTTAACCTCGTTCTCATATACTGGCCTTAACTACCATATTTACTGGATAACTTAGGTTAAAGAAAAGAATCATGCCGGTAAGTGAACACTGTAAGTGAAAGGACTGTGTTTATTAGGGAACAATTGTACTGGCGTATGACAACAGCTTGTTACCAAAGATGTATACTACCAACTTGTGGTTTACTAATGGTTTCGGTATGGTTTTCCACCACCCTCAGATGGCGAAGTCGTCTTGAAGGGGAAATAAGTAACAAGGGACAATAATGCTGGTTAGGATACAGTATTAGTTACGATACGATACCGTAACCGATACCGATTACCGATCTCCGTAAAGATACTATAGTACTTTACAATATACTGGTACATAGAAATAACATAATTTTATGAATGTATAATATAGTTTTTATTTTTTTTCGCTCATTGTGTTCGTTTTTTTTGACAAACCACAACAGTTTGGAAGAAAGCTTATGCTAACAAAAAACATGATAATGCTGATATTATTTTTGTTCTCCAACTATCCATGTTTTGTTATCTAGTGGCATGTTAGGATATGTTTGCCAAGTCTAGGTCAAGGAAGCCAATCCTTCCTGCTCGTATTAGGGTTTAGGTTAGGTCGGTTTGATATATTTTGTAATCCTGCAAAAATAACTATAATTTCATAAAACATGTATGCTTAATGAACCTTATAAGGTTCAAGTAGTATGCTCATTATGTAATGGAGATATGATTAATTAGGTCTCATGATTATTTTTCTGGATTTCACAGTCCCATTACCTTCAGTGGGAGGAGAGAAGCTGAAGTTTCACAAGAAATTGCTTTGAGAATGAACAAATGCGAAAGGATCATCACATATCTGCAACATAGCCGTCATACTGGCTGGACTCAGCATTCCCAGCGCACAGGTGGTAAAGAGCAACTGTCTGAGTACTCCTGTATGTTGCCGATAAGTACATTTAGCCTCCTAACTGTCAACTACTTATTATGATGTTTTGGCCATTACTCACGAAGATTTAGAGTATGGAGGAGGCCCAATATTTATTTCCAAAACAAGTCATTTGTGGAATTATTTTTTAACAACTATCCGGAAGCTTGTCAAAACTCCAGAAAACATGAGTTAGTCTGTAGATACACTATGACATTTTCTTATTTGCTGTTGCCATTAGGGGGAATGAGAGAGGGAAACACCAACTCCAACAAAATGTATGTTGGAAGTCTACCCTTGTTATATATCCGTCAAGCCCACAGGCCAAAATTTGGTCATCGGACAGTCAAGATGCCAATTTTAATACTCATTTCTTGAAAGATATATCCATATTTAGAATGATACATTTTTGCCGATAGCAATTTGGTAAGTAGTCAGCTTAAGGTTATTACAGACTAGTTTATGATGTAGCACCCCAGAATACACATTTTCAGAAAAAATAACCTAATGTTTTTAACAACTTTTATTTACAGTTGAAAATTTGTTCCAAACATAACCATGTTAAGTAATAATAAATTGTTATAAAAGACTACGTTATTTTGGTTATATAGCGTCAAACCGTTTGAAAATGACATTGTACAGAGGTATGCACACCTTATAGAGGAAATAATGAATATCACTCGCAATCTCAATATTATTAGGCAGTTTTGAGATATTTACTCAATGAGTCAATTGGTCACACTACTCTACATAATAAATCCAATTTTTGCATCAGGAATCTACCGTTATCTTCCCACGTAAAATAAGTAAAAATCATTGTCATAATAGTTAAACATGTTTAAAATTATTCCCATATTGGAATGACATTTTATTTCCTGATACCCAACCAAATTTTAGATTTTTTCTTACAACTTAATTATTCTGCAAAACGTTTCGACTATAAACTTTTAATATATCGTATATATCATGAACAATACTAAACAGTTTCAGTTGTACCAGTCAGTAATGACTAATTGCAGTACATAGTCTCCAATACAGATTACATAATAGTAACGAACATCATCAATGTACAACAACAGAAGTGCACACAGTCACACTCATTGCCAACATTGTAATGTTCGTATTTGCAAAATACTGAACCAGTCTTAATCCTGTGATAATAACAGACCCTGTATCAGCAAAGCCCATCATCAATGTCATCCTCATCTACTGTGGGAGTGCCCTCCTCCACTCTTCCTCGTCAATCTGGCTGGTTCTTGCATCGGGACAGTTTGCAGAGCTCTGAGCACTTCAGTCCATTAATAACACAAGTGCACTTTGGAAGCCTGCCGTTTTTAGAACATTACATGCAAGGAGTTCCATTATAAGTTTCAGGCATGGCTAAATCCATCCGTCGATCATGACCTCTTCCTGATCTCCATTTACTCTCAAGCTTCCTCCGTGACGCTCTTGGTGGTGTGTACATCTGGGTTTGCTTCCAGACTCCTTGCTCTCAGATTGCCAGTTGATCAGTTGCTCGCAGAATGTGCTTGTGAAAGCATTTTTGCGCATGGAGGTAGTTGGTGTGGCTCCCATTGGGGTTCCTTTCTTTGATGCAAACGAACAATAGCGCAGCTCATTAACTTTAGTCGTACGCCGTCTTAGAGGCATAATCCGACATGTGAATTTTTTCTAATCTGTCTACCAGTGGGATTGGGATACAGTCCATTCTTTCCAAGTCCACAAAACCAATTTTCTGAACCTCGGGTATCATACTTCAACATTTGAGGGCAGCTCACCTTCCTCGTCCAGCAAGGTGCTGACGCATCACACCCAGTGATGAATGCATGCACCATTGATGGCTTTCACAGACTATTCTCCAAAACATGGCCACTTTCTGGACGCTCAAATATATTTGGTTCTGGCTTGTGTTTCCACAATTTCAGTACACTTGAGGCCCGATATCCTTGTTAAAGGCTGAGCAGTAAGAACACGTCCTGTGTCACAGCAACAACACAACGGTCTGAAACCAGATTGGCAGCATGTGCTGCGATGTAAGAGAATCCTGTATCTGCCTCTTCCTGAGATGATTTTCAGCTCTGTGACCAAGCTTACACCTGACAGGATTTTATGACATAATTCTTCACACGCTTACATACAGAAATTTTGTGTCATGGAGTCCTCTCAATATGCCTTTCTTGTTTCCATTCCTTTGTGAGGACCTGATATGAGACTGGTTTTTGTTGTCTGTCGAGGACAAGAAACTTTCCTCCAGCTGTTTTTGTTTTTGATTGTTTTTGTACGGGATACTGCTAGTTGTGATCTTCTCAACTGTCTCTCATCAGCCTTTTAATAGAGTTTCTGGATAGAGTACTTCAAACACAATTCTATGCGGTCACTGTTTGATGCTCTCATGGAGAAGCTTTAGACAAGATTAGTGATCAATATCACAAAGTGTTTTCTGGTCCACCTTTAAATCTTGTTAACAATGGCCATCCCATCATATCACACATGGCTGATGGTGGGGCTACGACTTTCGTTGGAGTGACATTCTTTGAAGTTCCCTTGAGCAGTGTTGTCCTTAGCTTTTTTCTAGGGAATCCATCACGCGTAGCAATTGAACCATGTCAAAGGACCGTGGGTAATTCTAGAACTTTCCCTCATAGCCGTTCAGCTATGGGGGTGGCCGGTACCATATGAGGTGGCCAAACGTAATTGTGTGTTGATTTGAAAGGTCTATCCATGTATTAAAAGAAATAAAGTATAATTGTTATTTTATTATTTTTGTACCAAAATAAATTAACCTCAGACTCCTAGATTACATGAGGATTTGGAAATTAACCAATATCGTTTTATAATAGGTAATTTACTTCTTTCTTCTTTTTTTGGTGGGGGGGTGGGGGCTGGATGTGCTAGACATATATTACGTTATTGGATGTTACTAGTTAACTAAATAGATTATCTTACCACTCCTAATGGTAAATTAATCAATAGCTTACTAACAAAGAACACTTTGATGGTAAACGTGTGCATAATTTAATGTATAAGCACCCTAATTATTGATTTTTAGATAATTCACATTATATACTTTGAACAACTCTAGCTACCTAAGCTACTCATCTTGAGACTGCTATTATACCTTTTTTGGTAATACCTATGATAATAGCCTTTCAAATGATACACAACCGCCTCATATGGTACCGGCCACCCCCGCATAGCTGACGACTATATTAGCAAAAATCCCTGCCTTGGAAGCCCCAACCCTCTTTCCTTCTCACCTGTTCACGCCAACTGTTATTATGCATGAATAGGTATCTGTTCTGACTGAAGTTTCTTGTCAATTTGCTTTCCTCTATGATAGCTCGCTTATCTCCTTATTAGCCTAAATAAAGCCAAGTATTGTGTAAACAACCATTTTATCGCGTTCAAAACCCTGCTATGGGTTGAGTGTGGTTAAAATGCAAATCATTTAATGATTATGTGTATATAGTGTCTGCCTTTGCTTAGGCACTACACATATACACACTACACTTAATTGTTGTTAATGTTATTTTCAAGGCCAAAAATTTAACCTTGTTAGCGGCGGACGCGAAAAAGAGAGGTGGTCAGAACTGTTTAATGAAGTGGCAACATGTTCTCTCACTCTAACATAGCCAGTGCCATTGTGAGGACAACAGTGGATTTAAAATGCCACCTTTAACAAGCGTCCAAGTTGTAACTGTACTGGAGAGGAATGAGAAGGATATCCAGTTGATTCTGATTGAGATGATTAAAGTTTTAAGGCGCCGCAAATGCGGGGTTATTTGACGCCTGCGTACAAAAGATGCATGTAAAGTAAAACTAAAAAACAAATTTAAGATAATATACAAATAATTGAAAATTGCGAAATCTATAAAGAACAAGATTACATTAAAAACAATCATAACGTTACATATTAAAACATCATAACTTGTTGAGAAGGCCAGCCTTCTCCCCCAATACAATGGTATGGATACTTCATGTCCCGGAGAGAAACCATCCTCTCACCCAATGCCAGGGAGAGACAGTAAGCCGTCCGACCCGCGAAGCCGGTACAAACATTTGCACACGTAGGTCACCCACAGACTGGGGACTCTCGACCAGCAGTACCGCACAGTTAAGGGGACCAACAATCATCACAGTAGGGAGGGTGGGACCCCCTCCATGAGGAACCCATGATTATATAGAGTGTGACCCAATACGCAATCGTGCCAGGCAGTCCTCCATCTCCGGGATGAGACCGCAGTAGCTCCAGTCCTCGATACTTTGGCGATGGTCGCAGTTTATTTTTGCCCTATAAAAGTAATCCCACGTTCTTGCCAACTTTGTGAACTGATCTATGTATTGCCCCGAGCGTAGGTCCGTAGCCGGCCTCTGCAAAATGTGATAGAGCTGGTCTTTTAGCTGCAGATTTTGCCAAGGCATCAGCTTTCTCCTCATTACCGGCAACACCTACATGTGCCGGTCCCAACAAAAGCTGACCGTCCGGCCTCGCCTCTTGAGCGAGATACAAAATAAAAAGACCCCTGTCGCACATTAAAGGATTCGCTGAAATTACCAACCCCCCGCGCCGCCAAAAAGCCTTTACTGACAGAAGCTATGAAGAAGAAGCGGCTTTCCTTTGTAAGAGATACCGGCAGTGGACACCAGAGCAGTGGAAGAAGGTCATGTTCAGTGATGAAAGCACTTTTTAGACTGGTTAGGATGGCTTCAACGACAGTGCGCCGTCCAAGTGATGTGTCACGGTACCACCCAAAATATACCGTGAAGACCGTGAAATACCCAGATAGCGTTATGGTTTGGGGTGGTTTCAGTGGCAATAAGGGCAGGGGAGGTCTGTACTTCCTCCCAAAGAATGTTACCATGAAAGGGCAAATTACATTGAAGTGTTACGTGATCATCTGTTAGTGCCCTATCCCATTCACGAGTGCGGGTGTTCATGCAAGATTCTGCCCCTGCCCACCGGTCCAAGTTGTTCAAAAGTTCCTAACAGACAATAACATCCCTGGGGTTGGACTGGCCTGGCAATTCCCCGGAACCTAAATCCGATTGAAAACGCCTGGAATGAGATGAAAAAGGCGATCGCGAAGAAACGGCCGACGAACATCAACGAGCTGAAGCAGGCCCTGACGAAGCTGTAGGTGGAAATGGACCTCCCTACTTCACCAAACTCGCCACTTCCATGCCCAAGAAGGATTGGGATGGTCATCCAATACAAGGGAAACATGACCAAGTACTAATATGTGAATAAGAAACCTGTGTCACTGAAACTAAAGTACTGTAAGTTACATATTGTTGTTTTATTGTCCGAAAATTATAAATGTATACATTTTTTTTGCGGCCACTGTAGTACATTTACAATATACTGGTACATAGAAATAACATAATTTTATGAATGTATATATTTTTATTTTTTTTCATTGTTCAGTTTTTTTGACAGCACACACGTTTGGGAGAAAGCCTTATGCTAACAAAAAACATGATAATGCTGATATTATTTTTGTTTTCCAACTACCATGTTTTGTTATCTAGTGGCATGTCTAGGAATAGTTTGCACAAGTCTAGGTCAAGGAAGCAAATCCTTCCTGCTCGTTTAGGGGTTAGGTTAGGTCGGGTTTGATATATTTTTGTAATCACTGAAAAAATACTATCATTTCATAAAAACAGTGTATGCTTAATGACTATATAAGGTTCAAGTAGTATTCTCATTATGTATGAGATAATGATTAATTAGGTCATCATGATTATGTTTTCTGGATTTCACAGTCCCTTACCATCAGTGGAGGAGCAGAAGCTGAAGTTCAACAAGAAAATTGCTTTGGAGAATGAAAAATGCGAAAGGATCATCACATATCTGCAAACTAGCCGTCATACTGCTGGACTCAGCAATTCCCAGCGCACAGTGGTAAAGAGGCAAACTTCTGATTACTCCTGGGATGTTGCGAGTAAGTACATTTAGCTCCTAACTGTCAACTACTTATATGGTTTAGCCATTACTCACGAAGATTTAGAGTATGGAGATGCCCATATTTATTTCAAACCAAGTCATTTGTGGATATTTTTTAACAACTTATCTGGAGCTTGTCAAAACTCCAGGAAACATGAGTTAGTCTGTAGATATCACTATGAATTTTCTTATTTGACTGTTGCCATTAGGGGGAATGAAGAGAGGGAGAACACCAAACTCCAACAAAAATGTTATGTATGGAAGTCTACCCTTGTTATATTAGTCCGTCAGCCACAGGCCAAAATTTGGTCGATCGGTACCAGTCAAGATGGCCAATTTTAATACTCATTTCTTGAAAGATATATATATTAGAGGGATACATTTTTGCCTGATAGCAATTTGGAAGTAGTAGCTTAAGGTTATTACAGACTAGTTTATGATGTAGCTCCCCAAAATACACATTTTCAGAAAAAATAACCTAATGTTTTAACATACTTTTATTACATGTTGAAATTGTTCCAAAACATAACCAGTTAAGTAATAATAAAATTGTTATAAAGATATACGTTATGTGTGGATATATGACTGTCAAACCGTTTGAAAATGACATGTTACAGAGGTATGAACACCTTATAGAGAATTAATGAATATGCACTCGCAAATCTCAATATTATTAGGCAGTTTGAGATATTTACTCCAAATGAAGTCAATTGTCACACTACTCTACAGTAATAAATCCAATTTTGCATCAGGAACATACCGTTATCTCCCACTAGAAATAAGTAAAAGCATTGTCATAATAGTTAAACATGTTAAAATTAATCCATATGGAATGACATTTATTTCCTGATACCCAACCAAATTTTAGATTTTTCTTACACATTAATTATTCTGACAAACGTTTCGACATAAACTTTTAATATATCTATATATCATGAACAATACATAAACAGTTCAGTTGTACCAGTAAGTAATGACTAATTGCATACATAGTCTCCAATACAGATTACATAATAGTACCAACATCATCCAATGTACAACAACAGAAAGTGCACACATCACATCATTGCAACATTTGTAATGTTCGTATTTGCAAAATACTGAAACCAGTCTTTAATCCTGGATAATAACAGACCCTGTATCAGTCACAGTCCTCATCATCAATGTCATCCTCATCTACTGTGGGAGTGTCCTCTTCCTCGTCATCTGGCTGGTTCTCGCATGGGGACAGTTTGCAGAGCTCTGAGCACTTCACTCCATTAATAACACAAGTGCACTTTGGAAGCCTGCACGTTTTAGAACAATTACATGCAAGGAGTTCCATTATAGTTTCAGGAGCAGTGGCTAAATCCATCCAGTCGATCATGAGCTCTTCCTGATCTCCAATTACTTCAAGCTTCCATCCGTGACCTCTTGGTGGTGGTACATCTGGGTTGCCTTCCAGACTCCTTCTCCAGATTGCAGTTTGATCATTTGCTCGCAGAATGTGCTTGTGTAAAGCATTTGCGCATGGAGGTAGTTGGTGTGGCTCAATGTGTCCTTTCTTTGATGCAAACAAACAATAGCGCAGCTCATTAACTTTAGTCGTAGCCGTCTTAGAGGCATAAATCCGACATGTGAATTTTTCTAATCTGTCTACCAGTGATTGGGATACAGTCCATTCCTTTCCAAGTTCACAAAACAATTTCTGAACCTCGGGATCATACTTCAACAGTTTGAGGGAGCTCACCTTCCCTCGTCCAGCAAAGGTGCTGACAGCATCACACCCAGTGAATGAATGCATGCCAATGATGGCTTCACAGACATATTCTCCAAGAACACTGGCCACTTTCTGGACCTCAATATATTTGGTTCTGGCTTGTGTTCCACATTTCAAGTACAATGAGGCACCGATATCCTTGTTAAAGGCTAGAAGCAGTAAGAACACGTCTGTGTCATCAGCAACAACAACAACTGTCTGAAAACCAGATGTGCTGCGTGTAAGAGAATCCTGGTATCTGCCTCTTCCTGAGATGATTTCAGCTCTGTGACAAGCTTACAACCCTGACCAGTGATTTTATGACATAATTCTTCACACGTAACATACAGAATTTTGCCATGGAGTCTCTCAATATGCCTTTCTTGTTTCCATTCCTTTGTGAGGAACTGAATGAGACTGGTTTTGTTGTCTGTCGAGGACAGAAACTTTCTCCACTGTACTACCAGCTGTTTGGTTTTGATGTTTTTGTACTGGATACTGCTAGTTGTGGATCTTCTCAACTGTCTCTCAACAGCTTTAATAGAGTGTTCCTGATAGACGTCAAACACAATGTCTATGCGGTCACTGTTTGATGCCTCATGGAGAGCTTTAGACAAGATTAGTGATGCAATATCACCAAAGGTTTTCTGGTCACCTTTAATCTTGTGAACAATGGCCATCCCATCTATCACACAGGCTGATGGTGGGGCTACGACTTCTGTTGGAGTGACATTCTTTTGAAGTTCCCTTGACAGTGTTGACTTAGCTGTTTTTCTAGGGAATCCATCAGGCGTGGCAATGGACCATGTCAAAGGACCCAGTGGGTATTCTAGAACTTCCCTCATAGCCCGTCAGCTATGGGGGGTGGCCGGTACCATATGAGGTGGCCAAACGTATGTGGTATCATTTGAAAGGTCTATCCATAGGTTAAACGAAATAAAGTATATATTGTTATTTTATTATTTTGTACCAAAATAAATTAACTCAGACTCTAGATTACATGAGGAATATGGAAATTAACCAATATCGTTTTTATAATTGTAATTTACTTCTTTCATTCTTTTTTTGGGGGGTGGGGGCTGGGATGGGGCTAGACATATATTTACGTTATTGGATGTTAACTAGTTAACTAAATAGATATCTTAGACACTCCTAATGGTAAATTAATCAAATGCATTACTAAAAGAACATTTGATGGTAAAACGTGTGCATAATTAATGGTATGCACCCTAAATTATTGATTTTTAGATAATTCACATTATGATACTTTGAACAGCTCTAGCTACCTTAAGCTACTCATTTGAGACTGCTATCATACATTTTTGTAATACCTATGGATAGACCTTTCAAATGATACCACATACCACCTCATATGGTACCGGCCACCCCCCATAGCTGACGGACTATATGTACAAAATCCCTGCCAGGGAAGCACCAACACTCTTTCCTTCTCAACTGTTCAGCCAACTGTTATTATGCATGATAGGTACTGTTCTGAAAGTTATCATTGCAATTGCTTTCCTATGATAGCTCGCTTATTCTCCTGATTAGCCAAATAAAGCCAAGTATTGTTAAACACCATTTTATCGCAGTTCAAACACCTGCTAAGTGGGTTGAGTGGGTTAAAAATGCAATCATTTAATGATATGTGTATATAGTGTCTTCCTTTGCTTAGCACTACACCATATACAACATACACTTAATTGTTGTTAATGTTATTTTCAGGCCAAAAATTGTACCTTGTTAGCGGCGGACGCGGAAAAAGAGAGGTGGTCAGAACTGTTGATGAAGTGGCACATGTTCTCCACCTCTACCATACCAGTGCCATTGGAGGACACAGTGGATATCATGCCACCTTTAACAAAGCGTCCAAGTTTTACTACTGGAGAGGAATGAAGAAGGATATCCAGGATTATGTGGGTATTATAATGTATATGCAATTGTTACATGTATTGTTTCATACATAATTGTTTCTTATCTTTGAAACAACCTTAACCCCTACAGAACCATACCAAATATTCTGTTTATATTTCCACCTCTTTCTGCCTCCATTCTGTTCTCACCACAGCCACCTCTAAACCACTAATTGCTACTGCTTAAATTGCAGACCTTGGACATTTATTCCACGTCCAAGTCTCACTTTCAGGTTACTGTTGGAACTATCATACTATCCCTCAGTGCCTGCGCTTACTTCCTTACGTACTGTCCCTTCTCTCATCATATGACCCTAGGATTCCACTATCTTCCAACTTTGCAGGGTTCACACTATTATGCCTAGATATTTCGTAACTTTTTCCATTATCGATCCAGGCATAATCACTGCGGTGTTTTTCTTCTTTTTTTCTTTTAAAGGACTGGCCACGTACAAGAAGTAACATAATAATCCCACTTAAGCTGCCAGTCCCTATAAAGAAGACAGTAAGAGATAAGGTGGGCAATTTAGTTCGGTAAGTGTCTTAATATTCCTCTCTTAAAAAAGTTTTATGTCGTAGAAAGATGGCAAATAGAAACAGGAAGAGAGTTCCACAGTCTACCAGTGAAAGGAATGAAGGAGAGATACTTGCTCATTCTTGCATTAGTAAGATATAATAGGGATACACCAAACCATTTCAGCATTTACCAATATAATTTCGTTTAAACAGGTTGCAGCATGTGACAGGTGTCAGAGGTACGACCGCCTCCAGGTCCAGGCTCCTAAAATGAGGTCCATAACAACGGAGGAACCACTGGAATTGGTAGGAATGGATCTTATTGGTAAGGAATATGATACAGTAGTTCTTGGATGTGGCTCTTTATTATATGTTATTCTCTTTCCAAGCATCATGTATGATTTGCTTTAAGTGATGGAATGGAATATTCAGTGTCTGCCTTTTGTATGCTGTGCTACTGGATAGATATTAATGTTTCAACTCTTTGGAAGCATGTGATAGTGCAGATTATTTTGAAGATTACTTTATCTATTAATAGTTAGTGCCTTACAACCAAGAGGTCTGTCAGGTCCGAGATTATGTGGTTTTGATTCACTGGCTGGGCAGAGACAATTTGGGCATGTCTCCTTTCACACTATATAGCCCTCGCCACAACGATAAGTAAACAGGCGTTGCGTATGAAAAAAATAAAGAAAGAAAACTATAAATGCTTGCCCACTAAGCCCTACTTACTAGCATTGATTTGTGTTGGGGGAAATGACAGGTTACACGGGTCCTGCTTATAGAATACGTCTAACACAACATAATGTTACATAGTACCTGTTCTTGACTTATGCATGTTAATATTACGCGAATTTGAAATAGGGTGTATCGTCCTTGAGTATATTTCTGTTTACGTACAATATACTGTACTGTACAATATACAATATACGTGTACCAAAATTCACAATTCTGCCCTACTTCATGAAATATTCAGCAGTTGATGAGCAATCGCATTCATGCTTGCCTCAGCCAAATTATCTATTGATTATAATCTTCTAACAGCTAATTTAGTAGTTGAGGATTATTTTGTGGCTTTGATAAAGAGGTACATTATTATAAATTGCATACCAACTTTCCTTGGGTTTTTGGGTGTTTTGGACTTTGTTCTTAAGTTTTTCCCTTACTTCTAAAAAACCTTGGATTGTTATTATTGTTCATATTCTTAATTTTCATCCTGTCCTTCTTTGAGTTTGAACAGTAACATGCACACACTTTCAAGAGGGCAGGGGCTCAGAAAAAAAATCCCCTCACCAGAAGTATTATTTTTTCTCTCCCTGATTTTGACCAAATTTCATTTTAAGATGAAGATAAACATCACGAACTTCAGCACCCTGAGTCCTTCTTCTGTGCATGTTCCTGGTCTAGCATAGAAGTTGCAAGGGTGTGTGTGGCTCATGAACAAATTGCATGCTATGAAACATAACTTTCAAGCATGGTGAATACTGCTTCCCAATGTGTTATTTTATTGCAAATTCATCAATCGTGCTATGCTGCCATGTTTCATATGCTTGCTCCTACTGTATTGGGTTCATGGCTATGTTGGATGTACGTATATGGCGATGCCTGCAGCTTCACTAATCTGTAGCTTTGCTTCACCAATTTCTTACTAGGTCCCCTGCCTATCACAGAGGGAGGCCACAGATACGTATGCACCTTTGTGGACCACTTCCCCAAATTTGTTGAATTTTTCCCACTTAAAGATAAGAGTGCATGTGGGATTGCTCGATGCATACGGTCTTTTATCCATAGGTACAGTTAAGTGCAGATAACTAAGTATTGTGATAATATACTGTGATATACTCATTGCACTATGTTGTGAGACTTTTCTTCTAAAAAAGTGTTGCTTTTCATAGATATGATCCACCTCAGAGGCTTTTGTCTGACCGTGGGGGTGAATTTTGTGCCTCGGTATGTATTCTCACTATGTTTTACGTTACAATGATAGAGCCTGAATTTATAAAAATTAACAGAATAATACGTATATGAATATCTTTAGCTAAGAAAAAATACAAAAGAAAAAGAAAAAAGTGTCATGATAAAGGAAAGCGATGGGAGTGTAAATTTCTGAAAAATATTGCACAAAATTTTATAGATGTATTATATTTCTTTTGTTAAATTTTTACTTTTTGTGTAATTTACTTACATTCAATTATGACTGTGAAATAATAATTCTTTGTAGTTATAATTTTATAGAATTTACAACTTAACAAAAATAAAACATTTATCTACTTTCGTAAGATTATTTTGAATATTTAGAATGCAAGTTGTAGAAGGTATTTGTGAGAGCGTACTGCTCTGGGACTTGTGGCACCCCATACGCTTGGGAGAAACCTTTATATATTCATAATAAATAAGAAGAAATATAAAAAAAACTCTTCTTCTAGAGGACAATAATTGTATTTATATATTGCTTTCATCATTGTCGACAGACCACTTTGAAATGACAGCAAATGTATTAGTTTTGTTGCTGTAATGGTCAACAGGAACTGCTGGTAATTTTCCATTTGTTTTTACAGGTAAACGCAGAGTTATGCAGGACTTCAACGTCGTTTATTAGACGTCCAACTCAACAGGAACTAAGTAGTGATTCACGGAGAGATGCCACCGAGCGCCTAACTTCTGATCTTTCTATTATTTCTGATTGGGGCAAAGCAAACCTTGTTTTGTTCAATGCCTCAAAAACCCAATTTCTTCACCTATCTACTCGACAAAACCTACCAGATAACTATCCCCTCTTCTTCAATGACACTCAACTGTCTCCTTCTTCTACAATGAACATTCTAGGACTATCCTTTACTAAAAATCTGAACTGGAAATCTCACATCTCATCTCTTGCTAAAACAGTTTCTATGAAGTTAGGTGTGCTGTGGCGTCTGCGTCTTTTTTTTTCTCCCTCCCAATTGCTTGCTCTCTACAGGGGCCTTATCCGCCCATGTATGGAGTATGTCTCACATGTTTGGGGAGGATCCACTCATACAGCTCTCCTAAACAGGGTTGAGTCAAAAGCTTTTCGTCTCATCAACTCCTCTCCTCTGACTGACTGTCTTCAATCTTTTTTAAATCACCGTCGCAATTGTTGCTTCTCTTGCTCTCTTCTACCGTTATTTTCATGCTCACTGCTCTTCTGAACTTGCTAACTGCATGCCTCCCCCACTCCCGCGGCCTCGCTGCACAAGACTTTCTACTCATTCCCATCATACCCATCATACATCATTCCCATCATACATCATTCCCATATAGATAGATAGTGTGCGTAGAATTTGTATGTTCTATGTACTCAGTCAATGGTATGAAGCAGTGTGAGGCTAGATTACTTTTAAAATACCCCGCCATCACCCACTCCCACTTTGCCATTATCTCACTGATTTGAGGCATCTTGTGTGATTGTCTCCATTGTATGCACTTTTGTTGACTCTTTGATCAGCTACAGGAATATCCTGTACTGTACTATGTTGTCTCATCCAACAAAACTACAAATTTTGAACTAGGACTAAGAAATTATATTTTTATTGACTGTAATGGTCTCATCTACGTTTATAATGTGCATTTTTATCAAGATTCTATACCTTTATTTTACAGAGAAGAAATAATGTAAACATAGCCCAGCAAAAGCAGAGGGCAGAATACAAGAAACGACTAAGCAAAGGTATCAAAGCTTTGAAGCCATATAAGCCAGCAGGTGCTTCGAAGAAACCTCCGAAATGATTCTCGAAGGGGTGGAAAGATGAACCCCAAGTGGAGTGGTCCTTGTATGTAGGGACGTGTACATAAAATAGTGCTACGTTACTATCATCGATTAGGCCTAGCATGCATTTATTGTACATATATTTAGTTAGAATTTGTTTTATTACAGGAGACAATCAAGGTGCTGAAATGGACAAAATATTAACCTAGTTTAGAGACGGCGGGTATCGTGGTTCACCGACTCTGCATGTACAAATAACATATTTGTTAATACATCAATAATTATTCCAGATATCAACTAAATATTTTGTACATAAATGAATGATGATATGAGAAAGACACCTGATTTTTTTCATAATATTCCTATTAATATTTTAAGAGATAAAAAGTTATATCAATATTAGCGCTTTCATTTCGGGCGATAAACTGCGAAATGACGGTACCCCCCTTTAAGCCCCCACAAAAACCCAAATTCCCATAAGTAAAATTGCCACCCAAGTTTTGCTGTCTACTAAGACCCTATAGCATGCCATTTAAACAATAAAATCGCTTTTGGCACGTAATTCCCACGGGATCACATTTCAGGTACACGGCGAACCTGACTACAGTGACCAAAGCCGTAGCACGCATAGCACTGCATAGGGCGGTCGTTATAGGCTTTTATCCTTATTGCCTGGGGGCCGATCCTGATGTAATCGGGGAGACTTAATCCGTAGAATGTGTAAACGATCATGTTCTTACTCCCTCTTACTTTTGAGACCTTCTGAAAACTATTTGGGCACATGTTTAGTATTTCTTCCTCCGAGAATTCATATAGGTCGTAGTTGTAGACTGCGCCTTTGCTGTAATTAAACTTATGATGCGGTTTGATGGATTCAAAAATGTTGTCAGAAGTGATGGAGCATCCTAGCCTGAGTAAGGTCCTTGGCTCGGATTAAAACTCCTCTGCCATACCTTTTCAGGTGGCTTTGCGGATCTTTCCATTTATTTTTCTAGATATCGCGCCGCATGGAAAAAGTTCCTCCACTTTCCTTGTAATTTGCCACGTACCACCAAGGGGTTGGGTTTGGCGGACCGTTGGTGTTTTNCACCATTTTGGATTTTTCCCACTTAAAGATAAGAGTGCATGTGGGATTGCTCGATGCATACGGTCTTTTATCCATAGGTACAGTTAAGTGCAGATAACTAAGTATTGTGATAATATACTGTGATATACTCATTGCACTATGTTGCGAGACTTTTCTTCTAAAAAAGTGTTGCTTTTCATAGATATGGTCCACCTCAGAGGCTTTTGTCTGACCGTGGGGGTGAATTTTGTGCCTCGGTATGTATTCTCACTATGTTTTACGTTACAATGATAGAGCCTGATTTTATAAAAATTAACAGAATAATACGTATATGAATATCTTTAGCTAAGAAAAAATACATAAGAAAAAAGTGTCATGATAAAGGAAAGCGATGGAAAAGGAAAAGTACATTTCTGAAAAATATTGCATAAGATTTTATAGATGTATATTTCTTTTGTTAAATTTTTACTTTTTGTGTAATTCACTTATATTCAATTATGACTGTAAAATAATAATTCTTTGTAGTTATAATTTTATAGAATTTACAACTTGACAAAAATGAAGCATTTATCTACTTTCGTAAGATTATTTTGAATATTTAGAATGCAAGTTGTAGAAGGTATTTGTGAGAGCGTACTGCTCTGGGACTTGTGGCACCCCATACGCTTGGGAGAAACCTTTATATATTCATAATAAATAAGAAGAAATATAAAAAAAACTCTTCTTCTAGAGGACAACAATTGTATTTATATATTGCTTTCATCATTGTCGACAGACCACTTTGAAATGACAGCAAATGTATTAGTTTTGTTGCTGTAATGGTCAACAGGAACTGCTGGTAATTTTCCATTTGTTTTTACAGGTAAACGCAGAGTTATGCAGGACTTCAACGTCGTTTATTAGACGTCCAACTCAACAGGAACTAAGTAGTGATTCACGGAGAGATGCCACCGAGCGCCTAACTTCTGATCTTTCTATTATTTCTGATTGGGGCAAAGCAAACCTTGTTTTGTTCAATGCCTCAAAAACCCAATTTCTTCACCTATCTACTCGACAAAACCTACCAGATAACTATCCCCTCTTCTTCAATGACACTCAACTGTCTCCTTCTTCTACAATGAACATTCTAGGACTATCCTTTACTAAAAATCTGAACTGGAAATCTCACATCTCATCTCTTGCTAAAACAGCTTCTAAGAAGTTAGGTGTGCTGTGGCGTCTGCGTCTTTTTTTTTCTCCCTCCCAATTGCTTGCTCTCTACAGGGGCCTTATCCGCCCATGTAGGGAGTATGTCTCACATGTTTGGGGAGAATCCACTCATACAGCTCTCCTAAACAGGGTTGAGTCAAAAGCTTTTCGTCTCAGCAACTCCTCTCCTCTGACTGACTGTCTTCAATCTTTTTTAAATCACCGCCGCAATTGTTGCTTCTCTTGCTCTCTTCTACCGTTATTTTCATGCTCACTGCTCTTCTGAACTTGCTAACTGCATGCCTCCCCCACTCCCGCGGCCTCGCTGGACAAGACTTTCTACTCAATCCCATCCCTATTCTGTCCATCTTCCTAATGCAAGAGTTAATCAGTATCTTTACTCTTTCATCCCTTTCACTGGTAAACTCTGGAACTCTCTTCCTGTTTCTATTTTTCCACTTTCCTATGACTTAAATCTTTTCAAAAGAAGAGTAACAAGACACCTCCCTCACTAAATTGGCCTACCTCTTTTGTTTTTATTTTATTCTCTTACTGTCTTCTTTATAGGGACAGGCAACTCATCGGGCTTTGTGTTACCCATTTTTGTTGTGCCCTTGGCCAGTTCCCTGTGATGAGAAAAAAAAAAAAAAAAAAAAAAAAAAAAAAAAAAAAAAACTTATGGGATCAAGAGAAGCATGACATCTGCCTACCATCCACAGACCAATGAATGGGCTTACGGAAAGGGCAAACCGTACTTTCAAGGACAGGATTGCCAAACTTTGTAATGTGGAGTGCAACGATTGGGATCAGTACATAGAAGAAGTTGCTTACAGTATCCGCATACAAAAACAGAAAAGTACAGGCTTCTCACCCTATCGCCTCATGTTTGCCCGTGAAGGCAATGCAATGGATCAGGTATTTATTATTTTTAATACTGTATTAGTATGGTAATGCTAGTACATTTTAGATTATTTTTTAAGATTTATAATCCAATTCATGTATTGAGTCAATTAATTTTATAGAGTGTTGTAGTTTGAGTCTGTATTTGTGTGTGTGTGGTAGGAGGCAACTTATAGGATGAGGCCTTTCCTTTCCCTTGTCATTTCCCATGAAAAAAATAGAAATCTGTCCTTTTAGTGTGTGCCACCCCGCTTGTTTGGGAGAAGGTTGAATTGTATGAATTCTATCATTATAATTTTGATAATCATTAATCTTGTTGATATGCTGTGTGTTCGTTCCTCTAACTATGCATGTTGTCAATTTTCAGGACACATGTGAATGGCCTTGTGATCCAGCCGGGCAGCCTGAGATTCCATCCATCGATGAACCTTGTGCCGATCAAATAGTTTCACATGTTGAAAAACAAGATAGTGAACGAGCTGAAATATGCAAACAGGTGATGATATGAGATTAAAGTGCACTTTTGATCCTTTGTGTATATAGACAGGGAGGACAGAGTGCTTGAGTAGGGTGAGAAAAAAAAAGATGAAAGGGTTAGAGCATGCATCGAGGGAATGTAAGGACAGGAATAAATGGAGGCTCTTCTCTCGCAGCCATCCCCTTGGGGATTTCTTAAAGTTATCGTCCAGATAATTTCATCATTCCTGATTTAATGCAGTCAAAATATAGCCATTATCGAGTATATCAACAATATGTTGTCACTTTTTGCATCCAGTCACCCGTTTTTAAATGATCCGCATTCAAAATCGGTAAATTCCCCGAGCTCTCATAACACAACTGGCGACCAGCAGACGACGGACCACGGCTCTGTGACGTCACAGCAGGAAGCCTCCCAGCCCTGCCTGATACAAATACACGTAGACTCAGAAAAAAATATAGTACTTGAAGAATTTTGGGTGTTTGATATATTTTGTTTGCGATATGGCATATACTTGCATCCTGTATGGGTGCAGCAACTGAGCGAGACAATCTGCCACACACCGCCCGCTACCCCCCGGCGCTCCACACGTCTGCACACATATATCGTCGCCGTATAGGTTGGAAATAGGTGCTAAGCTCTCTGGAAAGGCACAGCTTTCTTGCTGCACCCATACAGGATGCAAGTATATGCCATATCGCAAAAAAAAAATATTCAAACACCCAAAATTTTCAAGTAATATATTTTTTTCTGATTATACGTGTATTTGTATCTGGGCCGGGGTGGGAGGCTTCCTGCTGGGACCTCACCAGCATGTTTCGCGCCACGGCTGGAATGGGGCTGTTGTTTTTCGCGCGCTTTTTACAAAAGTCATGTTTTTTGGGAAATAAGGCGTGGAAATGAATTATTTTC
Source organism: Chionoecetes opilio (assembly GCA_016584305.1). Taxonomy (NCBI): domain Eukaryota; kingdom Metazoa; phylum Arthropoda; class Malacostraca; order Decapoda; family Majidae; genus Chionoecetes; species Chionoecetes opilio. The sequence goes on along the minus strand of JACEEZ010022319.1, from coordinate 19,054 downwards.
TGTGGATTAGGTATTTTGAATGATTATTCAACATAATTTTGCAAAGAAAAAATGGGTCTGGACGATTACTTTAAGAACAGGCGTCGGAAATATAGATAGATAGTGTGCGTAGAATTTGTATGTTCTATGTACTCAGTCAATGGTATGAAGCAGTGTGAGGCTAGATTACTTTTAAAATACCCCGCCATCACCCACTCCCACTTTGCCATTATCTCACTGATTTGAGGCATCTTGTGTGATTGTCTCCATTGTATGCACTTTTGTTGACTCTTTGATCAGCTACAGGAATATCCTGTACTGTGCCTAGTTGTCTCATCCAACAAAACTTCAAATTTTGAACTAGGAATTAAGAAATTAAATTTTGATTGACTGTAATGGTCTCATCTACGTTTATAATGTGCATTTTTTATCAAGATTCTTTATTTTACAGAGAAGAACGAATGAAAAAATAGCCCAGCAAAAGCAGAGGGCAGAATACAAGAAACGACTAAGCAAAGGTATCAAAGCTTTCAAGATCCACATAAGCCAGCAGGTGCTTCGAAGAAACCTCCGAAATGATTCTCGAAGGGGTGGAAAGTTGAACCCCAAGTGGAGTGGTCCTTGTATGTAAGGACGTGTACATAAAATAGTGCTACGTTACTATCATCGATTAGGCCTAGCATTCATTTATTGTACATATATTTAGTTAGAATTGTTTTATAGCAGGAGACAATCAAAGGTGCTGAAATGGACAAAATATTAACCTAGTTTAGAGACGGCAGATATCGTGGTTCACCGACTCTGCATGTACAAATAACATATTTGTTAATCCATCAATAATTATTCCAGATATCAACTAAATATTTTGTACATAAATGAATGATGATATGAGAAAGACACCTGATTTTTTTCATAATATTCCTATTAATATTTTAAGAGATAAAAAGTTATATCAATATTAGCGCTTTCATTTCGGGCGATAAACTGCGAAATGACGGTACCCCCCTTTAAGCCCCCACAAAAACCCAAATTCCCATAAGTAAAATTGTCACCCAAGTTTTGCTGTCTACTAAGACCCTATAGATGCCATTTAAACAATAAAATCGCTTTTGGCACGTAATTCCCACGGCATGACACGGCGAACCTGACTACAGTGACCAAAGCCGTAGCACGCATAGCACTTCATAGGGCGGTCGTTATAGGCTTTTATCCTTATTGCCTGGGGGCCGATCCTGATGTAATCGGGAGACTTAATCCGTAGAATGTGAAAACGATCATGTTCTTACTCCCTCTTACTTTTGAGACCTTCTGAAAACTTATTTGGGCACATGTTTAGCATTTCTTCCTCCGAGAATTCATATAGGTCGTAGTTGTAGACTACGCCTTTGCTGTAATTAAACTTATGATGTGGTTTGATGGATTCAAAAATGTTGTCAGAAGTGATGGAGCATCCTAGCCTGAGTAAGGTCCTTGGCTCGGATTAAAACTCCTCTGCCATACCTTTTCAGGTGGCTTTCCGGGATCTTTCCAATTTATTTTTCTAGAAATCGCGCCGCATGGAAAAAGTTCCCTCCACTTTCCTTGTAATTTGCCACGTACCAACAAGGGGTTGGGGTTTGGCGGACCGTTGGTGTAGATGTTGTAGTGTCCAGGAAGGTGTTAGGAATGTAGTCCTCGGGGCCTTCTGCAACATTAGCAGAGCGAAGAAGTTCGGCTCTGTATTGTTTCTCTCCAATTTCCATTGTTGTGGCTTCCTCAAAGGCAGATAGATATTTATTATAGTTTTTAAGGCGCCGCAACTGCGGGGTTATTGTCGCCTGCTTACATAAGATCCATTAAAAGTAATATTAAAAAACAAAATTTAAGATAGAATAAAAATATTTAAAATAACAAAACACATAAAAGAACAATAGTACATTAAAAGCAATAATAAGTGAATATTAAAAACATCATAACTTGTTGAGAAGGCCAGCCTTCTCAATAAAGGTATGGACTTCATGTCCCGGAGAGAAACACCTCTCTCCCAACGCCAGGGAGAGACGGTAGGCACCGTCCGACCCCCGACACCGGGACAAAAATTGCTCACGTAGGTCCCCAAGACTAGGACACTCGACCAGCAAGTGCCGCACAGTTAAGGGGACCAAACAATCATCACAGTAAGGAGGGTGGCCCCCCTCCATGAGGAACCCATGTGTATATAGAGTGTGACCAATACGCAATCGTGCCAAGGCAGTCTCCCATCTCCAGGAGAGACCGCAGTAGCTCCAGTCCTCGATACTTTGGCGTATGGTGCGTAGTTTATTCTGCCCTATATTAATCCAACGTTCTTGCCAACTGTTGTGAACTGATCTATGGATTGCCGAGCGTAGGTCCGTAGCCGGCACTGCAAAATGTGATAGAGCTGGTCTTCTAGCTGCAGCTTTTGCCAAGGCATCAGCTTCCTCATTACCGGCAACACCTACATGTGCCGGTACCCAACAAAAGCTGACCGTCCGGCCTCGCCTCTTGAGCAGATAAAGCCATTCCAGGATGGCATTGACCAGCGGATGGGAAGAGTTAAAATTACATAGTGATTGAAGAGCACTACAAGAATCACTAAAAATTGTAAAAGAGACATCCAGAAGAGTAAGAATAGCCATGAGAGCATATAAAATAGCACTTATTTCAGCCGTAAAAACAGATGAAACACTTGGAAGGCTGGCGCTTTTGTTAAACGATGGGAATACGACACCGTATCCAACTCCTTCGTCTGATTTGGAGCCATCAGTAAAGACTGGGACAGAACCCTGATGTGTGCAATAGTGGTCTAAAAACTGGGCACGCTCAGCCTGAGGAGGTAAAGACTCTTTTGAGAGCGGAAGGCTTTTGCAGAAGGACACTTCTGGGAGAAGCCATGGACCGACTGTCGTAGGTCTATGCGGGCAGATCCGTAAAGCAGGGAAGGATAGCGTCTCCATAATACCTTTTAATCGGAAACCAAGGGGCTTTGGTAAGCCTCTTCGCTCATGGTAAAGTTGCGATCCTGAATCACAAGACACAGCACGGCAAGCTATTGAGTCAGGGAGGCATTGGAGGCGATACCAACATCTTAACATGAGGGACTGGCGTTGAAGATCTAATGGGAGGACACCAGCATCCACCAATAGACTTAGGATGGGAGATGACCTGAACGCCCCGGTTGCCAGACGGACACCAGCATGGTGTACCGAATCCAACATCCGCAGTCGAGTGGGTGTGGCAGAGGAGTACACTTCACATCCATATTCAAGCTTTGAAAGGATAAGTGAGCGGTGAAGATAGAGGAGTGTAGCGCGATCAGCCCCCCAGCTGGTGTGCGAGAGGACTTTCAGTAGATCCATGGTCCGGAGACAGTCAGTCTTGAGAGCACGAAGGTGAGGTACCCAAGTCAGTCTATTGTCAAAAATGAGTCCTAAAAACCGGGTCTCTTCCCTACATGGTATTCTCTTCCCGTAAAGATACAGGTCTGGGTCGGGATGAATCCCACGGGTTCTGCAAAAATGAACCGCTACAGTCTTCGTTGGAGAAAACCTGAAGCCACGATTCGTCGTCCATTCACAAACTTTGTCAATAGCAAGTTGAAGTCTCCTCTCTGCAACCGACATCCTGGAAGCAGCAAAAGAGATTGATAAATCATCCACATATAATGTACTAACAATCCCCTCTGGCAGTACATCAACAATACCATTGATGGCCACAGCGAACAGAGCTACACTCAAGACGCTGCCTTGGGGGATGCCACCTGGAAGCAGGTGTTCAGAAGACAGTATGTTGCCAACTCGAACTCTAAGAACCCGGTTGGCTAGGAAACTCTAGAGGAACACAGGCAAACGACCTCTTAGTCCAAACTCATACAGAGACTGCAAAATACCGTGTCTCCAAGCTGTGTCGTAAGCCTTTTCAAGGTCAGATTTTTTACAGATGTTTATGCACTTCTTCTTTATCATTACCTGGAACAAGGCATACAAACACCAATGTTTATGGAATCACCTGTAAAAGAGAGAACTGTTGTTGATAGCCAGGCCACTGTAAAGAAACATCAGAACATAATTCCAGCAATATTGGCAGGTCATGCTCTTACTGGATGTGATACAGTGGCAGCATAAAGGAAAGATGTTGAAAGTACTGAAAACAGGTCTGAATCTATGAATAGGCTCAACACCTGAGGTGTTGGAACAGGCAACAAAATTCATAGCTTCCTGTTATGGACAATCAAAGACCAATTCTATGCCTGAGTAAGTGTGTGGACTTCAAGAACGGGGAAGTCGGGAGCAACAGTTACTCCCAAGTTATTTTCTCTTCCACCTACTACAGAGGCCTTCATGGAGAATGTCAAGCGGGCTCATCTGCAAACATGCATATGGAAGAATGCCCTGCAACTAGATCCACCAGATTTGGAACCCACAAGTTATGGATGGATCAAAGAAAGCAGAACAAAGTCACTGCTGCCTACAACAGTCCCTACCAATGTTCAGCTAGCACCGAATCATATACTAAAGTATATAAGATGCACATGTTCAAGTAACAGCCAGTAAGTCTTCAAGATGTGCAGTAACAAGTCGAGGCTACCATGATATGTTTGTGCTTGGCAATCTGCCAAATTAAATGTGCAATGATCAAACACGGAACAGACAGTTTGAGGAGGAGGATGAGGATGGATGACTCAAGAATTATGCATGATGCCCATAAGGAAATGAGGACTCAAAATGATCTGACTAAAAAAACTGTCCAATCTTTCTGACTTGTATGTTGAACAAGTAATATTCTTATATACTGTACTAGTTATAAGAGGTAAAACAATCACATTAAAAAAAAATAAAAAAAAAAACGGCAGCCATTTTTAAAATGGGTGGTCAGGTTGGATATGAAAATACCAGAAAGAATTTCCTGGGTCAAAGAATACCTGAGGAATCCATGTATTGGTTGGAACCCGCTTATGTCAATTGTGTAAGGAATTATCGGTTATATTATTGTATTTGATATTCTGTGCGCGGCACTTTGTTTTTATGCTAATTATCTCAAATATGCCCAACAAGGCTTGACCAGACCGAGCCAACCAAGGATATTTATTCAACCTGGATTATATTGGCAAACAAAAATCCACTGAAAAAAATGAACTTAAGAGACCCTTAAAACTAGGTATGAGCCTGGTGGCTGCCGGATAAGGGGTGGATTTGAGCATGTTGGTAACTACTGATAACATAATGCATCACATTTGATTCAAGCATATTTAATGTAGACAGGGGCATATCTAATTATAGCGCGGATGCTCCCTCTTTATCTTCTATTAACATTAACAATACGTCAACCAAATACAGGGGAGGGTCCCGTTCATGACGAGCATTCGGGTATACCATAATCCGATGATACGAGCTGTGTAAATTAGGGTCTAATTTGTGACAAATATGACGAGATGCAAAAATCTATGTATGATATATCAATGGAAGACATCAAAGCTGGGAGAGGTGAGTAAAATTATCAGAGTTCAAAATGCGCGCCCTACCAACGTCCCGGGCTGGGGACTAGGGGGATTTGGATATGGACCAGTGAGGTAACCCTAGCAAGCCGTGACCTGAAGGGTAATTAAGCATATGGCGAGGCCTGACATTTAGGGAATTAGCAGTCTGTGCGGCCCCAATCCTTGGGACCCTGACAGTCAGGTCACCCCTAGCAAGCGTGACCTGAAGGTATTAAGGCATATGGCGCGGGCCATGATGCCTTTAGGGGGTAATTAGCAGGTATGCGGTCCAAGTCCTTGGGGAACTGCAGTCAGGTCACAACCAGCCCAGCGTGAAAGCTTGGAATGGGTAGTTAAGCATATGGAGCGGCACTGAGCCTTTAGGCGTTGTTAATTAGCAGTGTGTGCGGCCCACAACTAGGAGACCGCTACAGCTACCTTCTCTTGTATCACGCGAGCGTCCCTACATTCCGTACTTTTTTGCTTGTTATGCATGTTTATGTTTAATTAATGCTGAGAGTTATGCTTTTTGTGTGCTATGTTTTCTCTTTCAGAGATGCTTTTTCTTACAGAATAGGTTAGTTAGCAGTGTGGGAATATAGACGCTGTGTGTTTGGTGTGTGTTGGTTATAGTTATTTTAGCTTGGGAAAAAACCTGTCTTTTTTTTTTTTTTTTGTTTTTTTCTAATGATGGGGGTCCTGGAACCAAAAAGCTATTTTTTACCGGTTAGTTATGCAGTTTCGTGATACGAGAGTTTTCGCTTTTTACGACGTGGGATGAGGATTCCAATTATATGTGCGCATGTGGGGTATTTGCCATCGTGTTAGCACGAAGTCACTATAACGAAATCACAGACAGACAAATTGTTGAAGATTTATATATATAGATAAATTACTCTATAAGCTACAAAAATGTTCACTTTTCTGAATTGCTCAGCAGTGTGTTCTGATGTCCATCCTCCACCCGTAAGACAGCATAATTGCCTGCTGCTAGTCTCTAAATGGGACTTTTTTAACTGAAGACCCAGAAGAAGCATAGATAATGTAATTTGCACGTAAATATTGCAGCAACCGCTTAAGCTATCACTGACTCAATCATATTTACTATTCAAAAAATAAACCCATACATACACACGCAAAGGACGAGACGGGACTGCCAGTGAGTTAAAGTTCATTTCGCTTAAATTCGACAACTAGGGTAATAGATACAAATAACAACACACACAACACCAAGGGATTGGAATATGCGGCAGGGACTTGCGTCACTCACATAAAAAGAAGGAATTAAGGAAGGATGTGAGAAGGAAAACAAGAGAGCAGCCACAAAAATGGCTCCAAGCGCCTGAGAGATTTACCATATGAGGAAAGACTTTCAAGACTAAACTCCCAACACTTGTGAAAAGAAGAGTAAGGTGGGAGATTTATAGCAGTGTATAGAGCATCAAGGGGGCTGGAAAACAGTTGATATGAGAAGATTCTGTTTGTGGTGTGGGATCGATAAAGGTGGGCGGATAGAGTGGTCTATGAGGGTAAGAAATGGTAGACAAAGGGACAACATGCTAAGAGAGATATAAAAAAATACCACGCTCCCGTTCTATAGAAGCATAGAAGCCTGGAACAACCTGATGCAAAAGATTATTAATGCAAGAAGTATTCAGGACTTCAAGGCAAACTGAGAATAATAGCAGGCCTCCCGGGGGCCTGAACTACCGGACGCAGACGTGGGGCGTGCGTCAAACGCCTGGGGAAGGAGGCCGTTAAGGCGGTAGCAGAGAAGAGGGCCATTACGTACCGGGGTGGCACCCCGGCGGAGGTAGGTGGGGCTGAAGGCGTCGTGCGTCTTGCCCCGATGGACGGCGATGGGTGCCTGGTACGCTGACCAGGGAAGATGGAAGGGAGCAGGACGGCATGGTGGTAGTCCAGAGGATGCACCCGTGGGCTGCAGGAGCGGTTGTGGCAGGATGGTGGGGCCGGAGTACGTCGTTAGGAGCGGGGAGGGAGTTAGTCACTGTCCTTGTGGCTAACTTCTCAATGAGACTCGCACGGTACCGGCTGAGCCAAGCTGGGGACTTGTGAGGAGGGGTGGCGGTTAGGTAAGGAGGGGCAGCGAAGTAGTGTGGAACCGGTGCTGAAGGTACCCTTACGACTGACACCTGATGTTGACTTGGCGCACTAGAGGAGGCGCACCTCAACACACCTCGTCGGCAGCAGGAGATGGATGCGCGACATCTGAGGGAGGTATTCTGGTGTATCTTCGAGCAAGGGCTGACCTGGACTCTGCGGCTCGCAACTGGGGCCGTGGTAAAATCTTACCATGTATTGGAGACAGAAATGCTCCCACTGTGCGACCTATATGCAGACACGCGCCCACGGAGGATCACAAGCTCAGCCAGGCGGGAAAGAGATTGCAGCGGGCGGGCTGGCGGTTGAAGAGCTGGCAGGGGCGCAAGGGGTAATAGGGAGAGGTTCCGATATAGCCTGGGGTTCGGTCACAGCACGGTGGTGGCTAGGGTGACCAAGAAGGACGCCTCGAGGCGCTCTTTTGGTTGTTGATACAGGGGTGCTCAATGATGCACCAGGGAAGGGACTCCTACCCTTTAACCCCCGGGCGTATCGATGATAGCGCTGGATGCTCGTGGCGGCGCCCAGTGGGGCTCACCGCTGCACCTTAAGTCGGGGTACCACCCAGGTGGAGATGGTGAGGAGAGGACAAATCCCATAGACAGCATTCTCCTTTGGACCAGTTGTGGGCTTCTTCGGCAATCACCGTTATGCCCGTTCAGCGTCTGTGTAACGCGCACCCAGAGCGTGCTACTGGGATAGTTGAACGCGCATGTTGTATGGGAGAGGGTTTTTGGAGGGCCTACGCAATGGAGGGACGGCGCACCTCGGTCATAACATTCGACTAGTGTGATAGTTTTTGGAGGCACCTGTGGGCCTCGAGGCGTTGAGCTGACGTAGCGCGAGCCGGGACAGCGCCCCCTGTACGGAGCTCAGAGTTTATTTTTTCGAGCGGTGGCTGGCAAGCGTCTGTGGGCTGCAACTTGAAAACTCACGCCAGAAGAAGGTGTCTCCTTTACAGGCTGGGGCTGGGGGGAGCCCTTTGATGTGTGTGACCCCCTGACACAGGCTGTGTCCTGGGGCACATGTACATCGGCAGAGACGGGGGTGAAGGACCGACCCCCAAGAAGGTGGCGGTGGTTTGCGGAGGATGTGGCCCGACCCCACTCCAGATGTGGTGGCTGAGTCCGTCCAGGAGAGGTTTCTTGGGCCTTGCACCTTATTATCCGGCGCTTTAGTCCCTCGGACGTTCGCTCGTTGTCGCCGTATCCTGCTCCACCACTCTCACCGAGAGAAGCGGGGGCACGTTGGTCGAATGGAGTGAGGCTTGTAGGGGCGTTTGACAAGCCTTGAAGGTCGTCGCCCTGGTCGAAGTCACCCGGTGGGTGCTGTCACTTACCCAAAACAGGCCCAGCCCTACCTGTTGGACAAGCGAGATCGCCAGTGCCGAGGGTCTTGGCACCGTGCTGTCGCAGGTGAAGATAAGCCCAGTGGTATCATAGGTACACGATAGCCCGACGAGAGCACGTCTTTGGTAAGCATTACTACAGTGCTAATGGCTGTTACTCAATGGGGCTCGTGATACTAGTAACTACTGTGTGACCAGAAAGGAGCTTCTGGCTAGTATGAGGAGCACGGAACACTTCCATCCTTACTTATATGGCGCCCAGTTCCACCGTAAGGACAGACCAAGCTGGCCCCTTACAATTGGCTAAACCCTCAAGGCACCGGAAGTGCAGTGGGCACGTTGGCTAGGCCGGCTGGGAGCAGTATGAGAAGCTCCACGAGCATCCGACCCCGGCCGCATCCATCACAATGCGATAGTCTGAGCCGCCACCCGTGTGAGCCTGGGTGCTACCATGCTCTAAGGTAGGAGGAGAGTGTGATGTGCGGCGGTTGCAGTTTGCAGGGAGCTGTGGGGAGACCACTGGTGACCGGGGGGAGACTAGTGGCCGTCAGGTAGCAGGCTGAGAACGCAGAGAAGAAGGGAGAGTGATGTGGATCTCGGCCCTCCCTTGATAGAGTGGGATGAAGAGTCTCCAGGAGCGTCCCATGCGTAGCAGAAGATTGGATCAGTGGCACCAGAGAGTCCTGTCACGAAAGCGACCTGTGGCGGCTAGTCAGTGGGCCATGGTTGCGATGGAGGATGAGTGTGTGCAACGGCAGGGAAGTACTCGGGGGCGGCGGCCGAGTTAACTGGGTGGTGTGATGCCGCACGCCCTGAGGCGGTGACCGTTAGCTACGTGAGGTTGCACGAGTGTTACCCGCGGCCACCAAGGGGGGAAAACGAAGACCTTGGGCAAGTGTTGCGGCAGCGCTTCTATTGGGTGGGACATGAGGCGAGACGTGCAGGAGTGGTGTCGGGCCTGTGATGGTTGTTGCATAGAAATGGTCCCCGGGAGAAGGACACGTGCGATATACTGATATAATGTATGACGTGCGTCTATCCATTCCAAACGTTCCTCTCCTTCACTTTATTTTTGCGTAGTATTCTTCTTTCGTCCTTGTGCCTGACAAACGGTGCTGGCTCGGTGATATGTGTGAGTTGATCCCCTCTGCTATTGTTGTGGAGCGCTTGGGCCCCAGGTCCCGCCACAGCATCCTATGGGATCTAAAGTGAATGACACTTATTAGTCCTGGTCAACAAAAGGAATCACCAGTAAAATCATGTCTACATCTATAGTTAACAAAACATGGTCATAAAACATACAATCTTACCAAGGGCGGAGAATATCACCTCCCCACAGGCGACTTAACATCAATGAACGTCGAGCTGCTTCTCAAATTATCCTAACCTAGAATTCCGCTTTCACCTCGTTTCGCTAAGTGGTATAATATACTGGCTTTTGAAGAATAAAGCCTAACCAGTGATCAGGACAGAGGCGGGGAGGAAAATTCCTCGTTGTAGCTTATTGATACTTAGTGTTATTTATCTCTTCCCCCTATTAAGGAATTTCTCGCATACATCGCTTCTGTCCCCCCCAAAAAAAATTTATCCTTATGCCTCAGTCCTTCATCAAAGCATCCCTACCGGAGATCTAACTAAAAAAATAAAAAATAAATTATCATCTTAGCATTCACCACAGTAAATTCGATATAGAATTTTCTTAGGATTCTTGCGATCACTTACCAAAGCAAATTATGTTGCGAATCCTGCATTTCGCGCAAGGTTCTTCCCAAAGTTGCACAATTTAGCAACAAAGGAATGATGCGGAGATATTATGTCTCTGTACAAACTTATTACTTCCCTCCCGCAAGAGTAGATTTGACCAGTTTGGGAATTACCCATCGTTTAAAATGTTGATGGACTACTACCTTGAAATGATGAACCTATCTCACTTCGGATCTGCTATTGTAAGGCGCGAAAACCCTATAGAGTCGCAAATTGACTCGTCCCTCTAGTTCTGTGGAATGCGTCAATTTCCATTGTTACCCCACCTAATCCTAGGCGTAGGTGCGAGGAGAAATCACGACGATGGAATCTGTAACTCCAGTACCCTCAGTAGTCTTGGGATAAGGATCACCTCCGGAATTGAGGCATACATACTCTGCGGGTCTATCACCCATCGAGCAAATCTCAGAGCCAAGCAATCCTCGGGTCTTACGACTACCTAGCGGTGTTTAGGAGAATTCAGTGCGAGAACTCTACCCCCCGCCCCCCCCACCAAAGAAAGCAAAAATAAAAATGTGTGAAACCACTACAGAGTCGTCTAGGTGACCTTCCTCAAAATCTCTCTTGTCCACTGAGAGAACGTGGTGAACGTCCTAATCTCCTGTTCTCTCTAGAGGGTTAACACATCGCCTTGTCATCAACAGGTTCTACGTATCTCCTACATGGTCTCCCTCTCTCAGGTGGGGGTCTTGCTCAAGTTTTTTCTTACTACTACTATCCTCTGATCGGTTACACGAACAGCCAGGCATCTTTGCCTACATATCGCTAATTTGCTCGGCCGCGCGCTGTACATGTTTGCCCGTCAAATATATTTTCTATAACATTTATGAACCTCCATCTCTCAATACTCCACCACTTTGTATGTCCCACACTTAAACTGAAAGGTTTTTTATTGGTGCCCGTCTCAAAACGTTCTGTCGTTTTTACCCACGCCAATCGTGACTTGTTTCCTAATCTTTCATGGTTGTCCTTGCACATTAAGCTATTCTCCGCCATTTTCTACCAGTTCTCTGCCAAATTGTGCGTTTTGATTATTTCGTGTGCCAACTGTTGTTTATCCTCTGAGTTCAAGTTTGTGGTAAATTTCAACACTAATTCAACCGTTGGAACGTATCTGGGAAAAAAAAAGCATAGAAAGGTGTGGGTACCCAGTGTCTCATTGCACTCAATATTTAATATCTTGAGTTTCTAAGAGAGAATGGGCCAACCTATGAGGAAACCCTTGCACAGGTTTGAGAGAAATTGTTTTACTTACATTGTCGAGTGCACCTGTTTGAGATACCTAGACCTTGTGTGATGGATGGTAAGGCTGTGGTGTATCCATAATGTATTCACATGAGTGTGTTACACAAATCTTTGAATGTTGTGACGTAAAACTCCTTAGCATTACCAATAAAACCGGGTATATGGTGCTCCAAATAAACTGACATATTCCTAAAATTCTTACATACTTCGTCGGTCATCCTAGGTCCTTATATTAGAAAAGTAGTGGAGTAAACCTACATAAGATCTATTATGGGTTAATACATAGCGCGTATCCGTTGGGCTACCGTTCCCATGTCTTTTATGTCTATGCTGTATCTCTCTAGAGGTTTGACTTACTGATGGTATTTCTTGCCAGTGGTTGTTTGAGGGTCACGACGTACCCTTATGATGTTGGCATGTGCCAAACCAGTTCCTCAGCATATTCTCTCGACATACGCTTTTCCAGGTGGGGCAATAAAAAATAGCCTTCTGCTTACTTATTGATTTCCTCTGCCACTAAATGATCCACTTTTTTTTTTGGATTCCTTATGTGAATTAATGTCCAAAAGCCGTCTCGCTTCAGTTCACTAGGTAGAAAACAATAATAGTGTATAGCGTTATCGATACTGTGGTGGTTTATTTAAAATATAAAATCCCTCCTCTATTACGACAATTGATCTAAAGTATTTTCTGGGGATTTAGATGTCTGGGTCTATCTGGCCTCCTTCTAGTATACTCTATCATTTAGTCTCTCCTATCTACCGGTTCCTCTCGTAGTAGCATTTCCTGTTACTTCTTCTTTATAGTTTTTCAGCTAACCACCTTTCTTAACTTGAGACACGAATGATTCTTACTGGTCTACTAAGTTGGTCTCGCTACAGTGTTACTTTTCCGTCTGCTTTATACTCTATCTGATACCTATGAGTCTCTCATCATCTAGGGATCCATTGTTCAGTCCCTAGGTGACTTGGTTCGTTGTGTTAAAGACTGACACTAACGGGTTGTTGTTTGTTCTGATGATCACTGGGCCCCACCGGAAAGATGAAACTGTCTGCAGCAAAACTATTCCTAAGGCTGTCCTATCTGTCCGCTGAGTATCGCGTCTCAACTGGTTTTAATTTCTTTGATAAAATAGAGATTACTTGGCTTGCCCTCCACTCACTATACTGCTATCAGACTGCTCCTACGGAGTTTGGCTAGCATCGGTATCCAACACAAATGGCTCTTATTAATGTGGGACCTTAGTTAGATGGAGCACTAGTCCGTTTATCCTTTAATGATCTGAAATGCTGCTGGTCTTTCCTCTGACCCATTTGAATGGTTATCTTTTCTTGTCAAATTTAGTGGATAGGGCACCGCTATCTTAGCGATCCTTCTCTGTAGACTTCCTATAGAAACCTGACCATACCTAGAAATCTTCTGGTATTCCTTGACATTAGTGGGGGTTTATTTTATCTAGGCTGGCCACCATATTGTCTGGGTTTAGGGTTGTGGTAACCTTCCTTTGTTCACTAAGTGTGCCCAGAAAATTTACTTTTTCTTTGTCCTATTTACATTTGGTAAGATTTAATTGACTCCAAAATTTTAGTCAGATGTCACCAAATAATTTATCGATCCTTTCCAATAATTTTCGTAACTGGGTGCCATCAGGATTATGTCCATCCAGATAATTTTTAAGCCAATTTTCTTTCGAGTAAAGGAGTTAAGATCTGGGTAATTGCGTGTAGAAAAATGATGCAACTGCAAATTAATTCACAAAGGGAAGTCTTTTGAATCTATATAAGGATATCCCCTTCACTGAAAGTTGTGAGATCTTTATCTACTTCATCTAACAGTACTGATAATACGCATCTCATATCTAGGGGGGCCACTAGTATTCATAGCCCGCTACCGATTCTACTAACTCTTCCAATTTAGGTAGGGGGTTTGTATATCAGTGGCTAGAATGTTGATCACCTTTCTATAGTCTAGGGACACATCCTTTTTTTCGCCCATTACAGGCTTGTTAAACAGTACTATAGGACTTAGACCACGAAGCTGGGGAAATTTTCTATTATGTCCTCTATTCCATTTCTCTCAACATTTTAGCGATTAGTTCTTTAGCTTTTCTCCGCGGATGACCGGATATGTAAGTCTGCGGTACTCTTCCTGTACCATTTACCCCCCCTCAGCTGAACAATCACTATCGTGAAGGTAACATTTGCGTTATTCAGCCTGAGTGGTGAGGACAACAGTGTTCCGGCCACGTAACTTGACTGTTCTTGAATTTCTTCTGAGTCATACTACTCTATATTTAGCTAAAATTGTACAGGACGTAACTTTCAGCATGTCCACTACTGTGTATTAATTTTTGGTAGAAAGATAGTTCTGTTTCTGTAACCTGGAAGGGGACGCAGACAGGTGCTAATTTTGCCATCTTTTTTTTTTGTGGGTCCACCAAGAGAGTGGTGTCCTATAACATCGTCCACTGACAATTCTAACCATTGAGTGTCTTTCTGGGTTTATGGTCACACTTTGTTGCTATCCATTATATGACAGCTTGATTTATGCACGCTCCTGCTCGCACTTTTCACTTTAATGCTTGCATGGTACCACGTATCGGTGTTTAACAAAATTAAGGGATAAGTTAGGTTTAGACCACATGACTTGCTTTTGTTGTAATTGATAGGTTATTTCTTCTTTAGTCCTATTATGTTTCATCCACTATGCAGGGCTTGGTGGATAAATGACGATCTGGAAAAGCTAAAACATCCAACACTCTATTTTTCATCTATTCCTAAGGGTGAATATTTTTACTGCTACTTGACCTATAGATCTCAACTCCTTGCCCGTTTTTATACCGGTTAAACTAGGATGTTCTGGGGTTCTATTTAAGTTGTAAATCTAAAGTGCACTCTTTTTTATAAAGTTGAATATTCGTTCCCTGTGATAATAAAACTCCATGACGTGCTCATTAATGCCCCTAGGGGATTATTGGGGATGATGTTTTACACTAGTACCGGGAAGATCATGTCCTCCCCGGACAATTTGGATTCCCTCCTTCTACATCCTTTTCTCCCGCATCGAAACAAGCGTTGCTATTTGGTCTTCCTTCGACAGTGCAGGCTGGACGTGGTTGTTCATTCTACAGTCAGGGAACCGAAAAAATCTTGAATCCATTTCTCCAAGACTGAAAGCGCGACGGCTTCCTGGTTGTTACATACTTTCCAGGCTTTGTAATTTCCTTCCCAGCACCTCCATCTGGTGCAAGCAGCTTCTCTAACTCTGACTGACTAGCCGACAGTGCCTGTGACTTGTTCCCGTGCTGTTGGGAGGATACTCTGGGAAGCGGGTGTTATTTCTGACAGCGGTCGGCTGGTTTACCGCGAACATTTGTCGGTGTCTCTTCCGATCGGCCAATGGCCCTCTCGGTCTTCACTCTCTCTATGAATGTTTTTAAGGTTTGCTTCATCCATAGAAAAAGTTCTAATGTCTCTTTACTGTGGATTGCCAATCTCGCAATAGTTGTTTCTAAGTGATTTTATCCATACGGGGAATTTTTCCGGTATTTTGACTTCGCCATGTACAGTATGGCGTATTTGCATTTGAGTTTATTTGCAAATTCTTGTGGATCTTCCATCCAGTCATACCTGGACTTGAGAAATTAATGTGTAGAGGATTCGGTCGACAAGTTATTGTCGTAGCTCATGTATAACCAAAAGTATAGGGTGTTCCATGAATCTAAAATCATTGCTGACTCGAGGGCCATTCTTATTCAGATAAGGCTAGTGCGGATCTAACTCGCATACATAAGTATCTCTTTACCTCTCCTATCCAAATCCTCTGAACAAACTTTCTACCTGGGAAAGGAAAACTGTCGAAACCTTCCCTCTGCCTTCGAGACCTGTAAATCCCGAGGTTCAGTATTGTATATCTCTGTGTTACTTAATAGATCTCATTGTCTCCTAACTTCTAGCTCCTCTCCTATTTTCAAAAATAACTCAACCGTTTCTTTCGTCTTTGCTACTTCTTGTTTCTAGCTGAATTTCATCCACTGGAGGAATCGCTCGCATTAGACTCGGGCCGGGTTTCGCACTACTCTGTGTGTTAATCCTTCCTCCTCTTAAGCTCTCTAACCAATTGCTTCCTTTGTGGAGGAAATCTCCAAGATCCTTTACTGGAAAATACCCATTAAAATCCTACCCATCCCCCCGAAAAAAATTACTTACCGTAAATAAAAAAAAAAAATCTCTCTCATGATTGTATCTTTAAAATAGTGTATGGGGCTTCCATCGGTGGCTATGTTAAATCACGACAGCCCTGTCTGAAAGTGCTACTTGTTGGGGGCGTATTCCAAGCCCTCACACTTATTACGCATTTTTTATGTCCTAAGATTAGCGGTGGGGTGGGGACCAGGCCCTATCCTAACGCCTGCACTGCGCGCAATGCCTGATAGTTGTTGTGTCCTATTACATTTACTAGCTTCTCATATATAAAACCCTCGTGCTCATTACCCTACCGAAATGCACCCCGTCATACGCTAATAGCCGTGTGATAGTTTGGGCGTTTAAAGCTTAATTTCCTATACTGCTGTTAGTATCTTATTATTTATTGTGTATGCCCTGCTTATTTTATACATAATTTTCTTGTTCTACTCCCTAGCGGTAATGGTCTGATTATGATCCTATGTTCTGATCATACACATCCTTATCTCACATTCGGCCACGTTGCCTGCACAATGTCTCCTAATAGTTTCACTCTTGCTTCCACCACTTACTGTGTGCTTTAATATCATTAATTGCCTAACCTATAGCGATGGACTAACTCAAATTCCTTTCTGTAATACTCCGTTGAGTCTGTAATCTAGCAAGAAGGTTCTAGCCTTGCCTCCCGGCTCTTTGTAAAAAACGTTCTACTGAGGTTTACGTTAGGCTCACTCCACCTCCACAGCTGAGGGGATCTGCGCTGTTGTTGAATGTCTCTACTAGACGCTACTATATACGATGGAAGTATGAACCTGTGTGTACTGGCACTTGGCAAGAAATAAAACTAACAAGGCGTTAGGGCTCGTGGGGTAAGCGGGAAAACCATCGACTGGATCCAAAAGCACGCTTGATTAACCAAAATGTCGTGATCATTTTTACCAGTTACACCTTGTTACCATTATGTAGTGCCCACACCTTGG
The DNA here is from genome assembly GCA_016584305.1 of Chionoecetes opilio. NCBI lineage: Eukaryota > Metazoa > Arthropoda > Malacostraca > Decapoda > Majidae > Chionoecetes > Chionoecetes opilio. Next base: position 1,957 of record JACEEZ010022319.1, on the reverse strand, counting down.
GATCCTGGTTACTCCGCTGCCACCACCCACATTAAGTGGGAAAAGAATATATGAATGATGGATCTACAACAAAAAGCCTTAGAAAATATGTAAGTTAGAATAAAACCTGAATGGACAAAATCGTAATATGATTTCTAAATAAATAAATTTAATTCTTACGGTCTCAACTTGCCCAACTGGGTACATGTCACAAGTTGCGCTTAATTCTAATAAATAATATCCCCTAACGATAAACGCCACACTTTTAACCGAACAACTTACGTATAAACATATTTCATCCCTATTCGAATGTGAAACAAAATACTTAATAAACATACGTCATCCTATTTAATGGGAACAGACTCAATTCCTACACTCTCCGACAAACTATCCTACTCCTTTATTCCGCCCACTTATCTACTGGGCGATAAGGAACACGAGAGTCATGTTGGGGGAAGTCGTGAGGTTGTGGTGGCCTGTCTCACACCGCGACCAGCGGGATAGGACACCGCCAACTATGACAGCCGCAACAGGCTGTTGCCGCCTCACTTCCCACTATATTCCTGATACTACGGTGACCATACATCGCCGCATCACCTCCATATCTCACTCCGGCGCTTGGGACCCTTTACCAAGGCGAGAATATCACTCCCCACAGGCGACCTTGAATCAATGAAACGTCGAGACTGCTTCAAAAATTTATCAACCTAAATCCCCTTTTCCCACCTCGTTTCGTACGTGTCTTAATTACTACTGGTTTAAAAATTAAGCCAAACCATGTTGGGGAAGGGGCTGGGGGAAAAATTCCTTTAGCTTATGTACTTATGTTTTATTCCTTCTTCCCCTATTAATGTAATTTTCGCGTTACCCCACAAAAAGTTCGAAAACTGACTGAGAATTGTGAATGGATCACAACACCATCCTTCACTTTAATGTTTTTTTGCCCCCCAACCAAGGACTTTTAAATGGGCAAGGTAAAAGGCGGGACCTACGACATCAAGGGGGGCGGGCTGGGTCGATTTCAACATTAGTGACTTTTTTTTTTATTAACTGCGCCCTGATGGCAAAAGTCAGGGATAATGAGGGATTTATTAAGTGGCCATCATCTGCCCCCCGTGCCCGGATTTTCCCGCTTTTTGGGGGTTGGGAGATTTTGGGGTTGGTTTATATTTTGCTTCGAAGAAGGGGGGGGTCTTTTTCATTTTGGCAAATTTCTCAAAAGTTACCCTTTAATATTTAAAGGGAAGCACCCCCTGAAATGTTTCCATATATTCAAAGGGCACGGGAGGGACCGCCCTGAAAATTTTTCCCTAATTCAAAGGGGGGGAGGCACCCCCCTGAAATGTGGGCCTCATTACCCACGCCCAGTTCCGCTACATAGGGGCCTTAGGGCGATTCCTTAATTTGGGGAAGGAAGTATTTTAGGGTCTATCCAAGCATTTTGTCCCCTAATCCGAAAATCGTAGTTGGTCACTCGTTTGCGGTAATTTTCGGCAATTTCAATTTGGGAATTGGGAAAAAAATTGGCAATTAAAAATTGAGAATAGAACCAGACGTCGTAGAGACCTCGTTTTTGACTCAAATTGAAACTTATTAAGAGTGCATAAAATGTTATTTTGTACTCCGTGGTTGTATCGGGTTCATTACTGAACTATAAGGGGAAATTTAAGATAAGTGGAAAAAAATGGAAAAAATATAAAAGGAAAAAATTTGGCCCTTTAATTTTTACATCAAAAGTCATGAAATGTTTCTGGCTGTATCTGTTTTCAAAAGGCACTACCCTCTGATTAATAGAAAATGGTAACTTTTCTCTGACGGGCCCCCCCCTGGGCGTATTTTTTACATACGGTAATGAAATTTTGCAAATAAATGTAAAATTTCATTGGGTATAGCACAGTCCGGCAATTTTGGCCGGAAACCACGTCAACCGGGAATTGAGGCCCCATAATCCTCACAAGTGCACCCCTCCAGTTTTTTT